>VZRE01007677.1:0-87734 GCA_013396775.1 Cephalopterus ornatus | reverse complement strand
GGGGGGGAGCGGCGGCGGGCGGGGCGGTGGAGGAGATCCCGCAGCAAGCCTACCCACCCTCCGGCCCTCTCGTCCCCCGTGGGTGCCCTGCGGCTGCACCTCACCTGCCCGCTGCTCCCGCCGCTCCCGGGAGGCGCCTCCGCAGCGGCGCCTACACGCTAACTTTCCTTGCCAAACTTTGGGCCGGACGGGCTGGGGAGGTGCCCCCGGCGACACAGGACCCCCCAGCTCTGCGGGCGGGTGCCCGCGGGGGCAGGTGAGTCCCGCCCCACACAGCCCGTGCCATGGCGAGGGCTGCCGCGCTCCCTCCCTCGTCACCCGGAGCCCGGAGTCGAAGAGCTTTGCGAGCAGGTTTTATGTGCTGTTACATATCCAGGAGTAACTCTCCTTGTGTTAGCAGATAAATATGTCTAAGCTGCCAGGTAAAGGCAAGTCATAGCTTTAATTAGCTACTAAAACAGGTAGTGTAGAAACTTTATTGTCGTCTATGGGAAATGGGATGACAGAGAAGTATATTTAATTAATGCATTGTTTGTGCCTTGCAAAAATTATCGGCTTATTGTGACAATAGAGCAGCCATACAGATAAATGACATTATCTTTCTTTGACAGGAACATCGCTTTTCTTACATTTCTTCGAGGAAGCTCTTGAAGAAATAGCTCTGGCTGTTTTTAAAGGTGGAGTGAGCACACAGAGGAGTTCTGACTTTCCAGAGCTGTGCTCAAACCACTTCTATCCATCTCTCTCTCGTTTAGGCAGTTCACTGCAGTGCTGTATCCCTAGAATTACCCCAGCATTCACTTCTGAAACGTACCCTGATCCATTACCCCATTGCTCACTTATAGCATAAGGCCTTTTTTTGAGTAACCATAATGTAACCTTGATGTTTTTACAACATCTTTTACCCTAACAGGTCTCAAATCATCTCACACACTGTTAGAGCCAGCACATGGGGATCACTTCTCCAACCAGCGAAGCACAACCACCTTCAGCATGAAGCTGAACGTTGTCCACCAGCTGAAGACAGATGTTTCAGAGCAGAGAGTAGAAAGCTGAGTGCTGCTCGGATTTCCAGGGGGGTTTAAGCAGAGTGTAATTACCCCTTCCAGAGCTTAGATGTTCATTCAAAAGTGGTCCAGGATCTGTAACAGCCATAGGCAGCCACGATCTGTGCTCAGGAATGTTTGCTTGGATTTCCAATCCAAGTGCTAAGCCAGCCTGCTCCTGCTTAGTTTGGGTTGTGTGAATACATATAACCTCACCCTGGTGCTATTAATTTTCTCTTTTATCTCACTTAAGTGAATCCTTAGTCACAGTCCATTATAGAGTTTAGCAGCTCAGAGTAGACCCAGGGAGCAAACATTTTTCCTTTAGAGCTAACCATGGATCCATTTTAAAGTTCTCGTGAGTAAAGACTGTCCCTCAAACCTGTAGCTTGACTGTCTCCCTACTAGAAATAAAAGAGGAGGAAAGAGAGAGGGAAGCAAAATATGGCAGCTGTTCGTTATAGAGTTGAGGAGCATGTTTCCCGTTTTAGACAACCTGACAGGCATGTGATACTATGTTAACCACATGCCTTAATAAAAAAATGCAATCTCACATTCAAATGACAGGTCTATTGGTTCCCGATGGCCAGTGAGATTTTAGAGAAAAAGAGCATGCTTACTGAATTTTAGTTTCTTGAGGTAATACACTCAGAAGATTGTCATGAAGGTCACTGAAGCTTCTAATGATATACAGATTAACCTTCTGAGTGTTGTAGATTTAATTTCACTCAATAAGTACATTCTGCAAACGTATTTCTTCAGATTGATCTATTCAGATTGTACGCATCAACCAATTAAAGTTATATATAACACCGAAAAGATCAGATGTCTTGATTTTTATTTTTCTTTGTTTAAAGGAATAAATTAATTGCTTTGGGATAAAGCCAGGTCTTGTTCTACAACTCAAAAAACCAAACCAAAACAAAAAACCAGACGAGTGTGTTTAGTTTGTAAAATACTTATTCCACCACAGACTCTTCCAGTGCAGAGAGCATATTCCAGCTATGGATATTAGAATCCTTACTAGATTAAAGATTAAAAATTCAATATGCAGGTGAAACTAGACACTGGATTAGGAAACTCATCAACTACTTAAATGTAATCAGCACCTTCTGAAGCTTGACATGTAGCAAAAAAGAAACAAATTACAAAAGGGTGACGGCAGTCTGTCTGTGTCAGCAGGGCTGGTGTGGAGCCAGCGCCTACATCAGAAACCCTATTCTTGGCAGGTTTCTGCATGTTTGCTTTGAATTTTGGTAGACAAGCAGCTCAATGGTTTAAGTAGCAGCACCATCATCTGAAAGCCGTGAGACAGCAGCCGAGTGGTGGTGCCTTCTCGCAGGAACAGGAGCAGTCAGCGCAGTTAGAGAAGAAAGATAAGTCATGAATTGAAACTGAAACTTGCCAAAAATCAGAGGTCAATTCGCTGAAATAAATTCACCTTTACTCTACAATAAGATTAATTTTGGCTCTTTACACGTTTCCTGTGTAGATTTTCAGGAACAGCCGTGGAGGGAAGTTTGGTGTGAAGGTAGGTCATGATAACCCACACTCACAGCTGCTTCTCTGTAGGCTGCTAGTGCATGCTGTGTAAGGCCCCTAAATCCCCTGTGGGTGCTCAGACCATGGGACAGAAACCACGCATATCATTGCTTTGAGCTGTTAAGAAACCTCCCTCCCTTGCTGACCTTTCCACCCAGCCTAGGTTTCCATTTGACATTTTTCAAAGTTTACTACAAAGGTAGCTCAGCTGCCTACACAGATATACACATTTCAAGGAGTCAGAAGTTGGTATTTTCATGTTGAAAGAAAAATTTAATATAAAACCCATGTTTCAAGTAGCAGCTGCAACAAAACTGTGCCTGTTTGGCCTGATCTTCTTCCAAAGGGGAAGGATTAGACCTTCAGAGAATTTTTTAGATTAGCCAAATTAATTCCAAGTCCCATTATTGTTTACTGCACTGAATTTTGGGACGGGCCACGCTGGCACAGTTTCAGTGCAGTGTGCTGTATATCAATACAGAGCCAATTAGACAAACCTTTGGTGATTAAAAGCATTTTATCATTGTGAAGGTGTCTTTTACTCCAGGATATAAACCATTCAGCAAGTAGTTTCATTTTATTTCCTTGAGCTTTTTTAATTTTCAGCTAATTAGCTAGAAATGCACCACCTACAACATGCTCCTTCCTCAGTTAGGAGGCTAACATTTGCCTCTACCAAGCATTGCTATAGGGCATTTGCTTTGTTCTTTAAAAAAACTGCTAGCAACTAGGTATAAAATTCATTTGCTCAGTAACTGGCATGCTGGGGTAATTTCAAAGCCTTTCTAAATAAGTTGTGTGCTCATTCAAAAATACTAGGCAATTCAAAATGTCTGTTGTTCTTCAGCTATTACAAAGTTTTGTTTTTAAGAAGTCTCTAAAAACTTGTCTTAAACACTTCAATGAGTTAACTGTGAAGCTCTTTTATCCTAGTGGGCTCACATTCCCAGAAGATAGCCAAAAGTAAACATTAGCTGCCTTTTTTTTTTTGTTCCTAAAGATTGGTGCATTATCTTACTCCAATTCTAAAATATTCTTCAAATGGCAGCTACTACTCAGTTAACTCCCCTTCTCTTACTCCCTCTGCCCTATCTCTGGGTGAGCAGGGTTTGTGGGAGTAGTCATGGTATTATATGATGAATTTATATCTGAGAGTGAGGTACACCCAGTTTTACAGGCTCTATGCATGGAGGTTTTCGAGACAAGACTGGATAGAGCCCTGGGCAATCTGGCTTGATGCCATGGCTGATCTAGTCATGTGCTGGAGGTTGGACTACAGGTTTCCTGGGATCACATCCTAAGTGAGTTGTCCCATGCTATCTTCCTAGATAGCCCACATGGAAAACAGGAGGTCACACTTTCACCAAAATGGTCTCATCTCACTACAAAAATGAGATTTGAAGACTGCTACCCTCCACAGAATCACAGACGACAAATGAATGAATGAGATCCTTAAGTAGCATCAGAAGTCTTTCTGTTGAAATGTGGTTTGTAAAGCAAGGGAGAAGTTCCTCTGAAAAAAAGTCTTTTATTCCAGACCTTTTGAAGTGTGTTTGCAAAAGCTATGTAACATTGTAATTTCTAGTTTGTCTGGTCCTAGAGAAGAGGAAACATTCACCTTTGTTCTGCCAAATAATGCTTGATTATGGTACCTCCTGGAAAAGAATAGACTATTGTAATAGAGTGCCAAGCTGGGAGATAGTTTCTTTGGTGTTTCAGTTATTGGCATTACAGTGCCCACATAAAATTAATTGTCAATTTCTTAACCGTCTGATCTAAATGCTATAAAAGAATCCATAAAGATCTTGGAGGGTATGTTCTTCATGCTTGTCTTTCAATTTTGACTGAAGATTGTCTCTATCCTTACCGTGGAGTCCGGAGTTCTCAGCTATGACTGGCTGCTCTTAGGCATTACACAGAAAAACCAAACCCCCTCATAGAGCAATTTTACTATCTTTTACATGACTACTGAATGTCAGAGAAGTAAAATCTGCATATTGCACTTTGGTCTCAACACATCCCTGAATGTGAGACAAATAAAATTCTCTTACTCCCAACAGCACTCATGATAGTACAAAGTTCTGCAGTAATTCAGCATCTGCTGACAAGCTGTCTATATAAATTGACAGAGAAACAAACTGCTACATGAAACTGAGGATGCCTCCGAAGTGATTCACAGTCTGTTGAAACAGGACACCATGCCATTAAATATGTAATTCCAGTGTTCTTGTTCCTCTTCCATCCTAAAATACCTGGAACAAAAAGCAGGAATATGGTGACATGACAGTCTGGCAGCTATTCTGAAGTATAGATAAAGGAGAATTGAATGAAATCAAACAATATAGGTTTCTCTTAGCCAGTCAGCATTGTACTATTTGTTGAATATTTCCATTACTTATTAGGACCAATGGAGGTATTTCGAACCCATTCTGACAGCTTGGATTGAAACATCGAGCAAATTATGACATTATGGTATTCATATGTGCCAGAAAAAAAAATGAAGTTACTGAGAAATTCTGGGGCAAATGAAGGTGGAAAGTAGAATAAGTACTAGGCAGACTGACAACTGTAGTATACAAGAAATAGAACTACAGATTAAAAAAAAAAAAAAGTTAAAAATCTAGTGTGGGCAGTAGTCCCAAGTGTTTGGTCATCATGTAATGAATGGTTCACACGTGGCCAAGTGTCAGTACTGCCCTATGCCTTTGCACCTCTACAAAGTACTTTTAGAGTGGTAATCTAAGGAAAATGAGGTCAAATATTCTATACTGGATGTAGGATGCATGCTGACTAGCCTAAGATTTGGAAGCAACGTCACTCCCCATCACACACTTCCCTTTAGCTAGAAGCTGACACACATAAGAAACAAAAGATGGTTTTTGAGGGGTTAACCCAAGAGGGTTAACATATTATGGTGTGTTTTATGCCAAAAAATATTCTCACAGCTGGGTTTTTTAGATGAAGATATTTCACTGAGACAATGGTGATTGCTCTAGTGGGACATCTTTTAGCTATAAACTCTTAGTCTAATTACTATGCTAGTGTAGCTAGATCTGCTGGCAGTATTTGATGGAGTTGACCATCGTGGTATTCTTTAACATAAAATCAAGCAGTGTGGATAAACCTGCGCATCTCATTCTCTTAACCCTTCTCCTAGCCAGATTATTGTTTGGAATTGTGTGTGCTCCCAGTTCTGGGAACATCCTCATATATTTAAAGCTCTTTGTTAAGACCAGCATGGATTTTTGAGAGTCAGCAGCATGTATGGGCAATAAAAGTCTTTATCTTCCTAATACCATGATCAAGCTTTCCAAACACTAAAGTGCTTAACTTTACACACTAAATGGAAGAGAATTCTGGGAAAACTAAGCATGCCTCTAATGTTGGGCTGTTCAAAGAGAAAGAGATATGGAAAAGCTGTCTCAGCTCAGGCTGGGAACTAGGCTTGGAGGAATTCTGGAAACAGAGGTGATGGCAGAAAGTTCTCTAGCCGAGGGCATTTCCCTCCTGTCATATACCCACAGCCATTTTTCCTGCCTTCAGGCTCCACTGCTGCAAAATGAAGTAGAAAAAAAGTGTAAGTGAACGCCATGATGGAGCCCCAGGATCATAAAATCCTAACACATCTCACAGGATTCCTGCTAATTTCCCTTGGCTCGGCTCAGCTCAACTGTATATAAACCATGCTCTCCAGGATTTGGCTTACTTTCTAGTAATTAGGTTTCACAGGAAGGTTTTTCTTTATTTTTAGGAAACTTTTTCTCATAACCAATATAGTTTTCCCCTGTTGATTTCATACCCTTTTCTTGCTCTTTTTCCAAAGAACACAGGATTGTTCATTACCTTTGTGGTAACCTCTTACATGGTAAATCACTGCTTCCTATTAAGGAAACCATAGCTCAGAGCAGATTGTTCCCTTAATAGGAAGCAATCATCCTTTACCCTATGTTTGAATTCTGCAATGAATTTATCTCACTCATTAATTCTGTGTAAGCTACCTTCTTTCTTGTCTCATTGTAAACTGCTGAACAAAGGTGATTTTCTCAAGGATACTTTAAATGACCCATTCTCCTGGCCAGGACTGTTTTTAGGCTTGTGACTACTACATCTTTTCCAGATGGTGTCATAATTTTCCTTCTACCTTTAGAATGAAATGTAAGAATACTCGATAAGTAACTTGGGACAGATCATGAAGTGCCACAAATAGACTCAGGCAGTGCTTTCATTGCTAAGGCTGTTACTTCACATCTGGAGAGGGGAATATGATCTATCACCCCGTATTGGGCTTGTGTGGCGATATTGGTGGAGTGGGGAGAGGATTGGCTTCTGTGAGAAGTTGCTGGAAGCTTCCCTTGTGTCTGAGAGAGCCAATGCCAGCTGGCTCCAACACAGACTGCTGCTGGGTGTGGCTGACCCATCAGCAACGGTGGTAGAGCCTCTGGGATAACGGAGTTAAGAAGGGGGAAAAAAGTTGCACCACAGAAGCAGATTGCAGCCAGAAGAGAGAAAAGTAAGTATATGTGAGAGAAACAACTCTGCAGACATCAAGGTCAGGGAAGAATGAAGGGAAGGCAGTGCTCCAGCTGCTGGAGCAGCTCATGATGCAGACCATGGTGGTTCATGATGGAGCAGAGATCCAGCTGCAGCCCATGGAGGACCACATACCACAGAGCAGGCTCTGGAGCTGGCTCCTGATAGGACCTGTGGAACTGTGGAGAGGAGTCCACACTGGAGCAGGTTTGCTGGCAGGACTTGTAACCCTGAGGGGCATATTCTCAAGTGCCTTTCCTAGTACACACCTCATCTGGGCTGCACAAATGGAGTGGTTGTTTATACGTATTTTTTTAAAAATGTGTGCTTGGGAATTTAATCTAATTTTGGAAATGGAAAAGCATTAATGTTTTTGTTTTGTAATTTTTGGGATTATCTTAATTACTATGGGAAAACAGCTAAAGAATAAACAAAGCAGCCTGCTATTCTCTTGTTTGCTTTACAAAAAAATGTTCTGCTTCGTAATTACCCCTTTAAAGCTAAATGCTTGGGTACAAAATATGTTGTTTAGGAAAACTCTGCATTCATCATGGCAAATATTTGACAGTACTTGTAGAACTAAAGCACAGACAGAACTATTTACTGTATTATTTATAAACTGTGAAGTTCTTGGTCGGTAGAGCTGGACATCTTTTTATTTGAATGTTAGGAGCAGAAACTGCAAGAAATGTAGGCTCTCTACGCACAGAGGTACACTCTTAACCTAAAATTTGTGGGTTGTCATCAAATTGTTTTTTGATCATATACATCAAGGTCAAAACGTTTTTAAGTCTATATGCATACATGATGTATTTGTGTCAAACTCTTTTGATCTACAAATATATCTGTATGTTCCTTTATTTCAGATTTGCAAGTCATCTGAAAAGAGATGAGCTTACAAGACCAATTGAAACTTCCAGCAGTGAATAAAAGTAGCAGGAATTTTGTTTGTTTTCCTTAATCTCAAATTGGTGTGAGGTACACAGTTGCTGCTTATGTCAGTGTAATAACACTGACTGCCAAGTTACATTTTCAAGAGCAAGTAAATTGAAATAGTCAGGATTTTAAGGATCATCTACTGTAGAAAAAAACCCCATATGTTAAGTAGATACAGGACAACCATTATTAGCAAATCCCATTGACACCCTGCTTTCAGAGGTCCATACACAACAGAGAAGCACATAAATTCTCTCACTACAGTTTGGATTTATTAACCTAGAAGTTCAGAGCTCCACAACATGATACTTGACTCCTGTTGTGTCTGCAGCCAGAGTTTTCACCTGTGATTGCTCTTCTTGTACCCCAGGACCTACAGAAAATTACTGCCACATCCTTTCTTTCACAGGGAGTAGCTAGCCAGCTGCAGGTTGCCAGCTGTGAAACAACAGATTTTACAAAGGACTGTCCCAAAACCCTCAGCAGAGACTAATAAGATGGAAAAATTCAGGCTCCCACTGAGTCACCAGTCTTACTATCACCAACTGCCAATCTACATTGGGAAGGGGAGAGAAGAGATGTTTAGTGAATGAATGAAGTGATTAATTAATGAATTAATGAATTAGTGATGAATTAAGTGATATTTAGCAAATGAGATGGGGTAGTTCGTCTTTTCTTTCCAAGTGTCCGGAAACATGTTTTTAGAGTATATTTTTTTATATAAGGGTAATTTATCCTCTATAGGAGGTCAGAGTAAATGAGTTAGCACTTTGCTTACACCTCCTTGTCCCCAGCAAGTGTATGCATAGTGCTGTAATACTATTCTGGGTCTGCAGTCTATAATTACAAAATCCATTCTGCCACCCTACCAGCAAAATGAGGCGTCTCATTTATCTGCATCAGATCATGGTTTGCAACTGATGGATCAACTTCAAATAAAATATATGAATTCACCTTATACCATAAATGTATCTTGTATTCAGCACCTGCCTTTATCATGCTGCATTCTGTAGCAGCTGCCTGTAAAGATTACGTTCTATAGAAAAAGAGACTTCTAAGCCATAAAAGAGGACAGAATGCAATCCTTTAAGAAGACGATGATAGCATGAAACCTGGTCATTTTCAATAAATGAATTACAACACCTTTCAGGTATTACACTTGCCCTTGAACATCCTTTTTCATTTCTGCATTGTTATGTTCACACTTTCTGCTTCACTAAGGTCTTTTCTTCCCTATCTTAGTGTCAGAAAGCCAGAACCACCACCATTACCTCAATCACCACCACCACCAAAAGATGGGATAATTTGACAGCAAAAGCTGCTATATCAACTACATGCAATTTAATATCCTGAAGTGAAGAGATAAAATGAATTCTCCATCTTTTTCATGTATAGCAGCTTTGGGTATATGGGTAGGTTGAATATTCAGACAAAATGGCTTTCTTCTAGTCAACAGGACCACAAAGACTGATACTTCATAACACACAGTTTCCCTCTAAATGAGAGAAATACACGCTTTTTCATTTGAGGTTATGTTAATTACTGATCAGAGCAGGTCAATAAATTTCACGTTTCTGGTTTCCACTGCCTACAGTGATCTTGTAAATCAGTGTAAATATTTTCAATTATTTACACACAGCTATTGCAAAACCTGCAGAGAACGCACGTCATGGCAGAAGCGGCAGCTTATGGTGCTGGGAGAATGAGATCCTGTTGCCAACCAGCAGTTTCTAGTGGGCACAGGTAACGCATTTTGTTCTGGCATGTCGTGCTCTCTTGCATAAGCATGAATAACAGTCACATTAATGCTGCCAAAAACTTTGTGTTGAGAATCCTGAAGGTAATGGTGGCTGTGGCTCACTGTCATTATCCAACCCAATGCCCTCCTCCATATTCATTGAGACTGAGTCGATTTTTCCACACATGGTCTGACAGCCACTGCAATTCTTTGATACTTTCTCTTTAAGAACATCTAGATCTTTATCAGTCTGTTCCAGGACTGTTTCTCAGAGGGAGTGTAAGTCGAGTTGATGCTATGATTATTCAGAATTTCCCTTTAGTGAGTCTCTTGCTCAAGTAACGAAGCAGGAGATCCTCAGCCTGTCTCCGATGAGATAGTGGCCAGCCAGGAAGCCAGTGTAAAAAGTCTAGAGCTTCCCACTACACGCAGCAATCAAATGTTATGTGCTTGATGGAACTGCAGTGGAAAAGGTATTTTATCTGTGAATAACTAACCCCTCATTTAGCCATACCTTTGTAAATCTGCAGGGACTCTTTCAAGGCTGATGGTACAGCTCTGGAGTTACCTCATTTAGCAGAGCTGTGCTCAGGAGGACAGTGTTTCTATCCAAAGGTTAAGGTACATAAAAACACTTAAGGAGCCTGAGGAAGAAAATTAGTGTGTGAACAAGAAAACCTGAGAAAGGAATGATCAAATTAATTACCAGACCAATGGAAAAACAAAGAAGCATGAAGAAAAACAATTAGTAGTTGAAAATGCTCCTGAGTCCAGTAACCTTGGAGAATGCATTGAGCTAGTAATGGTGGTTGCTGTCACTTAAGGCAATTATTGGATATCATGTAAGCCTTTTTTCAAACAAAGACAGAATTGTTTGTGTTTTAGGAAGCAGCCATCAATGGTGAAATTAAATATCTGAATGAATGCAGGAACATGTTCTAATAAAACATGAAGGAAGTAATCAGGGAAGATTATCAATCTTGTTGGCCTGATATTTAGCAGTGATAAAAAAAGAAAGCTTGGTGCCAATGTACTTTCCTTTTTGCAAGCTGAGCCTATCTAGTGTGATATTAAATGGCAGAGACTCATAAAGAGTTTAAGAGCTTCTCTGCAGAGAGCTGAAGACACACACAAAACTGAGATTTACACTAGATTATTAAAATAGTTACTCTTAATGCCAAACCAAGGCATCCTGGGATCAGCAATAACTTCCCATGATTGCACAGACCAGTCTCTAGTCACACAATTGACCTGAATTGAAGTTTGATGAGTTGCAAAACAGTGAGGCTTTCTACTCTGGCCTAAAGGAGAGCAAGACTTGACTAGCCCAGGACAGAAATTCAGCACCCACTTCCAACCCACTGATCTTTTTTTTTTTCTGTCCCCAAGGTCAAAAAATGAATTATGGTGGTGCCAAGCTACAAAGTGTTGCCTCTGTCTGGAAGTCCCTGATACAGATTCCCATGCAGAGAGCTGAAAAGGAGGTCACCTCTTGCAATTAAAACCTTGCACTGTACACTGGATACAAATAACACCCAGCGATAGAGTACAGCCTCTGCCTGCTACTATAGCTCAACAGATGGAGGTAGCTGCTAAGCTTAGCTTGCAGGATTGAGAAATGGATTTTTTTTTTTTAATAAGCAAGACCATGTGCAGATGAACTGAGGATCACCTACAGATCACAGAAATAAAATCTATTACTTAGCAATTTTTTAAGTCAACATCCTACATCAGTCTCTTCTCTCATCCTCTTCTGCTTATATTGTTCCTGAAACTTGCTAGCTTGCTTTTCTCTCTTGCTCCAGAGCTGAATTTCAGCAACTGAAGTTGGTGGACCCTGGTCAGAGTGCCTCCCAAATTTTTTAACGCTCCTCATTGATGAGATGGCTTAAGAGAGCTAGTACAATATAATTGTATGTGATTGCACTTTTTCTTCTGTATTTTTGTTATAATTCTTAATGTTCATCTTTTATAAGGTAGCTGAAGCCAGGTAGTAAAATATATTTGCATATAATTTCACATTGATTTTCTGTGCTTTTATTGTAGGTAGGATTTGTATCAAAACCCAAAAATAAACCATAGAAGCTTGTGTCAAAGTTTGTGTCAAAGCTTCACTGTGAAACTTTGATGAAAACATCTACTTCTCAATACATTCCCCCTGAAATCTTAGAAGGCTATTTTAACAGCTTCAGATGTTGCACACTTTATACTTAAATTCTGATCACTTTCTACACCCAAGTTGCTACTGTGAGGCGGTAACCATTTTAGTTACCATCTAATACCAACCAAACAATTTTTGTGAGATGACATATGCAGACTAAATCTTTGTATTTGCCTTAATGGTTAATATAATTATTAAACTGAATAAGTGAATTTTCCATTTGCATGATGATAACTGTCTTTTCCTCTGTCTGCTTCTTTGTTTTAAATTGACATTTTCCCCAAGTTAATCAGAACATTAAAATTGCTTATTATGAGCTGAATTTCTGTGATTAAGGAAGAAATTTTTAAGAACAGCTAGAGAGAGCTCAGTGTACACTGAGTAGATACCTACAGAGGGAGTGCAAATGAAAAATGTAACTAATTGGTAATCTTAAAAGTACAGAACAGGTTGCCTTCTGTAGCCATTACAATTTATGATTTCTGCCAAACTATATATTGATTTCTCTGTCTTAAGAATCAGCACCTTTCCCTGTTGATTGAATTCTAATTACTCACTCCACAGTTACATTAATTTAACAGTCTTCCAGACAATTTTGTACCAGGCTGGCTTAAATTACACTAAATGAATTCATCATGACTATTGATATAAAAACTTCCATTTTACAGAAACCTGAAAAATAAAGAAACTGCTTTTCCTCCCTTCTGCACAGGCCAAACTTGCCCTCAACTTGTACTGCACTCACCTGGAGCAGGCAGCTGGCCTTAGCCTGCACTTCATAATAACTGGTAAGAAAAAGCAGAAAAGATTTGATTTTGTTAGTCTGAACCTAATGATGAGTATGTCTATAGCAGACTGTGATTAAATTAATTGTACTTTTCATATATTTCATCAAAGTCAAGAAAATCTTCTATCTGCGAGTTACATCCAGGTGCTGCTTGGGCATTGTGGGTCTGCCTTTACCCCCTGAAGCCATGAGGCGTGGATGACGGGCAGTGAGGTGCCTGCTTTAGCCCCCTGGGATTGTCCCCAAACCTCTCTGTCAGAGTCACTCTCTCAGTATTCCATTCTCCTGCTTGTCTGATGCGCATACAGGCACAAGCATTTGCATAAATCAATACCACAGCCTGACTGTTTTACAATTAACTTCAGGGAATCCTTTTTGGCATCATGGTTTTATTTTCATTTACCTTGGGCAATGACTCCCTATTCTTTTGAGTTATTGCTATATAAAGGAATATTCAATTTTCAGTCAGGCTGAAAGCTACTGATTACATTCATCAGCTTTAATAAGATATGCTATTAGATCTTATTTTCTTGAATTATCTATAGATCAAAGATATGATCAATGGCAGCCTTTAAATATTTCCAGAGATGTTTTCGTTCAAAAGGACCTAGAAATGTTTTACAACTGAAGGTCCAGATTCAACTCATCATGTTTATTTAGGCTTCACTTTTTTCCTTCTGAAGTTCGTTATTTTGGGTGCAGTAGTTCTGGTGCCAAATGTAGTTGAAGTAGCAGGATATAGAATCATAGATCTCTTTAGGTTGGAAAAGACCTTTATAATCATCAAGTCCTACTGTTAACCCAGCACTGCCAAATCCACCACTAAATCATGTCCCTAGACACCACATCTACAAGACTTTTAAATATCTTCAGAGATGTCAGGCCCTTAGCAACCTGTTCCAATGCTTGGTAAATCTTTCAGTGAAGAATTATTTCCTAATATCCAATCTAAACCTTCCTTGGAACACCTGGAGGCCATTTCCGCTTGTCCTATTGCATGTTACCTGGAAGAAGAGACCTACTCTGACTTTGCTACATCCCTCTTTTTGGTAGCTGCAAAGAGCAGTAAGATCTTCCCCCAGCCTCTTTTTCTCCAGGCTAAACAACCTCAGAGTTGCTCCTTGTAAGACTTGTGCTCCAGACCCTTCACTGGCTCAATTTCCCTTCTCTGGACATGCCGCAGCACCTGCATGTGTTTCTTGTAGTGAGGGGCCCAAAACTGAGCACAGGTTTTGAGGTTTGGTCTCATTGGTGCAGAGTACAGGGGAACAATCACTGCCCTGGTCCTGCTGGCCACACTATTTCTGATACAAGGCAGGGTACCATTGGCCTTCTTGGCCACTGCTGGCCCATGTTCAGCCAATCTGTTGACTGGCACTCATAGGACTTTTACTGGAGACAACTTTCCAGCCACTCTTCCCCCAGCCTGTAGTAACTGCATGAGGCTCTTGTGACCCACATGCAGGACCTGGCACTTTGTTTTGTTCAGCTTCATAGAACTGACCTCAGCTCTTCTATCCAGCCTGTCTAGATCCCTCTGTGGATTCTTCCTATCCTCCAGCAGATCAACACTCCTGCCTTACTTGGAGATGTCTGTGAGCTGACTGATGGTGCACTTGATCCCTTCATCCAGATCATGAATAAAGTTATTAAGCAGAATTGGCTCTAATACTGAGCCCTGGGAAACACCACTTGTGACTGGTCACCAACTGGATTTAACTCTCTTCACCACTACTCTCTGGGCCTGGCCATCCTGATAGATTTTTACTAACTGAAGCATACACATATCTAAGCCGTGAACAGCCAGTTTCTCCAGGAGAATAATGTGGGAAACAGTGTCAAAGGCTTTACTAAAGTCTAGGTAGACAACAGCTACAGCTTTCCCTTCATTTATTAGGTGGGTTACCCTGTCATACAAGGAGACCAAGTTAGCCAAGCAGGTCTGCAGGTCCAGACCATATCTGATGTTCTTAATATTATGACTATATCTAAACTACCATATGCACTAGTAACCTAAAGTCCTGTCCCTGGATGCATTTCCCTTGTGATTTCAAGCCCACATTGGGATAATACATGGTATGGCCCCATCTGCCCCCACCACCATCATATCCATGATTGAGAAGTGGGGTGTGGAGAGCCCAGGTGAGGTGTGCCCCTGCTGCTCTGCCCTTGCCCCTGTGTCCCAAAAGGACTCAGCTACTTCCCTGAGTCTGCTGCCCTTCTGAGTTGGATTTTGCCTGCTCTCTGCTGTAAGAAACCTGACTTCAGAGTATAATTTTCAGTGTGAATTATATAATTGTGAGTGCATTAGAGCAAAAAGAAATTAATGGAGAAAATTAATTACTTTAAAATCAGATGACGATTTTACAGCATGTGCCTATCATGCATTCAGAAATCTCCCACTTAATTACACATACCCATTCTGGAAGTATCATACAGAAGTTTAACTGTAATGACATGTTGTTTTCTTTTCTAATGAGGAGATGAACAATGAGATATCCTCCTTTAACTCTGCATGTAGAAAAAAAAAATCCAGTAGGCAGGAGAGTTCGATGATTTCAGAGATTATTTTCTAAATTATAAAGCTTCCTGTGGAGATCAACTTTCTTACAATCTCTGACAAACCATACTATCTGGTGATTACTCTGCTAAGAGTAGTAAATGATCTAAAAATATGTGCATCATCTTTTGAAGTAGAAAGGAAATTAAAAGAGTTCTTTAAACCTAAGAGCTGAGTCATTTATTCTCTGTTACGATAAACATATCAAGTTAGAGTCTACCCTGAGCAAGCTAGCAGAAAACAATCTGCATAAATAGATGAAATTTTATCAAACAATGAATAAAAGATTCAAATAGAAAATTGGTTTTCTTTGGTTTCTATGAGAACTAAAAAGAACAAAATTACTGAGCTATTTCCTTTTCCTTAAAATCTTTTTATAGATAATGGTGAACAGATGATTCTGTCAAACTTCACTTGTGATGAATTCAAGACAAGATAATATCATAATCTATCTTCTTGATGAACCTCATCATTTTATCTTCAGTCTAAATCCTGGAGAAAAACTGAACAAGCCATGCATCTACACATCTCTTCATTTAAAAATTACAGTTGAAGGAGAGAAAATGTTTGAGGTCAAATTTCTAAGCTACCATCTGGAGCTCATTTAACAATTGCCAAGAACATCTGCCATTACCACACATGACTAAGACAAAACTTAGCCAACATCATCTTTTCTTTTAAGGACAAAATCCTAGAGCCACATGAGCGTTGACTGAGATGCCTTTCTGCCAGCATTCAGAATTTAGTGCAAACTTAGTGCTGTTTGACAACCAAGCGGAGCTGTTAATAGACAGTTTTGTAGTTCATAACAATAATGTTTACTGTCTTAAAGCCCAGTCTCACCCAGAGTCGTGTCATTTACAACTTTGCAAGACAGATCAGAAACATTGAAGAGTGAGGATGGAGGGTATTCCCTGACTGCTGAGAACTGAAATGCAGTTGTGTGGTAGTCAAAGAAAGCTCCCATTACTCCTCTTGGACCCACCCTCTGCTGTAGCTGCAAGGAGGCTTTGGGCTCTCAGATTGCTGAAGGCAGTATTTTTGATAAGTGCTATAAGTGAAATATGAATGCAGACACTTAAGAGGTAAACAAAACATGTCCTTGGAGATGAGTATAATATTCACTCAACTTTTATGACAAATCTGAAAGAGATAAAAACCTGAGAAACACATGGCGTTCAAGGTCCAATTCCTCAGATAGAGCTCTGTGTCTTTATTTATATTTTAAGACATAGCAAATCTCACTGGCTATTAATTCCTTACATTGGGGAAGACAGAGTTTTAAAAATACTGTAAGGATGCTATTCTTTGCTCATATGCGTGAATTCCTAGTAGCAAGAAGTTGATGGGAGATGAAGACCTGTATAACTAAATAGAGGAGAAATTTTTTGGTTTTTTTTTTTTTTGTGGCTTGTATAGAAACGATACCCTCTCAATGATGGACATGACATATAAAATGTCTATTAAGATATGACAAGAAGGAGACATTTTACGTGGTTGCATCATTAGTTTGGTGATTTGATCAGATAGGACAGATGCTTTCAGACATGCTTAGTGTATCAAATTTCTGCAGTTAGGTGAATGTCATGAAATGGGTTATTTTCCGTAAGTGAAAGAGTAATACAGTATACTAAATATTTAGTGATTTGTCTGAACAATGTAATAACCAGCATGTGCAGTTCAAGATAATGTGTGTATATATTAATAGGTATAATAAAAAATTTGATTCCATTTACAGAACACTGTATTTCAATGGCATCTAGAAAGGAGAGAAATTTGAAATGATTGCTTTCATTCAATTCAAAAACTGTGAATGTGATTAAAATTCCCATATTGATTACAGATCAATTTACTTTTGGAACTGAAAAACAGGAGTTATGCTCCATCTCTTTTTCTTTATGACGCTTTAAACTACGCTACATTTTGTATTTTAACAGAGGGCAGAATTTAATCCTTATCAAAGGGACAGGAGTTCTGCAGACACTGGTAGTGTTTGTCTTGCGGTGTAGAGAAGATTAATGAGAAGTATTATATTTTGGTTTTCTTTACTATAGCTAAACATTGATCTCCTAAAATGTTATCATCGAATTGAATTTTGTCCTGATTTTTTCTGTTTGTGTGAAAACTGAGAGAAAGATGCTTGCAGCCAAACCTCCGATCTAGCAACTATTAGTTTTCCAAAATTCAGAGCACTATTAGCAAATCCATGACACAAAAGGCATTGAATGTAGTTGCCACTTGGGCTTATCTTTCCAGTTCTGTTCAAGAACTCTAACCAGCAGAGGAACATGTCACTTTGAATGGGATTTTACATTTTTTCTTGACGCCTTGAAATTGTTTATCTTCAGTAGGATCTAAACGTTTTCTTTGCTTTTGAAATGCCTCTAGTCTGAACATTTTGCTCACAGCTGAAACAGAATTTGTAAGCAGGCTGGCTATCATGGTGTGACTCTGAAAACACTTCCTCACCTGATCCAGATTAATTTAGACTGTCACTGAATTCTCAGTCTGCTGAATCTCCCTGGAGTAGCTTTCTTACTTTATGAAAATTTAAAAAGAACTTCTGCTTTTAAGAATGAATTGACAAGTGAGAAATGATAGTTCTTCACAGAATACCTGCAGATGTAAAGCAAAATGCCTCCGAACGTTTAATTACAGTAAAAGGATGCAGGATGCTGAGACTGGTGGTAAACTGCATTTATAAGAGCAAACGTTCAAAAGTTAGGAAAGCCTAGAAGTTAAGGTTGACAGGCAAAGTTTACAGGATTTTGTTTTACATTTTGCATACTCTAAATAGGAAAGAAAAATCATGTTTTATGTTTAGCATGGAGCTAAAATAATAGGAGAAAGACAAAACTGCTCAGAAATGTGCAGGGGAGTTATATATAAGAATTCAGTTACATTCTTTTAAATAGAATTGAAGCTTTTCTTTGGGTTATTTTAATTACTAATTTTTATTTCGCAAATAATGCCATAACTAAAAAACTGTGTGAAAGGCTAAAGCTATGCTTTCATTATTTATTTGTAGCTGATAATTGTGTATTTGCTACCCATGTTTGCTCAGCTGTATTTTTTGTATTGTTCAAGAAGTGTAAAAAATAGTCATAATTTATTGTGTTAATGCATGTCTAGGTTGTGGTTTAATCCCATTGGCAACTAAGTACCATGTAGCCACTCACTCCCCCACACCCTGGTGAGGTGAGAAGGAGATTCAGAAAAAGGAATAACTCATGGGTTGAGATAAGAACAGTTTAATAAGTGAAATAGAATAAAATATAACAACAACAATAATTGTAAGGAAAAGGGGACAACAAAAAGCGAGAGGGGAATAAACTCCAAGAAAAATAAATGATGCACAATACACTTGCTCACCAGCCACTGACTGATGCCCATCCCATCCCACAGCAGCTATTAGCCCCTCTGACCACCCCTTGAACCCCCAACACCCACCCAAGTTTAAGTACTGAGCATGATGTCCTATAGTGTGGAACACCTCCTTTGCCACTTTGGGTCACCTGTCCTGGTCATGCTCCTTCACAGCTCCTTGCACACCTGCTCACTGGCATCGGAAACTGAAAAGCCCTTGACTGGAGTAAGCATTGCTTAGCAACAACTAAAACATCAGTGTTTTATCAACATTATTCTCAGACTGAATCCAAAATACAGCACGGTACCAGCTACTAGGAAGAAAATTAACTGTATTCCAGCTGAAACCAGAACAGTCTGATAGCAGCCAGTGTCACCAGCTACTGCCCACTACCATGTTTGTCCCTCAGCTAAATATGGATGATAATACTGTTTAGATTTACTTTATCTCGATACGGTAGTATGGTGCTCCTTAATCATGTTGTACCAAGCAAGCACACTTAAGCACTGGAAGTCACTGAGGAAGAGGGGCAGAAAAAAAAAAAAGGAAAAGGGAAAGAAAAAGCAGGACAATTTGAAATCAAATTATTTTGGTAGATGAGGGAACTTTCAACCCGGGTCAAACTAGTATCAGTTGGATGTTTTGTAAAGAAAAACATTGTGTGGCAAATATTTTCCCTCTGCTTTTATTGAAGATATTTATAGGTTTTAATATCTGCAAAGACGCACACGCAGCATCTAATGTGGCATGCTCTGTTGTGGGTATAATGCTGATAATGTCATAAATACAGCATTATACCTTAGTGGAAACATGTTTTTGGATGCTGCATGTTATTCAGGTGTGCTCCCCTCCCACAGCCCTCTGTCACCCTCTGTCACTCCCTTTCTCTCTCCAATGATCTTCTTGGGCTACCTGACAGTGGTTTGAAGCTGCTCAACAGGTGACCAAATCATCTTCTTTTTTCATTCTTCTTCTTGCTAGCCCAGCTACATCTCTTGGTGCCACCACAGGTGGGCAGCCTTTTAAGAATTAAACAGATTGTGGGGGGAGGAATAAAAAGTCATGTCACATATGCCCTCCGTTCAGGGTATTTCACTCCATCATTAGGCAGAAGCTATTATGAAGATAACACAGTTTGTGGTGAGATTCAGTTGGACTGGGGGAAAAATGCGTGGAAAAGGGACCACAGAGTAATGGGCAAGAAGGGAAAGGTTAGAAGAAAATTTGAGATTGCAAGAAATAGGGGAAAACAGAAAAAGGAGAGACTAAAAAGTAGGTTAAAGTGTCTAAGAAAAGGAAAGGAAGTATTGAAGGTTAGTTTGAAAAGTTTGCTGACACTCTCAAAAAATGTGTAGTATCAGGAATTCCCCAGAACTCCCCAACTCTACAAACAGGAGAAGACAGGCAATGGCTGAAAGAGCTGGTCTCATTTTAATTAAATGTTTATTTAAGTCTAACATATTTGAAAATTATAATTGGTTTCCCCCAGCAATGCCCTTAACCAAGCCCCTTCACAAAGATCTTTGAAAAGCAGTCAACTCACGAAAAATCCCAGTTGGCAACCCTTTTTCCCTGAAAAAGAAGCTTACCGAAATCTTCAAAGGCCAGAATCTGGCATAGTTTTCTCTCGAGTAAAGTTAACTCTGCAAGTTGAAGCCCTGCCGGGAAGCATGACATGCTCCAGCTAGCTGCAAGCGTGGTCGCTGCGTGCCCAGACCCACGAGTAGGAGTGATTGACCTTTCTGCCCATCAGTACCTTGGCTCATACGACCTTCCCCTGTTAATGGAGCAAATTGCAGCTGTGGCCAGTTTGGATAACTGAGGGTAGTACCAATGCAGCTGTTCAGTGTAACCCACCCCTACTCATGGATTGTTCTATATCCAGCTGTGGCAGTACAGAGTGTGTTCTGTAAGCAGGGTCAGTCACACAATAAGAACAAAATAAATGAATTTTCAAGGATTTTCACTCTGCAAAAGCTGATCCTCTCCCACTGCCCTTGAGTGTTGGTGGAGATCTCTTGCACCAGCAGATGAAAGGCAAGATGCCATAATTGTACACCTGACTGGTTGTCATTCAGGGAAGCCAGAGCCAAGGCCTGGTTTAAATGATTGTTTCTTGGACAAAACTTCTGATGACTGTGATCAATTTTAATGTGTAAGAACAAACCTTTCTTAAGAAAGAGTATCACATCCTATTCTGCAATTAAAATCCACAGGGATATTTAGAGAAAATTTAAATTCATGTCCTTACTGCAACATGTGTAAAAAAGGTATAGAGTGACTCGTTGCCTGAAAGCTGAAATGGATGGCAAAACTTCTGAATGAGGCTGATGTTGGGAAACTACGGTCCCAGCATTCTGAAATTCAGGCTCTTTTAATATAGGGCAGGGTACTTTATTATTCACATCACATGGTCTTTGCAATTCTGATATTAGAACAGACACAGAATAAAGGTCAACAGAGAGAAAAGTCTAAGAACAATGAAGCAAAAACGCATAGGTATTCATGTCTTTAACAAATACACAATGGAGTTGGCTGGGCATGTTTAGAGGAAGTCATTTTTCAGACAGAAAAATCAGTCTGTGAAGGAAAGCTTTCATCAATACCTTATGTACAGTTTCAGCATGGAGAGAATTTCTGGTTGCAGTGCATGTACAACCACTTATCCACTGACTACAGCCCCCATGGGGAAGAGGAATACGAAGGCTCAAGTCCTTTCTATACCTCACTTTGTGAAGGGACCTGACCTTCTGACTCAGGGGGGAGTGCCCGGACTCCTGGACTGCAGTGGGAAGCACTTTGAGGGGGACATTCAGAGTGGGACAGCGCTTCGCTCCAGTTCCCCTGCCTCACACTCCCCTCTTTGCCTTCAAACTATATCTGGTGATCATGGCACTTTTCTGGAATGTGTATGAGAGTCTAAATGGGGATATTTCTCATGTTGCTGGCCCTGCTGTATCCCCCCAGAAGCCTCTTAGTTAGAAGCAGCCTCCCTCTCTATCACTATTGGTGGTTGTTAGCAGTTAAGAAGTTCATGAGAGAAAATTGAGTTTTCTGTTTCTGAAGAAAAATCAAATGATTTGCTTCTCAGTCCAAGACCTAGGCAGACACAAATATACGAAGTATAATTTTGTGATATCAATTTAATTTCATATTTCCTTCAAACTATGTGATCACCTGGATGCAGTCACAACAATAACAACAGCAAATTAATGTTTGTGAGGAAATGCAGTTAAGTATTAAGATCTAATATTATAGTCTCTTGGAAGCAGCTGTAAAATTCTTTGCTTTCCTTTGCAAATGAGTGCTAAGAATGCCAAGAACCAACAAGTGTCTAATATTGTTCTTCCCCAGATGAAATAAAAAGATATTGATTTCTGTGAAATAGATTCCTTGATATGTAAACACATTATTCGAAGGCTTAGAAGAATCATATACTTTTATTTCTCCTCTCTCCTGAAAACACTTGAAGGAAATATTTTATAAAATAAAATAAAATAAAATATTGCGTATGTTTCCAGATAAAAAAGCCAACAAACATGTACCTCACCTTTTCACTTTGTGGACATATACATTCCTAACTTTATCTTATATTTATTTAAATAAAAAGCATATGTGAACACTAAAAGACATGAATCTGCAAGATTCACACATGAATCTTGTGTGAGGGGGTTTTGGCACCAAGGCTGTTTGGTGGATGCTCTTAGTCATATGGTTTAGTTTAGGTAGTCCTGTGAGGAGTTGGGAGTTGAACTCGATGATTCTTATGGGTGCCTTCCAGCTTGAGATATTCTGTGATTACATCATGTCTGGTCATGAGGTTGAATTTTAGAAGAGGTTCTGCTTACCGCTTGCAAAGACGCCTCATGTGCTACACATTTCAAATGGTGATTCTACTGCTTTACAGCAACATAAATGACCACAGAAGAGTTAAGGAATAGGCATAAATCACTATGAAGTGCCTCCTTTCACTGAGTGGTTTTGCAACTGACACTTAGGGTTGTCCAATTAGGTTAATCATTCCTATAATTTCATTGACTAGGGAAACCTTTAAAATGTTTCAGAATTTCATTAGCAGTCTGTTGGTCATCTATATGGTCATTCATCCCAATTAATGGAACAATTAAATAGAAGTCCCCAAATACCACGGAAGAAGGATGATGCTGTCATGTTTCCAACCTTGCTGGGTGGAGAAACTATCAAAACCCTAGATAATATTTTGCGGTATTTTTCTAGTGAAATCAGGCATTTGAACCCTTGTACTCCTTTTTAGAGTAATTTGTCTGTTATGATAAGCATATCAGAAAATCTGTGACTGATAATTTAGCTATTACTATATTTTAAATATATTTATATGTATGTATATGTAATACATAAAACCTCATAAATTTATATATAGCAATTTATAAATTTATATATAGAAATTTAGTGATTTCTATATACACAGACTGAGAAAAACTTTTCACATTTGAGAATTTTATATTGCAGAAATATCCTTTACTTCTCTGATTTTTTTTTCCCTCTATGTTTTCCTTAGAATGGACTGCCATCATTCAGATTTAATTGGGGCACAGGCTGTTCTAACTCATCAGCCGAAGTACCCTTGTTCAAAAAGCTTGGCCATGGAAACTACTGTTTCATAAATATTTTCCATTTCCCAGCAACTTTGCCTTTTCTTGAGCACATGCAAAGTTGAAAAGAAAAGGCCCAGGAGTTATCAACTGCTCAATAAAGGACAAAGAACATTCAGGTGTCTGTCATGGAACAATGCAAAAAAGCAAAGAAGAAAAACGTGTAATATTTGTGGTTAACCAGAACAGCAAAAGGAGAGGCAGCCCCAGTATTTACAGAAAAAAAAATTATCTGATTTGTGATGGCCACAATAACTAGATGGATATCTCCCCCCTCGCCATGTATTTCAATTCAAGTTAAATAAAAGCCTGTTTCTGCCTAATACTTTTGATAATTTGTCCATGAGCACTTCATTATTTAAACAGCGTTCATGTGGTACAGCCAAGTTTAGAAAGGATTTATTTAACATGCCATTACAGCAATTAGCCCCGGGGAAAATTCAGCTTGCATACCCAGCTTCTAAATATGTCTTGAGTTTGTATTTAGCAAGTGACTTTTCTTTTCCCCCCTACTGTGTATAAACCTTTCCTTTTTTTTCCCTCACCTCACAGCTCCTCTGAAGCTTTCAACCTGAGCTCTTTTCTGAGCACCTGGCATTCTAGAGCTTTATTCCAGAGGCCCCATTCCACCCTTCCTCCTGAGGACACCGGCACAATGTCCGTCCTCACTCAGGTGCATCTTTCAGGCTACATGTGTCAGTTTGGATCATGAACTGCAGGAGTAAGTAGATAAAGACAGGATGTTTAAGCAGCAGAAAGGAGATTTAGGACATTGAAGTTCAGTTTCTAGCTCTAATGTGACTTGAGGCAAGTCATTTAATCATTACCTGTATCTCAGCTCTCCAAGTCTGCATGGTGAGCTCGTAGTTCATCTCCACCTTGCTTATTCAGTCCATAGTGGATAAGCTATCATTTGCAATGTTTATTTAGAGTATGTACATAGCACATCTAGAGTCCAATATCACTTTAGGCCTCCAGACAAAACCATTCTTCAAAAAACTCTTTGAACTCCATGACTTTGCTCAGACCTTTGTGACAAAGTAACAGTGACATTTTGCACAGTGGAGGAAATGTGTTCTGACGCCCAAAAAAATCTGAGTTTGAGTTTTCCAGGATATCATATTAAAAAAAAAATAAAAAAAATTTACAGGTTTGAACATCTTAGTTTTATTATTCAGAGGTTTGATGCATGTCAGAAAAAAAAGGAAACACATAAATGTTCCAGGTCTATACTAGTGCTAACATGGCAGTTGTCACTATGCGCTGAATGCCAGGAAATTTAGAGAAGTCTACCTGGAGTTGCTCATCTCTCGAATCCAAGACATAACTTCCTTTGCCTGTACACCTCTCTTGATGACAAGGAGCAGGAGCAGCACTGGTCTCCCTCACCACAAATGGCTCTGGGCCTCCTGATTTAATTTTCGCTTTTCCTTTACTACTATCCTTAGCACTGACTCTTCAGGTTCCCTTGGGAACAGGAAAGGAAGCAATTTCTTACAGGTTTCAACTGAACACAGCGTGTGCCACCAACATCCCAGTGCCACAATCCCACTTCCATCTGCCATCGACTCATGTGCGTTTTGCAGTGTGTGTGGCAAGAGCTTGCATTTTTGTGCCATCTCCAACATAGATTGGGACCAGTTTCTGCTACATTTTCAGCAGGATTTCCCACAGCATTCAATGCACAGAACAGAATGCAACTCTAAATCTACTGCTTTATAAGTCTACAACTGGCAATTACATTATTTTAACAATTTTTGATGAGTATGCATTTTACAATCATAATAAATTGTGAGTGTTGCAAAAGAAAAAATGATGTTTCACAGCCTCTGCTTGCTGTACATATTAGCCACAAGAGGCTTAAGGAATGTCACTGCCTGGGTTAAAAGAGTAATGTTGCTTTGGTTTTGCAATATACATGAAAAATCAGCCTTTTTCACTGTGCATACTCTTTACACATACCATGCCAAGCATACCTTCATTACAAACCATCTCTGAACAAAGCATAGTGATACCAGTGGAACATTTTTTTCTTGAAGCATCAACAGGATTAGCCAAACTCCGATTTGTTGGAGGTGAAACTCCCCATCCAGTTTAATTTTCCATTACTTATGCTGTCTATATCGTAAAAATGAACCAAAGTACAATACTACTTCTAGCAAATGACTTCACAAACCCATAATTCTGGGACATTTTCAAGCACTGGACTTCTTTCTTAACAATATTTTGAGCCTTTTGCTGTGAGTCTCAATAAATTAAAATCTGAATATTTTCCAATCTATTTCCTGGCGTTATTTCTTTTATATTACATCTGGACTGATCAGGATGAATGGCTACAGCAAGAAAAGGTAGGAGAAATTTCAAGGGCTCCATGAACACTACCTAATGTACTGCTGCATTACAAGATTAACTGACATCAGCTTGACCCACTACCTGACTAAAAGAAAATGGTCAGATTGTATTTGATAAAGTTTATGAGATGCCAGTTCCCACTGTGGTGTACTCAGGTTTTTAATTTGCTGTCATTTATGTCTGGTATGCTCCCTAGGCATACAGCTTTGTCACAAAAGTGACAAAGAATCAAACTTCAAGTCAGTGATCTTTTTCCCCCACCTTTCCTCAGCACCCTTTGGAATGAAAGGAATGTGATACAGAGAAAACAGCGCAAGTGTGATGAATAGTGTTCATGGGGCAATCATGAATAAAATAAAAATGAGTTACATAAGCATTGAGAGAGAAAATATATGCAACTTCTTTCAACTACTTGCTCAGTTGCAAGGACACATGATTTAATTTCATTTTAAATTTATCGTGAATTTAATTCTATTAATCTAAAAAAGAAAAATAATTCTATGAAACCTAGTTTGGAAGAAACAAAAATTCTGCTCCCTGATCATAACTCTATGCCACATTTGAAGCACACATTTTAACAAATGTAATGAGCAAATACAGACACAAAGTTATCCAGGAAAAATAAATGAACACCAGCTTTTGAGCCTCATCTATCTTTCATCAAGAGCAAACTTCTATATAATGATAGGAAATCACTCATATATTTTAGTGGTAAAAGCTGTCTGGTTACAAAGAAAAAAAACCCGACAATCACGTCTGATTTTCCCTCACTGAATTCCTGAAATTAACAGGGAATGACATAGTGGCTGTGAGCGTTTCATGGTTTCTGGGATGGAGAACAAGGATATTTCTCACTGATTTCTACTGACCCCTTGTGGTAACCTAAACTGCATAGCATTGCTGAGGGAACTTTTGGCTTCCTCACCTGAAGGAGGTGTCCACCACGGATGGGAAAAGTCTTAAGGGCTGACTCTGAGCGTCTCAGTGGCCTCTTAAGTGCATGAAATCTTAGGTTGCCAAGAATCCAGAAGATGGCTAAAATTCAGAAGCTGTTTTTTTGAACAACAAGGGGAAGATATTGGACTACTTGGTATACAAAAAAGCTGTAATTCTGTAGGACCCGTTGCACAGACAACCTAAACCATAAGACTGAAATTCAAGTAATTAACTCCATCCACCAAAACCCAAGAATGAAATTAGAGACAAATTTATGCAACATTGATTTTGCACTAGGGGAGAATACAATTGTCTATATAAATGTCTTTCAAAAAATGAAGTTTAGTGCTAAAGTGGACAATTATTCAAAGATAGGCATTGACTGTGTGTTGGGTAATTTAGTTTAATGTCAGGCAGAAAAGGAGACAAGCTGTAAGAGAACTGGTTCAAGATATTCCAACTTATAGCTTTTACAAAATACATATTAAATCCACTGTAAGACAAGAAGTTTAAAAAACACGTACCAGGAAAAAAAAGAAGTTATTGTATTATATACTCACTTTAAAGTACTTATAAATGCTTTATAAATTGCATACTCACTATACAAACATTCTGTCACTTGAGAACAAGCCAGGGTTCCTGCTACTTCCATTTGTCCTAGCAATAGAGTCACTTGCAGAAGAAAAAAGAGCTTATGGGAATATTAAAGAGTGTGTAGCAAATGATACCACTTGATTTTTACATAGAAAGAGTACATCTGAATCTCACGTGATTCATATACTTAGGAATTGTATTTTAAAGATTTTGTCAGCTGTCAAAACACATAATGAGTACCTGAAAGATAGTTGTTGTTTATTGATGAGAGAAAACAATCATAACCAGTTGCAAATCTCATGTCATGTTTCCCTAGAGTTTGCAAAAAATAGAGGTCTGCTGCCTTATCTGACATGCCTTCTTTGGAGTTGGTGGTTAGTTATATTAGTTGAGAATATGTTCCATACCATTTAACACACATGGAACTAATTCAATGGACTCAGTATTGCTGTCATTCTTCCCTTTCTTAAGAGGGAAAAAAAAAAAAAAGGAAAGAAATAGCTGGAGCTATGAATAAATGTTATGTATGTTGGCAAAGCATACAATGTACTATATATATAAGCTCCTTTCTCCATATGTTTTCACTTGTTTCATGTGCTTCTTGTAAAATTGCTTTAGGTTGTCCATGAAAGTTAGGGGGAAGAATTTCCGTTAATATTTTGGGTCTCTTAAAACTTAGTAAAAAAGTCAACAAAAACTACCCTAGATGAAAAAAATTAGTTATAAAATTTGAGAGTAAGTAAATGGAGCTTTTAAGCTTCAAGCAAAGTAAGTGGGCAGCAAAATCACCTGGGAAAATATATTTGTTTTAGGTGTAAATGAATCTGGGCTGAAATAAATGTTGTCTTTCCACATTAAGGAGTGTGATCTTGGGAAGCATTTTTCAGCTTAACTTTTGGACATGGAAATAATACACGATAGTCGTGCCTGATGGACCACCCACAGCATGCAGCATGGACTTTTGACATGAAAAGAAACATGGAAATTAGACACACCTAACTCTTCTCCCCCAGTTGTAGAAGAAATAAAATTAAATGTCTGACAAAATAATCCTGAGCAAAATTTCATCAGTCTTGGAAGACTGCCCTGAAAAATTGCAAGTTTGATTTTTCCAGTTGGAAAAAAAAAAAAAGTTTAATTGGAATTTTCCCTGTCGTTCCATGGATTTGTCAAAACAACCAACCCATTCAAAAGGTTGATGAGCAATAAGCTTGTGGTCTAATATTTTCCTATTCGAGCCAGACTTCAAAAACTGTCAATAAAATCTTTATTGAAATCATAAAATCTGCAATCATGATCTCTACATTTTCAAAAGTTTATCTTTAAAATATTGTTCGAATGTCTGCAATGAAATTTGTTATCCACTTTTCTTTTTTATGTGTTTCATATACCATTGCCATTTTGGTATGCTTTGGGGTGTTTTTGAAAGGGGTAAGGTTTCTTTTCAAAACAGTTTAAATATCTGAACAGTTGTAAAATTGGCCAACATTGCCAGGATAACCAGTTGTGTACTGCAGACAAACTTGCAGAAAATTCTATTATGATATTTATCAGCTTTTAAATGAGAACATGACTATCAACTTCGACACAATCTAGGATAATGTAATGTTTACAGCTGAACAATGACTGAACGCTTATACTTACAGAAGTGTTTGCTCTTAATGGCCACATTTTCCATTCCCATGATACAACAGTCTTAAAAAAGCCTCTCTTTCTCTCATATATGCTAGTTTATAACAACAATTATTATGATTTTTATATCTATACAATGCTGCCTACAAAATATTTAATATCTAAGCAGCTGGTGCACTGTGGCTGATGCTTACTAAATGAATAAATGTTTTGTCTTGTGCTTCCCTCGTGTACTTGCATCCATCTGTTGTCTTGTGTCATTTTTGATTGAGGCCTAGAGGCACTACCACAAAACAAATAATGTCAATTTTGTGTTCATTATTTCAGGGCCAAGAACTCTACTTCCAGCCTGAGAACACTCTGGTGCTTGGTGCTACACAAACATAAATGCAAAGAGATGTTTTCTACACAGACACCCCATGCAGTAGGATGACTTTCCAGTATAAAAGTTTGCACTGGAAGTTTAAATTGGTATTCATTACAGGACAAATAACTTTATCAAACACGCAGCCTGAGTGAAAGCAGATTTACCAAGCTGGCAGAGGAAAGTGTAGTTCCCTCTAATGAGCACTGTAAAGTGAAGCGTGTTCTCCAGGTCAAATGACAGGCTAGCATCTGTTTCACTTCACAGCCTCCCCATCTCCTTGCAGTGCCTGCAACCTGCCCTCTTCCAAGACGAGAACTCACCGGCTCCGACCCAGAGACTCCGGGGGTGGTGGCATGCTTGTGCTTAGCCCTTGGTTGTGTTATGTTGGCTGCTTCTCCTCGCTGTTGGGGGTAATCACTCTGTTCTTCTTCAACAGAATCCCATACAACTCATCTCCACAAATGCTTTTTGAGGATAGTTCTCATCACCAGGGCTATTGCAAACTGCTCTTAGGAGCTGGGATGGCTTCCCAAGGGGGTGGCTTCTCATTTTCGTTGGCTACAGAGGGACATTGCCTGTCTAACTCAGTTGGTTAATTCAAGTGCTTGAAGTTGGCACCCTAAAACTCTTATAAATGTTCCAAGACAACTGTTGGGTAAGAAACAAACCATAAATTTTAAGGGCTTGCCTGCTCAGCCCTGAGGTAAGTAAATGCCTGTATTTGGGTGGTGGATTTACACACCCACACAAACATATGTGCATACAGTTATGTATACAGTCATTCTGTCCTTCTATAGCTCATGAAAATACGTCAGTGAGAGTTACAAAGTAGGGTGCTTGCTGGCAGGAAGAGAGAATTTATTCAGACTGTGTAACATCCAGAACAATTCAGCAACCTGAACCTCTGAAACCCAACCTGTCTGAAATCAAACACTCCTCCTTTGAGGCAGTGGCACAGAGGAAAGAGAGTTGCAGCAAGAGCAAGAATGAAAATGACAGAGAAGTGCAACTGATGATTGCAAGTTCATGGGAGCCTCTGCTCCCGTGTGTTTGGACACTGAACTCAGTCTGTGAGTGCAATCCAGCATGGAGCCTTTCTTCAGGCAATACCTTCTAGTTCTAAGCCTTGCTGACATTACCTATTTAAGCCCAAAGAATGATTCATGTAAAGGCAAGTGGGATTTCATCCCAAATGTGAGTATTTTAGGACAGGTCTGTTGCCAATCTTACAGTCTGTGAGCTCAATTTTTTCGAGAAACATCTTGGAGTTGTCTGTCTCCGCTGAACAAACGGCTTCAGGGACAAAGAGCTGAATCCTGAATTGAGTGAAGTAGATTGTCCCTGACACCTCTGTCAGGACAAGTTTCTCTCAAGAGAAGGACACAATCTCTTTCTCTTGGAACCACATGAGACATCATTCAGTATGACCATGTTTGACAACTAAAAGAAAGAAAGCTGTTTTCGAGAACTTCAGTGAAGTAACTTGGTATCATGGAAAATTTTACAATTGCAGTTAAAGCTGATGACCCATTTTCCATTTTCTTAAATCCCAAATAAAGCATATTAAATATTCATTTTCTATCTGTTGGAGATATCTGTATCTCTGAACTTTGAAAACCATTCCCTTTGGTGAGGAGAAAAAGGAGAAAAGGGAATTCCCTCATATATTCAGAAGATTTATTCTATTTTGTGTGATTGCTGGCATGGGAGCAATCCTTCCCCTCAGAAATGGCTGCATGTCATAAGTAGCCGAGTGGTCTAAAATACTAAATTCAACTACGTAAGAGATATATATTCCAAATATGGAAAACCTGTGGAAGAAACTGATGAAGTATCTTGTTAACCTCTGACCTTTTTTATATATCATAAGTCCATGCAATGGACCTCATGTTAAACTGACTGGTTCTTAGGATGGAGTAGTCTCTAAAGACGTTTTGTGTTTCCTTGGTTTTGTTTTTACTGAAGTGGTGGTAGAAACATTGACTTCTCATCATTACTTTGCTGCTAATTAAATGCATGACAAAGACCCATGGATATTTTCTCACCTCTTCTTTTCCCCTTATTTTTAATAATCTAAGTAAATGAATATATAAATGCTTGATATGCCCGTGTAGCAGAGTTGCCTTCTCTGAACTCTTCCTGCATCACTCAAGTGAGCCAGAGCCCAACAGTGAGGCCAGACCCCAATCCTTGCTATTATTATTGCTATGAAAGCATCTACCCAACTTAGCATCAGAGTCCCCATGTTTGTTCCAGGCACTGCACACTACATAGAATCATAGTGTATTCTCAGTTGGAAGGAAATCACAAGGATAATCGAGTCCAACTCCTGGCCCTGCACAGGACCACCCCAAGAGTCACACCATGTACCTGAGAGTATTGTCCAAATGCTTCTAGAACTCTGGTAGACTTGATGCCATGACCACTTCCCTGGGGAGCCTGTTCTAGTGTAAGAGATATATGTTGTCCCCCAGAGCCTTCAGCCTAATATGAATAACAAATGAAGCCAAAGGCTGTTCTGCCATTCATCATCAGGGAAAGAGACTGATCAGCTGTGCTCTGTGGATTTTGTGTGAGAAGAGTCTGCAGCTGCCTGCATTGCTGGCCTTTGTCTGATCCCCAGAGCCTGACTAAGAAAAGGGGGAAAAAAGGTAGGAAGATGAAGGTAAAGTCAGTTACAAAGTCCTATATTTGATAGAAAGATACATGAGGAGTAAAAACAAAATCATAAAATGACAGGACATAAATGCAGTGGGAGTTAGGGGAAGATGAAAGAAAAAAGGAAATTGGATAACAATAGTGATGAGAAAGAATAAAGGCAAAGACAAATAATGGCAAGCAAGCAAGAAAGAGGATTAAAGGTGAATGATGAAAGCTATGGAAATAAGGATAGCAGCTGCTATTAGAATTACAGGCAGTTATTTTATTTAAGATGTCATTGTTAGGAGTCAGAAAATGTATTTCTGTTTAAACATAGACGATCCTGAGAAGAGGAAGATTTCAAGGCAAAAGGGACTTAGGGGAAATGTAGGAAAGCAACTGACAATATGTTTACATGGCACTAGCAGCTGTTGGAGTTAGCTGAGGATGGGCCTAGCTTGGTTTACTGGCAGCAGTACAGCTTGCATTAGCACCAACTTTCACAAAGCCTGAGCAGTCCTGTTAAAACATGGGGAGTTATAAAGTGCTACCTACCTGAAAATACTCTTTAATTTTTTATTTTTTTTTTGCGTTTGGAAATTTCATCTGAGAAGGATACACCATCATGAGTTGTTATAGTTTCTTTTTTTCTTTATTATTTAATAATGACAATTTTTGTGTCGGATAAAAGATCACACAACATTGTCAAGAACATCAGCAAACTTCCTTATGAATATCTGATACATGTGAAATAGCATTGGTTTTGGAGTTTGTTTTACAGGCACAATTTGACATGACTCCCAGGGAGTCCAAGGCTGAATACATGCACGGGACTGCAGGTAAAGTGCCAGGCCCTCAATCTGAGTCGTCTCTCTCTCTTTCTCTCTCACTACTCTCTTCCCAGCCCATATGTACATTCAAGATGCTCTAGGCTATGATTACATCGTATAGTGCTGAATTATTGGTTTGGAGAACGAGCACCTGGAAACCCAGTTGCCACATAAATAGAACTGGGAACACTTTCACCCTCCCCGGGCAGCCAAGACTGTTCCCTACATTGCAGCAATGGGCACAGTGCTGAGACCCAATAATTCCCAGAAACAGAGGTCAGTCCAATCTCATTTTTGCCTAGATGGGGGACTGGTGGGAGGAGGAAAGCAAGGAGACAGAGAGCCAAACATGGCATTGGGGCCCCTACCAGTGCAGGAGCAGAGAAGCCTTGGGGCACCATTGGTATGGAGCTCTGCCATGGCTGAACCATTTGCAGCATCTCTGTGTCTAGGGGGTTGGAGGTATTTGAGATCCTGATGCTATTCCAGGGCTGCTTCCAGCTATCTGTGCCTAACAGCAGCAGCAGCAGCAGCAGCACAATTTTTGCTGGTTTCTGCGGCTGCTCAAGAATATCTCCAAATTCACCTCCAGAAAGGACTAATCACAGCTGATGCACCCGCCACACTAAATTAGAGAAGTCCCACACTAGATATGTTCTCTTGTTTCTTGAATAGTGCTTTGTTGTCTCCAGAGGAGAATCCTCCTTATCTTAATAGCAGTACATGTGTAATTAATAGCTGGAGTTTGTAAAGTTTGTAACACGTTGCTCTGCTTCCCTGAATGCCAAGGTACCCTGAGTTTCTAGGTGGGATTGGTTGCCACAAAACCTCATAGTCTTGCTGGTTAAAACAAGCCTAATTTTTCTGGGACTTACATTTCATTGGATTTCTCACCATTCAGGCTATTCAAGTGACATCAATTTATTATGAAGGTCAAATTCTCAAGACCTGACTCTAGGGATTTGGTAATTCACTGGGACTTAGAGCACAGGAGAGTCATACATTTCTGTGACTGAAACGAGACAATAGCAGAGATAATGTCTGCAGACTTTTTTTCAGCCTAACCTCTTGCCTAGAAGATCTCACGGAATGAGAGATATCTGGCTGCAAAGAGATCCATAAACAGTAATCATCAGAATGGGATGGAAAAAGAAAATTCCAGCTCTTGGGGGTTTTCAATATTTGATGATTGCTTTCATGTCAATTTAAAATGAAAGCTCAAAATGTCAAAATTCTGCTTACCCAGATTCCAAGCTCAGTTTAAAATCCTGGGCAGATGCAAACTGTTCCTGAAGCACTAAAGATTCCGAAATATAAACCTTGATGATTAATTAATCTTTCATGTGAAAGGTTTTCCCATCGTGAACAAAAGGATTTCTGAGGCCAGGCTCTTTGAAGCCCACCCAGAGCCCACAGCCTGGCATGCACAGTTGGTGGCCAGCGGTGAATGATTCACTCTCACAAGAGTTTTTCCCAGCCTCCTGAAACTGACTTGAGGATGATTCTGTCTCTGATGACAGTAGCCTCTGTAAGCCATCACAGGAGGAACTGTCTAGAAAATGTGTTCCTTTCCATTTAGAATCCAAAAAGGGTACAGAGAGTACCATGTTTCATCAGCATAAATAATTAACTGCAGAATGACATGTAATATTCATAGTTGAAAATCATTAAACAAAATAGGCTTGGGAAAAAAATCTTAAACATAGAGCAATATTAATCATTTACCCACAAATTCAGCTTAGAGCTTCTCTTTTGTTTAATTTAATTATTATTTTTTAAAATCTATTCACAGGCAGATGTTGCTCTGCAAACCCACACAACTAATTCCCACATGTGAGACAGTCAGCCTGAGGTTTAGCCTCTTGCAGTATTAATTAACATCATGAGGCATTGTTAATGATAGTGGACAAAGTAAAAAATGTAGAATTTTCTGGGCTTGGTAAAATAGGGATAAAAATGTGTCAAAAGAACAATGCTTTTCAAACAGCATTACTTTCTCAGCTATATTGTACGCTCACAGATGTTTTAGTTCATGCAAGGTGAAAAAAACCCCCCTTTTTAGCTTTTCTGTGTCTCCAAGCATGCACAGCAGGAGTTTCTCAGAATGGAGGTGTTTAAAAGCAAAGAGAACCCCAGAAGCTTCATGAGGATTTCCCAGAGAAGAAACTGCTGCCATGTAAGAGCTGAATTCATCTCATCAAGCAGAGACATCCAGAGCTATGCCACTACTCTCACTGAGGCGGTGATGCCATGGCAAACCCTGTGAACCTTCATTGTTCAGTTTGTGGCCCGGGGAACAATCACATACAAATTAACTATGTCAAATCTCTGTGATGGTCTTCTTGTTCTGCCATTCTGGCATCCCTTCTCTCTTTCCCTTCCTTTTCCCCAGAAAACAGCTCAGCCTGAAACTGGACTCTCTGTGGGATGTCTATGGTTCTGATAAGTAGAGTGATAATCTATAAAATAAGAGTAAAAAGTGTAAAGATGAATTGGTTGGAAAAACACTTTCCTCTGGCTGGAGATAAGAATATCTGAATATTTTCTCCCATGGGGTCTGTCACCTATTATCTATCAGGAAGATATGAGAGCCTTAGCTTAAAGAAGAATATTTTTTTCCTCTCTTTTTCTTTGTGCTTACCTTAGGTTTCTGGAATAACTGCAGCGATTCTAAAACATGGCCCATCATGCCTTTTTGTTGCACTATGTTCTCAGCTAGTTCTGAAAGGCTTCATTCACAAACTAGTCTGCCGAAGAGCCTCTGCAAAGGGACAAGACACTGTACACCTGAGTCTGAAGTGTAGCCTACTTGAGGAAGAAGACATTGTTCTCTTAGAATTTCACTGAGTGCTGCAACTCTTTCAAGTACAAAAATATAGTGCTTGTGATCTATCCTTGTAGTATTATATATACTTCACAAATTTAGACTGGAGCCATAGACCGACCTTGGACCCTACAGCAACCCCTTCATACCACTAAAGGTACACAAAAAGTCACTTAAAGTGCTCTCCTAGGGAAGGCAATTGTTTCCCTGGGCCAAACGTGTGAAACATACCAAGGACAGGCATCTTCCAGTCCCTTGTCTTTTAACACACGTATGCTTTGTAAAGCAAATACAAGATCTACCCAGTGAAGATTCTCCCTTCTCTCTCACTTCATGGTTATGTTTGTTACTTAAGGACACTTAAAAGACTGAAGGGGACCGCACATCTGCAGAATGGAATAAGGACTTATGCACTTGCCAGTCATATACAGTTCTTTCATGAAAGATGCAATCATGTAGAACACCTACTGTGAGGATTTCTTCTAGCAAATTGCCTGTGACAGTGAAGTGAGATATTTTTCTTCATTAGCTCGCTAAACATCATGCCCTCATTTTGAATATTTTATATATCCACAAGGGAGTTACAGACACATATAGGCTTTTCTGTCCCATCTGCAAGGTTATTAAGTCTTCAAAAATAAACAAGAAAATTGAGATTATCCTGTGGTGAATTACTGTCCCATATTGAGACATCATCACTAAATTACATGGAAAAGGATTTTTTGTTTTGCTTTAAGTGAAAATCATAATACAGCCTCAGTTAGTTACATAGAGGTCATCAGTGTCTCTGGCAATTCTCAGATGTGTAAGCTGGTAGTCAATGCAAATGTCCGGTGAAATCATTTTGCTGCAAGTTCGTAATTTTCCTTCCCTACTTAACAGCCTGCTCAGTCGGACTGCCTGCTCACCTGAGCTGTGAGGTCTCTAGGGCGGACTATGAGTGTGCACAGTGCCTAGTGCGATGTCCACTTACCAATATCCTTAGCTCTCACTCGGAATACATAGGTCAGCTAGTATAAATAGGTGCATACTAGGATGGTGACCAGAGTAACCGCAGTGTTAGTTTACTGCTATAATACTATTTTGGGGAAATATCGCTACTATTACGTGGCATCAAATGTAAGAGAAAAATACTTCTCCTTGTTGGGAAAGAAAGGTAGCAACAGGGTTGAGGTAGACCTCTGGATGGTACTGTTTTGTAGGCAGAAAAGGTTGGCAGAAATGGACGCATCAGATTTACTTGTGCTAAAAACTGATCAATTAATCTGGCATGCAGTAGGGCTCTATTTCTTCTATCAAGATCTGAGGGCATAATTACATGAGCCACAGCACTTGTAAGGGTGTTCAATCTACACAAATTTATTAGAAAACAGGGCAAACACATTTGCATACTGAGTTCATATTTCTAGAGCAATAATTCTATGCACTATGCCAAAATAAGAATTTAAATGATCTAATAGGAAATTGTGAAATTGTTATGAATGGTTTAATAACATCATCGGCATTAGCACAGATGGTTCACCATGTCGGTGCTTCACTCTGCCTTGTATAATGGGAGCGGTTGAGAAATGCCATGCGTCTCTACTACACAGTATTGTCCTGGGTGCCTGCACGGTGTACCACTAAGAAGTTCTAGTGCCAAAGCATGGAAGCTATCACTCACATTTCAACTTCAGAGGAAAAAAACTTGTTGATTTATAACAACTGCTGAGTGGTGTAGAACAGTACAGGAGTGATCTTTGTTCTTCTCTGAGAGTCATATGTTGTCCTAAAGTCATATGAAGCATAGCAGAAGTTCCTACTGAGCATACGTGCTGAAAAAAATTTCTGTTTAAGGAGGGGTATAAATTAACAAGGAACTCTAAAGCTCTTGGGTTGGAACAGTAGTCTAATCATAAGAACTGAATAGTGATGGGTGCATTACTGTTACCTTTAGTCTGAATTCAGTTATCTTTGAAGGAAATAAGTATTTTAAAAAATGACTAGACATTTTCTGAAATGTCTGAAATTTGCAATTGCTAGCAATTGATGGGATGAGAACTGATGTGTATTTAAACAGAAAAAAAGACCAAAAATCACTATGTTTAAATCTCTGATTTGGTTAACCGTATAGTCTTAGAAACTGGCAGAACTTCTGCTTTGAGGAATAGGTAGAAGAAGAAGGAATGGGGATTGGTAACAGGTGCAAAGCAGCGAAGGCTGCTTGAGCCAGGACTGCCACCAGAATAAATGTTTGTTAAATTATAACCTTAAAGTCTGGTGGACATCAATCTAGGTAAACTCTAGGAGTAATTTAAGATCAGTTGTTTTGTTATGAGAAGAGTGGTAGCAAAGCTTTGGCTGCCTCAGATTGGGTAGTAATTTTTCTTGGCAGTGAGAACTGTAAAACTGTTGCTTTAGCAAGTTTAAATGTATCATTTATGGTTAGAATATGAAGGAGTTCAGAAAAACTTTACACAAAACTTGGGAACGTGCAGATGACCTTCCTGTTTCAACCTGCATTGCAGATTGTCTAAACAAGCAGATAATTATTATTATTTTAATATTTTATTCAATACTGCCTCTTCTGGTTTGATTAAAACAGGGAACTGTCATAAAAACCAGGAGAACAAGGATAAACCTCTGTTCCCCTTAAGTTCTTGAAAAAATGATCACTGATTTCAAGAGGAAAGAGATTTGATCTTTTCCTACAGTGCTTATCTACATCCTTGCAAATCTTTTTTTATATTTTGCACTGTGATGCTTTCAGAACTATCAAGCCTCTGATGAAACAGCAATGTTTCTCTGAGCAAAGGCAATTACAGGTCTGCTTCTGACATCTGTGTATATTTCAAGTCTGAACTAAAGTGAATCTTGGTTAAACACTGTTTGTGGCAGTGGGGTTACCTTGCATGCGACAGCGATCACCTCCACTTTTATCTCCCCGTGAGAGTATCCTCTTTGATGGCCTTCAGTAGAATGACTTATCCCAACACCTTTTTGCAGAGATTGCACAGTGAACCCCAGAGCAGTGAACCAGAGGGTAAATTTGCTTTCTGTAGGAGTTTGCTTTTGTCGGAGAGCATGACTGAGACAGTGGGTCAGGGAAGCTACTTCCATCCTGAAAGCACTGTAGCTTGGTAGGGGTTTATGACTAGTTTGACAAGGCTAGATCAGACATTCAGTATTGTACATCATTGTAGTTAGCAAGTTGACTCTTGGAAGAAGTACTTTAACACAGTTTAAAGTCAACATTTGACCTACCTTCAAAGGTAGTAACTGTTGTCTTTCAGCACACAGGGCCTTTGGAAGTCTGACAACTTTTATCTTGGTGTCATGGACGGTGGTGAAATGTGTTGTCTCTACTGACAAATGTAAAAAGCAGCTACAAACTAGTGAAGAATTCTCTGTGAAGTCTAATGATCTGTTATTCATCACTGTTTATCAGTGCCCCTACTGTATATTTGCTGTGCTGTCATGGAAACAGCCATTCCACCAACCGATTAAGAGCAAGTAAAGGTACACCGTCAAGAAAAGCATATGTTAGACGTTAATTTCTTACCTGTTTCACAAAAAATAAATCCCCAAAATAATTTTAATTCCTAAGAATCCTATTTGCATTTATGGAGGCTATTCCATAAATCCACAAACCAAGAAAAAGACCTGTATACAGTGGATCACATGTGGCTTTACAAGTGCATTTAATAGAATTAGTTAATTTTACTTTGATTGGATTGTTTTCCAGTCCTCATGCAAGAGCAGGCCACTCCACCTAGTTCAGGATGCCAACTTTTTTATATGGCAAAAATGTGGACTACTGCCATTATGGCACATAGACACATGATAGCACCTTATCCCACACTGGCTCTACACTCTGCCTCAAATAATCAGAATACTTGCCAGTAGTTCCTCCAAGGGTACAGTTTCATAGCATCATTGGAATTACTCTGGCCTTGTCTTCCTTTCTGTTCCTATCCCATCTCCATCTTTGTTCCTACTTGTTCTTTGGACTGGTATAAGTATGTATTTGATCTTCCAGTAATGTGAAGAAACAATACGGACCAGGTTGATTTTTTTTCCTGAACCTGGTCATGTGAGTAGCAGTCCCACTGCACAGAAAACAGGGACAGTAAGTTGCTAATGATAACAGTATGTTACCTGGAACTGCCTCTTCAATGTAGGATGTGGCTCCACAACATAAGTCCAAGGACAAGAAGGCCTCCAAAATGAAGTCTGATGCAGTTTAAGCCCTCTCAGCCATCTAACTCTTAAAAATTATTTTATTCCTTTTACGCAAAAATTGTTCTACTCCATCACCCTCAGCGGAGTTCTTTAAGAGTAGCACTCATCTCTGCACATTCTTAAGTGCATCCTCTCGCCATCGAAGTATATTCTGTCCCCTACTCACGTGGAGGCAGACAGATATGCAGTGGTAGAGTCAAGTGGTGCAGATTTTCCTGTCCTAGGGGAATCTGCTAGCACTTTGTGGCTCTATTAGAGCTTCTTGTTGCTGCCTTAGCAGTGCAAAAAGGTATGCTGCACAAGGGAATCTACCCAACAGACCCTTACTAAAATGCTGCTCACATGAAGACAAGGCAAAAGCCACCCCCAAAGTCACTAGAGTCAAACTCTAAAACTACACAGGAAATCAGGAAATCAAAGCCTGGATTCATAACTCTTCCTGTACTATTCTTATATTCAGATGAAGAAGGTGAAGCAGTAAGTCAGTACTAATATGTGTGGAGACCTGGAATATGCTGCATCTTTCTCCAGTGATGTATGGTCAAGAAAATGGCTGATGAAAGTGATTATTTATAGCAAGCGTAAAAACAGTGCTAGTTAAAGCTCAATAGCTGTCACCATTGCTTTAACAAAAGCTTGTGAGAGTCATACCAATTTGATGGTGTCTTAAAGTGAGCTGAACTGTAGAGAACTGCAGTTTTGTTTCAGATATCAAGAAAATCATCAGAGTAACAGCAGTAATCAAAATGAATGAACCCTACAGAAATATAATGACTACAGAGCTGTCAGCAGTTTTTTCCTCCTGCTCTTGCTGAACCAAAAGAACCTGAATAAGAATCCACTACAACTATTAAGTACAGTGCAGTCTGCGTGAGTCTCTTACTTATTCTTCCACTCACCTGGGAGTACCTTGTCCACAGAATAAATAGTCATTATAAATAAGGGATTTTTTTTAATTATCACTTGGTTTTGTGACCTGTAAGTTCAATGTGTAACACTCGGCGACATCAAGTGCCTTCACCCACTCAGAATAGGCAATGCTGCCTTAGTGGTGTCTCCATACTAGTAGTGGCTTGTTTAACTCCTTCAGAGTTAGAAGTCTAAACTAAAATATTACACTGATGCAACAGCTCACTTTACTTCAGGTATGAAATAGTGCAAATTATGCCTCTGCAACAAAGTTCTCCGGTCCCAACATACCCTGTGGTATCACTTTAGTCCTTTCCTGCTGTGTCCCACGATCTTCTTCAAATTGCCTCCACTGATGCTCCATGTCTTCATAAGGTTCATACATTTGTGTCACTTTTTTATCAAACACAGATGCTGAATTTATTACAAAAGGTAATTCAAGAAGTCTCTAGTGACTTTGTATGATTTTCAAAAATATTAGACTCATTTAATGTAAGACACCAGACCTACTCTCTGATTCAGAAATACTTTGCATCTTTGAAGCCTTGAAGTAATCTAACCATGTATGGCTGTGTGCAAGTCTGCAGGAACCACAACAATCTTAAACTTCGGGTGGAGTCTTCGTAGTGAATCAGCCTGTGAGCTTGTCCATTGCAATACTTTTACTGTACATTTTTCACTCGATATAGTGTTTTTATTAATTTATTTTTCTTAGATATGAGTCAGCAATATGCACTTGTACTCCAGAAAGCCAAGCACATCCTGGGCTGCATGAAAAGCAGCAGGGCCAGGAGGTTGAGGGGGGTGCTTCTGCCGCTCTACTCTCTTCTTGTGACATCCCACCTGAAGTACTACATCTAGCTCAGGGGTCCACAGTACAGGAAAGAAGTGTTGAAGTGGGTCACAAAAGTGTCCAGAGGGACGGAACACCTCTCCTATAAGGAAAAGCTGAGACAGCTGGGGTTGTTCAGGCTGGAGGAGAGAAAGCTCTACAGAGATGTTATTGTGGCCTTTAAATACTTGAAGGGAGCTTATAAGAAAGATGGGGATAGACTTTTTATTAGGGCTTGTTGTAATGGAATATGTCCCTGCTCCTTCTGCAGGACATTGGACTAGATGACCTTTAAAGGTCCCTTCCAACCTAAACTATTCTATGATTCAGTAAATATCAAAAGGGATAAAAATGTCCTAAATCTGGACATAGTTCAAGCTGATATTCTATTTCTACTAACAATGTGGTAGTATTTTTGCATTAATGATGTCTTGAGATACTTGTGATGATGATTAGTTTTTCATATGTTAACTTCTTTAACTGTGTTTTACAATATTAAGCATACATATATTTTTAGACAGTTTATGATCTCAGAGACCATTTTAACCTTATTTTTAGAAAGAGGAATTTTACCAAACCAAACATTAAAAAAGCGGCTTGACTGTCAGTATTACTTGTAGGAACACTGAATTCATCAACTTATAACAGTTGTTGCTACACGATATCAATTGTCCTTGAAATATTCTTCTCCTTTGCCTTGAATCTGGCTGGTGTGTCACCAGTTTTGAGCTCCATGCTGTGCTGGAATTTTATTTCAGAATGTATTGCAATCCTGCTCTGAGATACTGTCTTTTCCTCCTTGCTAAAATTAGACTATACTACCTCCCATACTTCACTCACTGCAGTTTTTGTATATGTCTGTACACAGACAGGATATCAGTCACCAGACTGCATTCTAACATATATAAAACAGTACAAAGTCAGAACATTCTGCCAGTTTATTAGACAGGAAGGTGTATGTTACATAGAAAAACGTGGAGGATGTAAAGGACAGAACACACTGTTTCCATTATGCTGTAAACTTCCCCTGCAATGTTACTTGTTTGCTATGCAGGATGATTAACTCTGAAACGCGCTGCTCGCTGGTTGAGAAGACAGGCTGTGAGATCACCTGGCTGCAGGATGACAGCCCAGGTCTCCTTGTGTGTGCTCTGCCAAGGTTGCCATGGCCGTGCTGCCTTGGCCCTTGTAGCAGGCACCCCAACAGCACCCACCACTCCAGCTGCCACAAATGGTTTTATAGCAAACCCACTGGGTTTTATAGCAATTTTACATTAAACACTAGATGTCACTGGCATACTCTTAACGCAGTCTGTTGGAGTTGACTGCAGAGTGCTTGCTCAGCCCTGCACCCAAATGAAGAAGCTTTTCAGTGCCTGCTTCTCACTGGCAGAGACCCTTCAAATTCTCCTCAGTTTAGATATGGAGGAGTTTGCAATGCCCCCACAGTGCAGAGGGACTGCTCAAAATATGTATTTGCTTGGAAAGCAGCAAGTATAAGTGTTTTCACAAAGACAGGTTTTGCTGTGTTTGTGTATTCTCATTGGTCTCAGATAAGCACAAGTACAGGAAAAAAGTATAACTTATCCAGGAAGAAAATAATTAATTACCCAGTTACTGCACCATTAGGAAAGGGACTAATCCTCTGGGTCCTGTGTTCTCTTAAGGAGAATGGCTGTCCAGCACAGCAATCAGGTCATACTGTTTATCCATGCTGTGAAGAGCAAAAAGCAGTTTTTCTTTGGAAGAGCCGTAAACCAGAATGGTGTTTTAGCTCCTAGTGTAATCAAATTCAAATATTGCCAGAGGTTTTTTTAAAAAAATTACCTTAATCATTAAAGAAGATCTGCATAAATTATCTTGGCTATTTTTCTATCCTTTGGGCACATTTTAACAAGTTCTTTGTACCCAGGTTTATACAACACACTCCCGTGTCATGATGCAAGTTTAATGCCCAATGAAGGCTTTTTCCCTTCTCTTCAGCAAGTCTGTGACTGCTAACTACAGCCAGGACGCCTGGCACAGGCAAGGTAAACACAGATAGTGCCTGATGGCAAACTGGAAGGTACCTTTCAGCTTATATGATAGCCTTTGGAAAGAGCTGAGGCATCCTCTCCTTAGACAATGGAAAATGTGCAGAGTGAAGCGCAGCCTGGCAACAGGCAGCACAGCAGCTGTCCCACAGTCCAAAAGTCAAGGAGGCCTGAAAGTGGTATGGCATATATGAGAGTCAGTCTAAGTACTAGCAAAGGACTTTCCCTGTGAGTTTTTTGTTTGTTTGTTTGGGGTTTGGGGTTTTTTTGTGTGTGCTTTGGTTGTTTGGTTTTTTTTTGTTGTTTGTTTGGTTTTGCGTGTTTTTTTGTTTTGGGGGCTTTGTTTGTTTGTTTGTTTGTTTGGGGGGTTTTTTTGTAACTAGGCAGATGGAGAGTTGTCCCCAGTTTTTCAAAGTATATGAGAGGGTTTGCAAATGTCTGAGCTCAGACATCTGAACGACTGTGAATTAGGTGTCATATACTATACTAAGAATGGACTCATTTAATGACCTCAGAAAGTCTGAAAAGCAACTATAAATGCTAAGGTTAGAACTAAGGTGCTGTTTGTGCCAATACAGAGCTGATCACACTCATCTTTGATTCAAGACACATCCTTTGTCCATTTCTGCAAGCTACATATACTCAGATGGGAAGCCTGGAGGCTTCTTTCCATCCTGACACAAGTCAATCAGTGGGGTTTTTCTGATCATTGAGGATAATTTGGGGTGTCTGATCCAGGGCAGGAAAGAAATAATAATATTATATTACTTCTGTTCCATTACCTTAAGGAGCAAATAGAGAACCTCATTAAGAATCAGCCACATTGAGCTGAACGGCAACCATTAAAAACTCAGGAATTGCTTCCTTCCAGAAGTGAAAATAGACCCAAGCCTCCTGTTTCCTGCATCTCCACCTCCTTTCCCACACTTCAAATGCTGAGTAAGGAATTGGATTCATACTGTGCTTTATAGACCCACCACCTCTGGCACCAACCTAAACACTTGTTACCCGTGTACCAGCGGTCTCTCTGTTTTGCAGTAAAAGCACAAAGGCAGATCCCAAGCTGTCTTATTCTGGCTAAGCATGAAATGAAAATGGTAGAAAACTAACGATGCTATTCAAGATAAAGCCATTGAAGGATGAAATCTGTAATAAACCTTTATTTCTGAATTGTTCACTCTTCCTTTATCCTTTCCTTGTGAATAAAAATTCCATTAAAAAAAGCTGATTTACAGGGAAATCAACCAAGTAAAATTGCATATTTAAAATATATTACAAATTTATATAGCAGATTAATATAGACTTTTTTTAAAAAAAATTCAATCAATTTTATATGTTTAAATGTGTTCCATCTAGAAAGCAAACTAAGCCTTGTTTTTTTCCCCAGAACTAACCTGCCTTTCTGATCAGAGGGAATACACTGATATTCAGAATTTTGCCAATCTCTGTTCCCTTTCCCAATATAGAGATTCTCACTAATGACTATTTCAGACTGCCAAATGCTGATATAGGTAACAAAGTCATACATTTGAAAATCTAATGCTGCTTCCAAGGATGATAATGTTCATGTGTGCATACTTCAGAAAAGCATTTGTTTACTTGTCTTGAAGAGCTTATCTGGTCCTCATGGCACTGTGCCATACACACTCAGAAACACTGATGTCCTTCTGTCTTACACAAGAAAGAGATATTAGCCTAAACTGAAGAGAAAATTTTCATTAAAACCTCAATGGCAAAGAAGTTTCAATGTGAATATCTTTCCTAATCCCATGTCCCCACATTGCCTTCAATTTGTTTCAACAACTTTCAAATGTTCAGTTTCAGAAGAAGCAAAATCATAAAAAAGCTATTAGCATTATATTTGTATTAACTCCAGTAAGCACAGACTTATTTTTGTCCCAAATGTTTCAACTGTTAAGTCTCAGCCAAAGTGCTGATTCACCAGTGGTGCATATTGCACAAAGTTAATGGTGCATGTAAACTTTATCTACTTACTCAGAAACTTAACATGACAGATTATGAAAAACAACTAACCATTATTTTGTTTGTTATATTTCAACATTATCCATAAAATTCCAATTGCACTGAAATCACTAGGAACTACAATTAATTTTAACAAAACCATCATTTTAACTCTGTCTCTCTGTGGGCCAAGCATGATGTTACTCTTTTAATAAATCTCCTTAATCAATTTTTTTCATTGATTTCTTCAGAGAGAAACCCACCTAAAATGTGCTATTCATAAAGTAACTAATCTACACACCTAACAGGTGAATAAATACTTGCTATTTTGGCATTGGACAGCTTCAACTCTGCATTCGATAGCAATTCAGGATGTTCTGAGAAATTCACAGAGCAATCAGTAATGTGCTTGTGACAATCACTCTGCACCATCTGCAGAGTTCTGCAGCACTGATGAGGATGCAAAAGGTGGGGTACCACCTTCACCTCCCTGCTGCACTTTTATCTCCAGGTCCTGTGTGCCCCCACTCCTGCAGTGCCTGCTGCTTCCCCTCACTCCAGGCTCTGTTGTTCAGAGGAAAGAGAGGGACTGTATTTAACTTCCAAACCTGTCCACTCATTCCTCTGTTCATTATTTCTTTCTGGACCTCAGGGCCACGTTGGTTCTCTGGAATATGTTGCAGCTTCTTTTGTCCTTCCCATCACCTTCTCCACAGTAAGTCTTTTAGCCTTCACGTTTATAAACAGCTTTGATGATTTAGCTATGCAAACTATTAGACACAGCTTTCTATTATTTTCAGTTATCAGACTGCAAAACTTTTTTCATCCTCCCTTACAGCCTGGGTTATTAGCAGACCCATCTGTGTGGTACACCAGCCTGTATGATTAACACACCCATCTGCTTCAAATCTGTTGATAATCTGCAGATCAAAGTCCCACTTGACTATGGCCATTAACACCTTTTAGAGCAAGAATATAATTCAAATACACTTTTGCTAAGATTTTTTTTTTTTTTGGTAATGCTAAAAATCTGTTTCAGATGACCATTTTATCAAGGACAGTCCAGGTGCTTAAATTCTCTTGGGAAGTGAATAAAAAACAGGTTGTGGTGCAATAGAATCTGAGGCACATTTTAGTAATTGTTTATTCTTTGAAGAAACAAATGGGAAGGACTGGCAGCACTTCACAGTTCTCTTGTAACACAGCTCCAATAACCTGGGCACAAACAGTGTTTTCCTTCTTTTTTCAGTCCCTCTCAGGATTTCGTGGTAACTGAGCTTCCATATTTATTATATGGGACAAAATGTTGCTTTCTCCCAACAGTAAATTATTCATGCTGGCTATCAGGCTCCACTGTTTTAGTTTGGAAATTATGTAATGCAAATGATAAAGATTTTTCTGTCCCTTCATGCTGCAGGACAGCCACAAATTAACATTTGTTACGAGCAAGTTAACTATTTTATTGCTTTTTAAAGTCAGATATATCGATTGCATAATTTTCTATTTGAATCTCCTTGGTACAGCTCCTTTCTGTTTGAAGCTCCTCAGTAAAGCAACACTAGATCACAAAAACGTTGGCTGAAGTGAATCTACACTCAGTATGCATCACAGAGCCCTAGTAAGAAGATAAATCTTTCTGGGATATCATCTTTTTGTTCTCACATTTCACTGAAATACATTACCCACTGTGAAGGGAGGAAAAGCCTCAAGGGCTTGTGGTATTTCACATCTGTGAATTTCCAGCTACTTGCTATATCTATGGCTACATTATCAGTCTTCATCAGGATGCAGTAAATACCTTTGCAGAGGTCAGTATCTTGGATTTAGTTCAATTGTTATTTTCAGTGGTGATAGAAACTTGACTTAAATCACTTCTATCATGTACTTGAGACACTCAGCTTGTTCCACCATCTCCTGCTCCCTTCGCAAACGAAGGACAGTGTTGCTGCCGGGGCCACTGAGAATAAGAAACTCTGCTTTGTTGCCTTCCTGCCAGCTCTCCTTTGGTTAGTCTTCTTGTTCCCCTAGCACCGGTCTGGCCCTTCAGACTTGACAGATGATCCAGTAATTTCTGCTTTAACATCTCATGGCTTTCAGTCTCTTGGTCTTCATTCTTACACTTCATTTATTTAATTTTGTCTGTCTGAAAATCCATGCTTTCCCATCTATACCTGCAGTTTTATATTCAGCAAAAAACATTACTTTTCCATGGTTCAGTCGACCTCAGACTTCAATACTGAGCACCTTAGCACTCAGTCATGCAAGATTTCTGTAGCATCCAGATTTTCAGATTTTATATTGCCCAGATTCCTGTCACTTTCTTCTAAGTGAAAACTGATGCTCCCTACAAGAACTTTTCCCTCTCTCTTTCCACTCCTACGCCTTCTACCCACCTCTATATACTTCACTCCTGTATTTGACACAGACCTCTAATTAGCCTAATTAAATCAGATCAGTGTGCCCCCTTTATAGAAATAAATTATGTATAAAAAAATTGATTGAACTGAAATGTAACCCTCCCTGGAACATTCTTGCTCAGAGCAGATGTCATCTGTAAAATGTACTAGCAGCTTGCCTGCCTGAGACACAAATTTCTCTCAAACTCTTACTTCTGTTGTTTCTTAGTCACTTGTTGTAATAGTTTCAAGCTCTAACCCAAAGTACTCATTAATCTCCAACAAGGAGAAATACATCCACAACTCTTGTTCCCTCAGAGAGCTGAGATCCTCTACTTCTTGTCATAGTTCCTCACTTTCACTCCTCTCTATGATCTTGCAGTTTCCACTCAGCCTCAGACAAGGTTTTGCATTACTTACTCTAAAAATTACAACCTTCTCAAACTCTAAATCCATCTTTCTTCTTGCCTTTATCTCCTACATCTTTCTTAGAACCTCCAGTCTGGTGCAGAGAGAGTAACACTGTGCCTAAAGTCCCTCTTCTCTGGGTGCCTCTACATGTGTTCCCAGTGCTCCAGACAAGTGTTCAGCCCTGTTGACTCTGTTTAAACTCACAGAACACCGTCTCCTTCTCCTGTTACTTACAGGTGGGCAGTCAGCTTTACTCACACTCATTTAAATACCACCCTGGCTTTCCAATGTGGAAACTGTCAAACCTTTTTTCAGCCCACAGCCTGATGCTTGGCATCCTCTCCAGAGCCATCAGTGTTACATCTATTATTTGGTTTTTAGGGTTCAGTAACCAACTTCGGATCATCAAGATTTCCTTCTCACTATCCAGTTAAACACTTTGCACTTCTATCAAACATACAAGCCCCAAAAGTTAGTGTTACTTCTCTCTGTGCTCCTACAAACCCATCCTTTTCAAACCAACCCCTTTGGCTAAATAAAATCCATTCATGGAAAAGCAGGGGTCATGCTTTCCTCTTCTGCTTCTTAAGTCACAGCACTCCCATTTCTAAGAACTTGCTTTCACCAATTGCGAGGATAAAGGGACCACAATGTGTACCTAATGTGACCTCTGTTACATCAAAGAACCAGGAAATATGCCTGTATTTCAGAGTAAATCCTTCAGAAAAAGATCCAAGTTTAGTTTTTAATCTTTCTATTGATACAGTATTCACAAGTAAACACTGGCAAATTGTTTCTCTGTAACTTGGAGAGGGTTTTACTTCTAGCTTTCGTCCACTTGACCTTGCTTTTCTTTTTGTTGGAGAGCAAAGAGCCTTCTGTTCTCCAAGCAGAACAATTCCTGCATTGGTCTTTCCTTAGAATAAATCAGCTGAGAACCCTAAACTATCACTTATGTTTTCTAGGGCTTTAATAACCCTCAGAACCTTCTCCATTTTTTCAAGATACTTCTTTTTATAACTGACTAGACACAGACAGTTTTCTAGCTTAGGCTGTGAAGTGTCGAATCAAATTTTCCTCACTTGCTCTATCCATGTCGCTTGTACTACAATTTAAGCACCAGGTTCCCCAGATCTTCCAGTATTATAAAGATCAACATGCCAAGACCTCTGTTCCTGTGGACAGAAACAAACAAACATGTTTCTGAATGGTGTTTCTATTAATTATTCAAATAACTCTTCCTTTGGATTGCAGAAATCCACAAAGCCCTTGACATTATTTCCTCACTTAATTTCCTGTTCACGTGAATAGTTTTGAAAGCATTGGTGAACGTTCCCACAAACCTAGGCTTTCCCTTGACCATTTGCTGGCTCATACTAAATTTCGAAACTCTGTGATCAATGGAAATGGCCACTGGAACCAATGGAGGTATCCTTGACAAATCATCAGCTATTCAAAACTGCTCTCCAGCCAGACAACTATTTATTTAACAGTCTCATGCATCAAATCAGGCACTTCATTAGAATAGACACTCCTATCACATTCACAGACATCTTCAATTTGTTCCTGATAGTTCTTTTTCTCAGTTTTTTTTCAGAGATTCTTACTGAAAGTAGGGAACAGATGAAAACCTGAATAGTGCTGTATCATACAGTTAACTGCTTGAAGAGAAGTTACAAAGTGCAAAATTAAATTGGTACATTTCTTCCTGTAGTATTTCCTAAAATTTCCAAAGCTTTCCACGTGGAAAAATAGATAATTCAGCTCTGTAGGCTTTGAAAATTTCTTGTCCACCTCTTTTTACACATGCGGACACAAGATACCTTGCCCTGCTGATTAGTTATTTCTGTCTTCTCTTGAACCTTCATTGCTGTTAGAATGGAGAGCATTTCCTGTTAATATGTGACTGCATGACCTGAATGTTTCCACAGATGAGGAGAAATGTAATTACTTTTAGTCTTTTTTACAATTTTTACAAATTTTACCAAATTCTTCTAGTAAAGAGATCACATATCTTCTAGTAAAGAGATCATGCCATTGTCACAAATATTATGAAGAATTGCAGACAGGAATTTCTTCTTTTTCATTCCGTTGCTATGATTTTTTCGTTTGACTTTCTTTACCAGTTTTCCATATTACCCTTTTTCTGATGTCCATAATACTACATAAATAGAACTCTGACAGTGCTGTATTGTTTTTTTTTTTTCTTCCCTCTAAACAACATACTTGACTTCTACATTTACAGGTCTGTGTTTTTTTCCATAAGTGCTATATAAACTCATATGTTCCCAGTTAATAATCATTGGGGTTTTTTCTGAATATTTTTTGAGTTTTAATTTAACTTTCATCTTTTTTTTTTTCCAAAGTTGAAAGTTTGGATTTGTTTATTATCAACATAAGCTTTATTCTGTTTGTCCATAACAAATGTTAACAAGTTACAGATCACTTTATTCTCAAGTTAAGACCAAACTTGGTCTAGCAATCAATTCTTTTTTATCTTACAAGATTAAATTTAATATGGAAGTCCCCAAAGCTGGACACAGTACTTTTTGATTTAAGACACTGTCATCTCTAAAATTTAAAAATTCCAAGGACATTTTATTATTGGCAACATGAGACCGGCAGTATGAGACACTCAGATGGAAGTCCTTCATGATGAAACACTGCTTTTTTCCACACATTATAAATAGATGTTTAAGATATCAATTACTGTGATCTTTAGAGCAATGTCTGTGGCAGATGTTGTCTACAGCTTTTGCTTTGGGCACTAATCCTTAAGCATTTCTGGGCATTGGGCTTTTATGTTGCCAAAGCTCTGAGCATTGTCCCCCTTCTGATTAAACTCAGGTTCTGCATAAAATGTTAATGTCACTTAATTTCCACATCATCAACCACCTATTCCCGGATGCTGAAGTTTCCTTGCTTCTCTTGCCCATTCCTTCAAAGAGACACTTTCTCTTTTCATACCCACCTCCACCCTTTGTCTGTCACCCTCACACCCCACCTCATTCATTCAAGTCCTTTCCACTCTACCAATAAATCCAGTATACCAAGTCACTCATACTTTATCACCTGCATTTCTTCCTCCAAAATCACTGTTCAGATGCTAGTTTTCTCACCAGTTACCCCATCTAAATTCCTATTCTCCCTTCCTCCTGCTCGAATTCTCAATTAGCATATGAGTTATCTCCTGCTCTGCCTCTTCAGCTGTTTTCTCACCAATAACATTGTCCTTTTCATCTGTATCTCAGTCACCTTTTCCTCATTACCCCTTTCCCTTATTCCCCATTAACTTTATCTTTTACAAATCCTGTTAAAGCCACAGGCTCTCAGAAAACAAATTAAGCTAAAGCCTCTGCTCAATAATAGCATCTTTGGAGGGGCTGGAGTAACTGAAATATTTGCTTACCAAAGCACAGAGTGGTTTGGAGGCCTTGTGATTTCTCAGAACTGGGGCTTCCTGATAGTAGCAGTTGCATCAAAGTCAACAGCTTTTCCCCTTGGTGCCTTAGATATCTAAGATTTCTTAGAGGAACTGTTCTGGGCACCTTGTACTGTGAGCAAAAGGAGGAACATCAGTAATTTAAGCCTTAGACCTGGGTTTGCTTGTCCAGTCAAAATAACAAGAATTACTTTTGGAGCACTGGGGAGAGAAGCAAAATCTATTAATTATTTTTGATTTAGGGGAAAAAAAAAAGACTTCTTACCCTGCTTTAAAATTATTGGTGTTAATATGATTAATAATACCTTTGAAAAATTAAGTCCATAAATTGTTTAGTTCAAATGCAACAAATGCAAATATTTTTTAATTCCAAAGCAGTCAAAAAAATGAGACTTTTTTCCCCCAAACTATGAAAATAACCATAATCTCCTACAGAGTCTCTGATGGCTGAATGTGTGAAATAAATCGCTGACAGGTGGAGAGGACAATTCTCCACGCAGTGTTGAGCTTCCGGTTCTCTGAATGACAGCCAGTTGGAATAGGAGAGCCAAAGCTAATAAGAGGTGCTTTGCTGCATTAACTTTCTGATCACTAACCATGCACCTGCATCAAAAAGAGGTTTGCCAAAACATGACCTGGGAGTATATCTTTAATAAGTATATATTAATCCTGTACTTGAATTTCCTTTGGAAGTCTTCCAGAGTGCTGTCACCATTTGTTAAATTCCTCCCTCCACATCATTCACTGCACTTAAATGTTTGGTGCAGATTTTGAATTCATGTTTTGGCTCTCCTTTATTCAGTACAGGCTCCTTGGTCTTCAACCTCAGGCCTTATTTTGTGGAAATACCCTACCCCATGAGACCTCTTGATTCAGCTTCCCAGTACTCAAATCTTCTGCATCTCTGAGATTTTTTAAGAGTCTTTCACTGTCCCTGCCAAAAATAGATCTCTGTGGGGTACCCAGGAAAGGGTGAGGGTGGAAGAATAACAGAAACAAATGAAACAACGCCATATCGGGTTCAGAAGAAACAAAATGAGTCAAACTATGGAACCTGTTGCTGTGGTGTGGCCTGGATGCCAAACACAGCACTGCCATGCCTATCAATAGACCCAGTCAGGCAAAGGCAAAAAACAGTCCCCCTAACGTGTTGAAAACAAGCTGAAAACAGTGGCTGATGAAATCTCTGAGTTGCAGTCCACTGTAGACTGGCATAGTAAGTGTCACTGTGTGCTCTAAAACTTTTTCCTGGGTATCCAATATTGTCCTCTGTCAAAGAAGGATGCTGGACTAGATTGTCTTTCACACAGTCTCAAGATAGCTTTGTAATTATGGTATAAAACAGCAGGGATTTTGCAGAGAAGTACCTAAAACATTTTTTTCTGCTTCAGATAATACTGGTAACATGAAGATCTAGAAAATTATAAATATATCTAAGCAAACGAGTGTGTTTCCTCACAGAAACCAAATACCTTCTGTGTAGCAGAGAAAGAAAAAGGATTTGTTTTGTTTCAGCTTTCTGCCTTTCTCCCTCTTCACAAAATGGTAGCTAAGAGAGTGATACACCTCAGTACTTTGCCAGGGTGAAACCTACCTCTTCAGCTTCAAATTGATGTCAGCCGAATGAAGTCCTCCAACTGCTGATCAGTTGTCTTCTAACCATCTTGCCCTAAAGGACACACACCAAATCATTGGTGGCTACCCTTTTCTCTGACAGCACTTCCCTCTGACTGGATGATCAACAAGACTGCTTTGACATAAAGCAGACAAAAAATTAGCTGTTAGTTTAATTCCTCACGCTGATCCATGTGCAGTTTAAAGGAATAATGCCACCTGAATAAAGGGTAGATACTTGTAAGGTGAAATGTGCCAAATGCTGGATGTATGTTATCTGCCCTGCTGTTTGGAACAGGGAATGTAGGATAAGCATTACAGACTGCAACTAACAGGCAAGAATATTGATAAATAGCAGGTATTTTGTTCCAGATGAGATTTAGATTTCTATACCTACTGTTAAACATTTGAGAAGTTTTGGGTTTCATTTTTCTTTGTCATGGATATATAAACAGGCATATGAAAAATACAATATTTAAAAGTCATACAGGACACATGACAAATTTAAAAAGCCCTCTTCTGTAAGCACATTTGCTTACTGAATTTCTTATCCAGATTTTAAAACACAGCTCTATGTTCCATGTCACTCAAATGGCAGTATTTAAAATCTCTGCTAACACCTTCAGAAGCTGATAAGCTTGTTTCAGTGCTGTCAGCTAAGTCCTCATAGTTTTATCTGGAGTATTCATATGCTACAAAGTTCAGTGACTGCTTACCTCATATTCACAGAAATATTTCAACATTTGCTGCAGCTCAATCAAAAAAAAATCTTTCAGGATCAGCGAGTATGCTAGGGCAGGATTAAGCCAGTGCTCGGTAGTGCACTGAATTAGTCTTTCTGGTGGCCTGATTACTTTAATCTCTGTTAAAAGAAAAAACACCAAAAAGCTCACATCTATAAGGATGTGAAATTTTTTTATAAATATGAACCAAGTGCCAAGACTTCAAACAATACACAACCTCTTCTCTAAAGCCTATGGTCTCCTCTATCGACCTCAATGGACCATTCATTCTGAGATCCAGCTATTCTGGTTACCTCACTGCTGTTTGTTTGCAAAGCATAACCAGGGTTCACTGTTATGATGCAGTGATTAAAAGAACACTTGTAATTCATTCCTGCATTCAGTCTTACTCCTGTGCATGCTACCCTTTTCTTAACTGTGGTGCAATTACTTTGGCTTTCCAGACACTGAAGATCTTGTGTGGGTGGGAGCACGGCTGCCACCTGTTACTGCTGCTTTATCAGAGAGCTGTACCTGAAAACTAATGCCTTCTATGAACTGGAACAAACTCCCCGCTTTTTCATGTGGTAGCAGAATGAAGCAAAGGTAAATCACAACTTCACCTATTATTACAATGACAAACCATAGCAGAAAGAAATTGGAGCACTAGGTAGGGCCAGGTCTTTGGCTGGTACACATTTATATTGCTTAATTTGCTTTGGAAGAGTCCATTCACTTCAGTTGAGACTCTGGGTCTTTAAAATTCTGAAGAATAATTATTTATAAATAAGTAGATTTGCTATGAGATCTTTTCCTTTTCACAAGGATTATTTTTCTGTATAGATTTCAAGAATAGTTGAAATAGTTGAAAAAGTTCATAACTTTTAAAATCTGTATTATGTGTTACTTTTTTCTCTGCTTGTTGATTTGTTCTTCTGTTTACCAGTGTGTCAGTATGGCTGATATTTTTGATGTGAGTTCCTGCTTGCACTTGGAGCTGCTGCACCTTGAGCAGTGACAAATTTTAGACTGATTAATACTGCACACACTCCATAGAACATCCACATCCTACGGACATCAATGTGACTGCAGCAGTAACTGGATCTGATGGGAGTCTATCCTGCTCTGAAAAGTATTATAGCCTACACGAACTGTATTAATTGTGTAATTATTATTTTTTAATTTGGATCCAATAACAAGCCTATCTATATTCTGCCTTAACATTGTTAAACGTTAATGCTGCCCACAATACTTGGTGTTTTTCATTCCATAAACCAAAGAAAGTGTCTGTGCTCTCTTGCCAGCCACAAATTTATTGGGGTATGGATTACACATATTAAACATAGTCATCAGACCACAAAAGTTCCATCACAAACTGCCTACGAGCTAACATCATTAAGAGGCAGACTTCATATATCTTCATGACTGATACGCCGATCTTTCCCACTCCATTGACTAATGAATTGACACATGCAATGTTCTTCTACATTAGTGTGCATCCCTTTGATTTACAGCACTGGAGCAGGGGGCTGTTAGCCCTCAGACACTGATGAATTCCAGACAGCACCTGGCTGACCAGGACATTTCCCTCTGAGAAGAGCAGTGCTTTCATCTCAGAATTGTACATAATAAACATGGTGGGCCTCAGTCTGTCTGTATTTTCATCTCTCCAATGCCATCAGACTGCTTGCCTTCCTGAGCCAAATTTCCTAGCTGCTATAAATTGAGGCACATCAATTTACATTGTTCTCTGAGAAGTGTGTCTGAGCCTCTTGGTTTGTCTGGTTTGAAGACACATCTGGGAGCCACCAATGCGTGCTTGATCCCGAGGTGTGCCAGTGTCAGGGAAAAGAGCTCAAGAGAAAGAGGACAGTGGATTTTTGCACATGCTGGGTGTTGGCCCTGTCAGTCTGCAGCTGTGCTGAGAAAGCAGTGGCCACTGGCCTAACATTGCCCCTGTGAACAGAGGGAAGGGAGGTTGGGAAAAGATGGGGAGTGAAAGGAGATTTGGCCCAGAGCTTTTGTGTATTGAACTAATTGACTGACTACAGGCCTGTGTTTTGTTAGCAGCCACAGCACAGACTACCCTGTTCTAATGACTGGCATGAAATACAGACTAATTTTGACCCCTTGGAAATTGCCATCACACAAAACAGTCATCTGACAGTCTACTACTAAATCTGTCTCATGAAACAAAAGTGCCATCCTGGATGCCATCCATTCTGTGAGCAGGGCAAGGCAGGAGCAATTGCTTAGATGTGTCCTGAGTGAAAGACTGAAAACACTTGCATTGGGAGTTTATGGTCTACTGAGGAAAAAAATAGGATGGGAAAGCCTTTTCAAAGTTAAAATAGGAAATTCTTAATTTATGTAGAAAATAAATCAGAATTTTAAGACGTCTGATAAAGAATGTAGCACTAAATCATACGGGTCTTCCCACAAAGAGATATATTCCAGTCTCTGACACAACATTTCAGTGAAGGCTACAATATATTACTCTTTGTAGATTCTTGGTTTGTTTGTTTATTTTCATTTTGAGCTGCCTCATATGTTTATACTATCCAGATTTCATATCAGTGAGATGCCATAGATTTACACCTGGTAAACCAGAGGATTTGGAGGCACAGGCAAGTTTCTTTCTGCTGCTTACAGAAAAATACCATGCAAAAATAATTTATAAAAAAGACCTGACCAGACAGTCTAACATGAGGGGAAAAAAGAATTCTTTCTTTTAGCTCACTTGCTAAGATGGTCACTTCACTCAAAAACTCATAGCAAACTCATTGCATGATTAACATACCTAGTAACAGTTTGCAAATAAGAAGTGGGATTTTTGTCACTGAAAACAGAAAAAGGTTCTCCTGGATGGAGAGAGATGTTAACATTAAGGGAAGTCAATTCCATATCCCCTTTTAATGAACAGAACCAGAATTTTATTGATAATAAGGGAAATCAAAGCAGGAGTTCTATTAACTTTCCATGCTCTGATTTTCTAGGGAGAATCTAGGTGGTAATAGAAACTAGTTGTTAGTATCTGTAGCTGACAAAAGTTGAGACCGCAGAATGAAGGAAAAAAATCAAATAAAGAGTTATATCGCAGAAGAGATTGTTACGCTACCTGCAATCAAAATTAGATCATTTTTCAAAGCTGCTAGAAACAATGTAAGATGCTTCTGGGCATCTTTAATTTATGTGACTGCTACTGGCAAAGCAAATAAGGTGTTTTGATACTGTTCTTAATAGCATTACAGGGATAAAATGTGTCACGGAGTGGCATTGTCCTACACAGCACTGCAGCACCAGTTATACAGAGAGTAGAAAAAACTTTTGTTTTAATATCTAGCTAATGTTGTCCCTCATTGTTGGTAGATCATAGTTATTATTCTGAACTAAGTATTGGAAGGAAGTTGTTTAAAAATCTAGGTAAATTACGAATTAAATTTCTAATGGGTGATGAACACACCTTTTCAGATAATCTTCACAAAAATAATTGTGGAAAACAAGGCTGATTTGAAGCTGGAGCTGAATTTCATTGTGCAGAAGCAGCAGAACAGGAGCTATCTGAAAATATGTAGTACTACATGGAATTAAGAGATGAACTGGTGAGTCTGGGAAGAGAAGACACAGAGATGGCTGTGAAGCACTGGGAGGAAGACCTGCTTGTGCACAGCGCTAGGTGGAAGATCTTCTCTATACCGGCATACAGGTGTTATGAGGAATCAACTTCCAGCAAAGTCTGTGGAAGGAAAAGGATCACAGGTGCCAAAACAAGCTGGACTATCCACTCACTGAAGGACATGTTTGAAAGAAAAACAACCCTTTCTTCTCCTGGCCAGCAACTGCAGTGGGGTTCATCAGAAGAGCAGCAGTGGAGAGAAGACTTGCAGTCGTTCACCAGCAGGACCTCAACCCTGAAGTACCAGCCTGAGTATTCCCTTTCATGGCAGGAGTCCAGGTGTTTCCTGTGTTGAGGAGATTGGCTCAGAGAAAATGTCTAGGGAGCCTTGAGGGAAATATTTCCCTAAGGAGTGGAAGGAAGAAATATAACAAATGAATAATTTGCTGAAATGAGAAATCTTTTCATTCAAATAATTTCCACCAAACTTCAGGGTTTTTATCTCTTTGTTAGTGTTCTTACTTGGCGTATGGGAATCTTGATGCCTTGGCTTTCAGAAACTTTCCTGTGTTCAAGATGTGAGACGCTACATGAATTTTTACTGAAAACACCTTTGCTAGGTGTCATCAAACTATCTTGATTTTCCTGCCTGCTGATGTTCATATTGCCTTGAACATTTCCACTATAAAGTTCTGTTCTTTCCTGTCCCACTTAGCTTCAGATCTGCTGGCTTCTTCACTGCCCTAACTATCAAGGCATAGCTTTAAAGATGAGTGTAGCTGAATTTGTCAGTCTGGTGTTACAGAGATCAAGAAGTGGATAAACTTAGTATTGCTCAAACTTCACTTTCTCTCATCTGCACAACTTCCCCACCTCTTTGGAAGATGTAGGAACTCCTTCATGAAAAAAAAAAACAAACAAAACAGCTCCATGGGAGCATGCTGACAGCCAACAGAAAGTTTTAAAAAGCTGTCCTTACCAGGAAGCACAGTTTGGATTCATTTGCATTAACAAACTTACAGAAAAAAAGTATATTGGTCAATATCCTGTAAACTGCAAACACAGCACAAAAATTTTAAACTCTCTCAGTTTTCAGCGAAACATTAATTATGCACTGAAAATACCAATGCACTTGTTTACATACAACAATATCCTATATACAGCATCCAGCAAAGTAGGGCTAGTCCTTCCCTGCGTGTCTCTATAGACCTTGCACAAGTCTCTTTGTGTCTCCAGAACCTTCAAGCATATACTGTTATTGTGACTCCTGTGACGGGATTCTTCCTTCTCATTAGCTGCAATTTAGAGATGGGAAAAGTAAAAACTGCATAGTTTGATCTGAGATGACAAGGCTAATTTTGGAAAAAATGTCCCTCTACTTCTCCAGTTGTCGAATTTAATCTAAAGCAAGCACAGCATGCAGATAGTAAACATAATATCCTCCTAATTATATTAAATTACCTCTCAGGAGCTGCTCTGACCTCTTGTCAAAGGCCAGGAACTGGCTTTTAATGATGAATGTGAACCTCAGTGGGACGTTCTATATCATCATTTAGTTCAGCAAATGTAGCCCAGATCAGTTGTATAGGTGTAATTAGATGCTGAAAAATAATTACTTTGGCCTTACCATTAAAAATTTCTTGCTCGTACCCCCTTGTGATCTATGAACAAATTACTTTATTAGGAAATCATTAGAGCTCAATTTGTCTCTATATATTACAGACATCAATATTCATTTCTCATAATGAAACCACACAGTCTTGCCATAAATTTGTACAACTACATAGCCAGATACCAGTTTGGAGTCGTTACCAACTTTAACGAAAAGACTGATTTTACATAATAAGGTGTTTTTCTTCTTCCAGCAGAAAACTGAGCAATGGGAGCTTTATTGTTAGGCCCCACTGCAGAGGGAGAGCATTTTATGTGGCTGTTCCCTCTGTGTTATTGCAATATCCAAGTTTGGGTCATGAGGAACAAAGTAGCTTCTTAAATAAATTATAGTATTATGAGAACACTGCTATAATCAAGGCCCTGAGAGCATCCCAGGGGATTGGTTACAGCTGTCAGCCTGTTCAGGGCAGTGGGGAGTTATCCCCAGATGTGCCCTGGGCAGAGCCTGGCTGTGGCTGATCAATCTCACGGGAACTACTGGCCCTTGCTCTGCAATGACAGTGAGCTCAGGGCCCCTTGCAACTTCAGTTTTGCACCCATTTCTCAGCAGATTTCTCTGAGCACTAAGAGACCAGGCTACTCCAACATCCTTGATGTGCAGACATAATATAGTTTCAAGTCATATCCAGCAGTTAACTGATTTATTGACCATTAGGATTTACAGAGCATATGTGAGGAGGAAAGGAGACCATCAGTCAGACCCCAGGTCACCTCCTGTTACAAACTACCTTCACATAGTTCAGTCTTCAGCTTTCACACAAGTACAGGTTCTCAATCAAGTTTGTTATTGCATGACTGAGTAAATAAGCTTCAGGAAATTCTCTACAGTGGAGGCTGGATAGTCACTTACTGTTGAAATATGTAAATAGATAGCAATTGCCATCTCAGTACTTCTCTGAACATCATACACCTCCGTACCAGTACTCCTTACATTTGGGCTTCTAAATTTGCATTTTGATGTGTGCAAGCAGTCCTTCATTTTATAACATGCCAATTTTTTCTGGATTTGGTATGCCACAAACATTTGAGAAAAATTTTGCTAAGAATTATGCCTATATCCAACAATATGAGAACATAACTCACAATCACTTCAGAAAAAAGGCAGTAGTGGGTTTTTCAAAAATATTGCTTAGAACCTGATAAGGACTGAGAGCATTCTCAGCCTATTAATTTAATCTTCTGTTTCAACAGGTACATATAAACATCAGTTTCCAGTTATAAGGTTGTCAATATAAAATCATGGCTGTCACATTGTCCATACTTCTGTGGTCACTCCAGTGGAGTTCACTCTGCCATGGCTCTAGTTCACAAGCTACAAGAGTCCCAACTTTTCCATTCATGGCCCTTTTGAATTCTTCTGACAGTGGCCATTTAGTAGGTATCAAGGCTATTGAAGCTGCTGAGAAAATGCAATACAAGTCATAGCACTCTTCTGAGAGGAAATTAAATGCCAAATTCTCTGCAATGCCCTTACAAGTGCTTAATCTATGGCATTGAAGTTGTTAAAACAGTGAGCGGACAAGAAACATTTCAGGTTAAATACTCACACAAAAGGAAGAAAGTGCTAAAGTCATCAATACAAGTAGTATAAATCATCCGAATAGGGAGCTGGAAAATGACAGCTACCTATGTTATGAGACTTAAAAAGGGAAGACAAAATATAGGTGGAATTTTATCTTTTGGGTTTATAAGGCCATGTCTGATTGACCATAAGGTCCTGCTAGACTTACTGGGCCAAATTCCTCCCTGGGGTAACTATTAAGTTAGATTGTCTCCCATCAGAATGGTTTGGACCAAGAGAATTATGTGTGCTATAGTAGTAGTTTGAGGTCCTCCTCTGTTAAGAGCTGCCATGCCTGAAATGCTCTGTTAATTCCAAGGCCAGGAAGCATATATTCAAAAATGCAGAAAGCAGCAAGAAGAACAATGTAGTATAGAAACAAGCAGAGAACGAGTGCTCTCTGCCAGCACAAACTGAATGATATTTAAAGAGCTCAATTCTTGGCTTCCTGCAAAAGGCATCTTCCAATTATACTAATTCTTTTATCTTTACCTTGCCTGTCTGACACAACCCCCTCCAAGTTAAATCCTGCCAGCAAGTCTGGAACAGCACTCAGGAAGGGACTCTGCTTTGGTCAGGGGTAAGTGTCTTTAAACATTATTCTGTCTCTCTTTAAGTTACACAGATTTCTCTTATTTTCTGATCACCTCCAGCTCCAAGTTCAGTCTGATAGACAGACAGCTATTCTTAAAGCTGGTTATTACTCAACAGTTGCAGTCAAGGACCCAAAATGAAAAGAAACAGTTCTCCCTTTCAACCTTGGAGAGAGTAATTCTCCATTCGAGTTACCCTGAAAGCATTCCAGTGAAGGGGAAGGCATTCCTGTATAGTGATTTAATCCTCTACTAACAGAAGGCTTTCTTGGACTTGGAATACATGTTAGGAAACACTGTTCTGAAAGGTTCACTGCCTTAAATTCACCTTTTCTTTTTTTGACTCACAGCAATCAACCAAGAATACATAGTTACAAAAAGCAGTAAATAACACATGGTATGTTCAAGATGGCAAATATGGAATAAGTCATTGAAGTTCTTACTGCAATTTTACCTTGTTATTGACCTTTCTGAGAGGACAGAAAGAGGTTTTGATTGTGGAACAAAAGATTTTGCAAGTGATGGTTAAAATATGATTTTCTTAGGTCCACACTTCCCTCTGTATTCGCTTTTGTTTTTACCTTTTCTGTTTCAGTTTGTGGGTCCGACTAGGTTAGCAGTCTAGTCCTAGCAGTGAGCACAAGTAGATACTAAGAGAAGAAAAAGTAATTTGTACCCACATGACACCCACCAATGCACTACTAATGGCTAAAGAACCACTTCTGTTTCTAACCTGGCTCTGACAAGTGCCATTTGTTGGCAGTACGAGAGTACTGGAGAAGTCACTGAAGAATCAACACCATCTGTGTCAGGATGTTGTGGGGTTCTTTTACCTGTTTTCCTAGGTTGCTCAGTCGCTCTTAGCTGTTGATTACCCATTTTGAAGTACAAGAACCATTTGGCTGTTTTTTTAATAGATCTAATTTGTTCCCAAGATCTTGCTGAGAGACCATTGTTTTACAGATAATAACCCACTTCCCCCAGATGCATAGCTTTATGTCTATCTAAACTGAATTTCAGCTCCTTTTTGTTGCCCTGTACGTTAGTGAGTGGTGGCAGCTCAGTAAAAACAGATTTTATAGTGACCCAGTTTTAGACCAAACCAATTGATGTTGAGAATCCGATATTCACAGTATATGCATTTTATGTATGGCTGGGGGAGGTTACTTGGTACTAGTCTGAGCTTACGAGTTGAAAAGTATTTTGTAGTCAGAGTATATCATCCATCTTAGTTTCTCCAAAACTGAAATGTAGATTGTACACTCTAAAACTTTTTGACAATGGAAAATATAGTGCAGTCATTGAGAATCATAAAATTTGCTTTGAAAGCACATTCCCAATAAAACCTAAAATGCTAATGTGGACACTCCCCCCAATCTCTTGTCTCCCTATTACACTGAACAGCTTCTTATCATCAGCAAATTTTATACTTCACTGCTCACTGTATTTTCCATGTTATTTGTAAATACATTGAATTTGAAAATGCACTCTCAAATTCGTGTCAAGATAACACATAGCTCCTCCTGAAAAGCAACCCTTTTGATGGATGAGTCAGCTGTATCTTCTAATCATCTTGGAATTAAAAATTTTAGGCCATGAGTCATATTTGAAAGTGACAGTTTCAGCTGTTAGGCTGACAACTTTGTATTAACTCTCTTGGTCTGGTCTTTTTGTTCTCTCACAGCATGTCAGTCCGCATCACTAATGGCAAATTGTATTACTACCTTAAACCTGTCCTACCTTAAACCTCCAGTTTAGCCCACTCTCTGCTGGCACCTCCAGATCCTGTTCATCAGCCCCACTCCCCGGCTGGCTGGTCCCCAGCCCATATTGTTGCAGGAGGTCAGTCCAAGGTGCAGGACTTTGCATTTGCCCTTGTTGAATTTAATGAGATCCCTGTTGGTCCATTCCTCCAGCCTGTCTAGGTCCCTCTGAAAAGCAACTCTGTCCTTTCTCTGCATCCCCCAGTTTGATGTCATCTGAAAATTTGGTGAGGATCCACTTCATCTCCTCCTCCAGGTCATTGATAAAGATATATAAAAGGACTTCATGAAGCACAGAAGCTTGAGACCTCCAAGGTACTCATGACCAGCCTGAAGCTACAGCACCAACCCTGTAGCACTGTGTACTCTAATACTGTGTATTCTAGTATAATACTGGGCTATAACAAAATACAGAGGGTTTTGGCTTTTTCTTCACCTCCAAATAGATTTATTTGTAATCATGACAGTATTTATGTGAAAAGAATTAATATTATTGGTATCTGAATTTATGGCTGTAATAAATAAGATGCATTCCTAAAACGACTTTTGTTTAACAGAAAAGGTCATTCAAAAATGCTATCATAAAGCTCACTCAGGAGAACACTAAATTAACAATAGTTATTTGTCCTTGTGCCTTTGTATGAAGTCTTATGATATGAACTATTAAATGGAAAATGTGGTAAGATTGTGATAAATGTAGAAAGACATCAACATCAGTATTAATGGAGCAACAATAATACAGAAAATCAAGTTATTCTCATTTCAACACAAATTTGGGAAGGAAAATGGGGAGGGGGAAAGAGGATGGCCATTTCAGACTGCCAATTTTCAGGAAGCACTAACATTGTAATTATGTTTAATTTTATACAATTACTTATGTATGTGCATGCGCACACTTTCTTTTTTGTTGTTGGATTTTTTTGTTGTTGTTATACAGTGTAGAGAGACAGAGATGAACCAATCTGGAAAAGAAAACAGGCTGAAAGCTGTATGTTTGACATTCAAGAACAGTTGTTGTTTGCTGTTGGTCTTTCACAGTTGGTCTTTCATCTTATGTTTCAGCCTTGGGCTGAAGGCAGAAAAAGTATGAATACTGTATGAAAGCTTGGGTTGTTTCTGAGCTCTTTTTTTTTGACATGCAAAAGTAAGAAACAACACAAGTCTACAGAGGGAAAGATGTTATAGAAGTTCATGTTCAGTGGTAATTTTAAATGTAGTTCGGTGAGGTATTAAAGCATGTCTCTAATGGGCTCTGACAGATAACCCTTGACAAATTTTGCTGCACTGTGTACCTCCCTCGGTATCTGTGTCACCTTTCTCATGAAAGATACCACTGGAGGGCAGAGTCTGGAAGAACAGAATTGCTGCCAACCCCTCAGTTGCTCCCAAAAACACATCTTAGCCAAAATAAACAGTTAAGCAGATAGGCTTAAATATAAGCTGAAATGACAGATTGCAAACTGGAGCAGTGAACAGTGTAGTTCAAGAAGGTTTTTGCTTTGATGCTTTTGACCATCAGATTAAGATGATTCTGCCTGTCTTCTTTGGCCTAATGACTTATTTCCCTCTGTGCTGCTTAACTGTGTTGTTACAACTGGTGACCTAAAATGGCCCTTGCAAGATACAACTGCTTCAAACTGTAAGCCAGCTCTTTACTAATTCTGATTATGTACAAGATGAATAGAAGTGATGGACACATACCAGAACATTATATTTACTCCTGCCATCATTGTATACATACATCATCTTTATTAGGAATGCAACTGATACGCATAAAAATAGTACACTACATTACTGGCTACTAATTTCATTATGAAAGTAGGCTGATTTGAGCTACTGTCTTTGCATAAGAAGACAATAGAGTTATGGGGAGGACTTTCTTATGCCATGAAGCATCTCAGAAATAAGCCTCATTTTGTAACTGCTTCAAAGAAAAATTTTAACAGCTCACTATTAAAGACATATTACAGAATTTTATTTTATTTTTGCATGCAAAATATTTCACATAGTTTTAGCATTATTCTATAACAGAAGAGTTGTTTTAAAAGTTGAACTAGGGTATCTTTTGTTACAAAGCCATAAAAAGCTGACATTTTGCCTTTGGGGCAATTTACTTCTGTGTTGTAGCTTTGGGGGTTTTTGTTTTGTTTGTTTGGGTTTTTCCCTGTGTATAACACTGTCAGAATTGGCCTAACTTCAAGAAATGTTGGGTTTGATGTACAGCCTTTCAAGAACTGCTCACAGCACGTGTTTCTGGAGTAGCATTGACATACAGCCAGATATAATCCAGACTAGAAACTTGCAAATACATATATAATGACTTAAAATATGGGGCAGGGAGTGAAGTAACTTGGAATCTCTTCTTTATTTAGAACTAAATTCATGTACATGAGACTTCTGATGGACCAAGACTGCTAAGTTCAACTTGATGATCTCAGAGGTCTTTTCAATTTAATTGATTCTGTGATTCTGTATTCTCTTGATGAGCAACTTAAAGCAAGCTCTTAGAGAAAACTTAGTGAAATGCTCTTTCTCAGCAGCCATGTGTTAATAACACAACTACAATAGTTTGCCTGATCTGGACTGATTTTAATGCACTATGACTATTTAACATGGAAGATATGATATTAAACTTGCTCAGAATATTTGGTCTCCTCAAAGTTTCAAGTGGTTTTGCAATGTTTCAGTAGCTCTCTACTAATTATGGAAACAAATCCCATTAGATGAAAATGTTTAAGATTCGAGATGCGATTGCTCTTAAACAAATTATACCAGGTGTTTTTTTGGCAAGGTTTCAACTAGAGCACTATATGTAATTTGAATACCACAATTATAAAAGATAGAGACACAGTAAAGATGCTTCATGGGAGAACAGAAGACTAAGAAACATGATGTATTTGTAAAAGATTTGGGCTTGGTTATCCTACAGAAGAGAAAAAGAGGGATATGCAACCAAAGAGAATGGTAATAATTGTCCTCTGAGTCCACTGCAGAAAGGATAAGATGTAATGAGCTCAACTTGCAGCAATTTAATTGCAGTCATTTAATTGAAGAGATCTAGTTTAGACATTAGGGAATACATTCAATTTGAGGAAGTAAAGGTCTAAAGGAATATGATGATTGAAATATTCAATTGCAAGTTGCAGAATCACTTGGAGTATCTGAAGAGCAGGACAGATGAAAATCTGTCTGCAGTAGTTTAGTTTTTGAAATTCAGAACTAAAGATGAAGACCTTCTGGTGTTCCTTCTGGAATGTATTCTATGGTTTATGAATCTGTCTACAAAATATGCTAGAGCTCAAGAGACACTAGAAAAACAGATGAACACTCCCCATTCCACCCCCAACCATCCGCAAAGTAATTCTCTCCCCAACCTTGCTGAGTATACATGTACATTTTAAAACATTGCTGTGTTGACACTCTCTTCTGTGTTTGATTTGATTTTTACAGATTGCTGTGAACAAATTCTATTAACCACAAGTGCTGAGAAAACACTTTAAAGCTGTTACCCAGAAACACACCTTAAAAGTGAATAGAAAAATTCACAAGAAATGCTATTTACACTTGAAGACTGAATTGCATGACAAGCTCAGCCATTCAAAGAAGAAAAAGCCTAGGGGTGAGACTGCTGCTTCTGATCACAAGGCATAAACAAGTTTCATGAAGAGTTTCTGGGACTAAGCATGGAAAAGGAGCTACAGTCTTCTTACAGACTGTTTGCACACAAAAACAAACTTGGTGGATAGATTTTTAAGGGCTTAATGAGTTAAATTTGTTCACTATTTTGTCTCTTGGTTTCACAGCTATCCCTCTGTTAGTGTCCACTTTAACTCAAAGAAATTGCTAATTAGAGAAAGGTTTTTGAGATGATAAACCTGACAGAGGAGAGACAGTTTTATCATAGCTAGATAAGCAAGTCCATGAGAAGCAGGGCAAAGAGATCTTTCTCAAAGTCCCGGCTCCAGTTAAGTCCTCTTTCTTTCTGGTCACCTGTAATGAAACCTGAAAGCAATGTTTTCATTTACCATGCAGTGAAGGACGCCCTGGGAAACCCAGCTTGAAAAAATGTGGACTATGCTGTAGTACAGGTGATGGGGCCCGTATCTGGTAAAAAAACACAGAACCTAAAAAGAACAACAAACACCCCACCTCCAGAAGGAAGTAATCCTGCTGTGGCTACTGCCTGCAGTTTGGTGGGGTGGGTGGCTCTTCTCCCACTCTCCCCATCTGCTCCTCCATCTGTCAGACGGCTTTTGTTTCTTGCCCTTGCCCCAGAGCTGATTGACGGGCTGTTGGCAACAGACATCAAAATACAAGCAACTGATGGAAATTCACTGCTTTGACAACAGGGAGAGGAGAACATGCATTTATGAGTAGGCATTGTTGTTTGTAGAACAGAAAGCCTTCACTGGCAACTGCTATGCCTCTAAGCAGGTGCTGATCACTATCCTACTTACAAAGATTTGTAATTCAGTTGCTATTCCAGAGAGCCCTTCATGAACCAGAACTAATTTGCAGTGGGGACAATGGTTGAAGAATATATTGAACTTGGTTTGCTTTTTACCATACTGAGGGTTTTAGCCTTAACTGTGACTTATTCTAACATAAATCAACAAGTAATTGAGAATCAGCCTAGTTAACAATCTGAAGGCTTGAACCTTCAGTTAGGAAAGTCAGTCTATTCAGTGACTTAGAACAACAACAAAAAAAGTCTAATATGCAAAAGACCATTCCTTCCTGACCTCGGCAAAAAGAATTAGCCATTTGACTGATTTCTGCTGAGAATGGGTAAAAGAATTGATCTCCTACTTTGGGTTTCTTGTTGTGGCTATCGAGGAGAAATGCTGTCAGGAGACACCTGGGCACCACTTGTGCTAGAACCCATTTGCTAGGTTTCTCTGGCTGCAGCCATTGCATTTTGAAGAACACTGATCACTGCCTTTGTTGAGCAGCAGGAAGAGCACAGCTACCTGAGTCAGAGAAGACTTCTGCAAAGTAGTAATTTGAGGAAATTTCATAGAATCATAGAATGTTTTTGGTTGGAAGGGACCTTAAAGATCGACTAGCTGCAAACCCCCTACTATGGGTAGGGGCACCTTCCACTAGACCAGGTTGCTCAAAGCCTCCAGGCTAGCCTTGAACACTTCCAGCAACAGGGCACCCACAACCACTTAGCCTGTTCAAGGGGATGAGTGGTTTTGGGAGTGCCCCCTAAGAAGTAAATGGGAGCAATTTTAATTTTAAATTTCACATTACTCATACACTGTACTTCAAAAAAGATCCTTTGTAAAGTATTTTGAAATTTTCTGCTTTCAGAAAAAAAAAAAAAACCACACATTTTTGTGGAGGGAAACTTATGTCCTAGACATTGGTTTAATGAATATGGAATGAAGGACAAACACTTCCATCACTCATGGAATACCTTCTCATCTCTGTGTCCACATGCATTTTCACCAGGGATTTTCCTAGGCTGTCTTGTATACTGTGGTCTGTGTTACCCTTACTATCAATAGTAACTAATGTCATAATTACATTAAAAGAAAGGGCAAAAAAAAAAAAGAAAATACTTCCCAGGAAGAGACAACATGTTTTGAGAGGACAGTGTGATCCTAGCTCACAAAGACACATGCATGGGTTGCTGATTGTTCTTACCAATGTGTATGCATGATCTTGAGAGAAAGGTAGAGGGAAATAAATACCTTTCCCAGCTTGCGAGTTTTGGTTGGCCTCCAGAGTCCTCAGTGGTAATGGATCTGTCAGTCAGAGACACTTTGCATTCAGCCCACACCACAATCTCAAAAGACTTTAAGGAACCTTTCCCCACTGCAAGGCTCTCACTCATTTCCTGACATACAGTTGCCATGTGTGATTCTGGGCAGGATGGAAGCAGACTTATTGGATGAGGGCAGCCCTTAGCACAGCCTGAACCTTGTGGCATTCAGGAGACCACGTTAAAGCAAGACATGATCTCCACCTTATATACCTTGCCAGTATAGGTTTTTATGTACACAGAGCGCCAGAGGCACTTCAAAATCTATGTGGAGATTACTGACAGCACAACTCTGAATTGTTATTCTGCTTGTTTTGCTTATTAAGATTATATCTTAGTGACTAAACTCATTATTATACAGTGCAGACAAAACAGCTTATGCTGTGTCAAAGCGGCGAGCAATTCCCTTAATATAAAAAGAAAATTAGTTTTGCAACACTGACCAAGACAACTGATGGACCACTCTTCTGCAACATTTGCAATTTGCAGAACCACAAGCTAGCACTGTTCCATGTAATGATCATTTGCTATACATTAGAAAAATATTGCAAAAACATTAAGTCTTCACTTTCTCCATAGGTGGTGCAAGGTGGAAAAATAAATCAGATGAATTCTTGATGATCCTTATGGCATTCATGTTTCTGCAGAATGACACGTGATTATGGAGTTGTTAGCATTGCCTATAAAGACACACAGCTAAGATAAGGTTCAGGACTTGTTTGAAGCATCTCTGCTTTGAGAGTTGCCATCAAAATATCTCCTCTGGATGTGGCTACTCTAGTTTTGGTTCCCTGTGCTGTTACCTGAAATACTGTTGGGTGCCATGGAGAGCATAACAAAAGCATACCACACATTACTGTAACAAGCTGACACAAGATAGCATGAGATGAAGGACCTTTTCAAACCTGATGCTTCCCGAGACACCCATTAACAGCTGAGACAGCAGAGATTTAATCTGATGTAAAGCACTTGAACAGAAATTGATTTGTGTCTGTGTCTGCATGTGCAGTGCTATGAGATGCCACAAACTTCTGTTTTATAACTCAGCCATAAATATTTGCTCCAGGCAAAACACAGCACATAGTCTTCCATCTAGGGAGCAATTTTTGTTTAAACAAATTAAAAAATATCAGTTTGCTCTTTTTAACTTCATGAGTCCCAATATTTCCTGTTCCCCTCTTCTACCATCCAACCACACCACTCTGCATGTGAGTCAGCAGGGATTTGATTTATTGGAATTAATTTGCCAAATGATTTGTTCAGGAAATAAAGTAATGTCTTTGCAATTATTTTTTGGGGAAGTGGTAGAAGTGTAGTTGTTAGAACAGAGAAATACCAACAGTGAGGTCAGAGTACCTGCCTGTGACAGTACAGTTTCCTAAGACTGTGTGATCTAGTCTTTGCTTTTCCCTATACAGGCACAGCTTAATTACTCCTGGAGAAATTCTCCCCTGGTCCTGGAAAATGTCATGGTAGCAAATTGACCCCAACAACATCATATTTCCACCTCCTAACATGCACAAACTTGTCTGGATTTGCAATGCCAGCATATTTGGATTTGTTAACTTTGGAGGAGCAGAATTACCTCAGGAAGCTTACTTTTTTCTGCCTTTTCTTCAGGTGTTGGATACAAACCAAACTGCATTCCAGCAAGAAAACAGGAAAGTTACCTATTTCAAATCTAGAAACAGAACGACAACAGAAGCTCACAAAACACAGAAAACTAAGCACAGAAAATACAGGCTTGGAAATTTCGTGATGATGGCCCCCTGGTCCTTGTGGGTAGCTGAGGTGAAGGAGTAGGAAGCAGAAAGCCACTCCTGTCCCACAGAACTCCCCAGTCCTGCCTGCCCAAATGGGAAACTGAGGCTCCACTGGAGCTGGCAGTCCACCTCATTAACTCTTTCCCTGCTATGTGAAGCGAGCAACACTTCTAAGGACATGCAGATGAGCAATTAGCAGCATGCTGATGAGTAATTGACAATTATGATTTGATTTGAACCAGACTGACATGAGATAGGGTGGGAAGCCAATGCAAAAAAGGATGAAATTTTCTCCATTTAAAGGAGCAAGAGGGGAGTGAAGCTCACTTATAGTACGGTCCTTTGTCCTGGAGGGGCCACTTAGGGCCATCTCCCTCTTAGCTCAGAGCTCTGTGGTTCACTGAGGGATGTGTCTGCTCTCTGGGGCATTGTGTGTGTGTGACCTACTGAATACCTCAGCATCAGTTTTCACCTCAGGAAGGATGCTGGTTCATGCAGATTTCTGAACATATAGTTCTGTATAGCTGAATTGTTTGAAACCCTTTGAATCTTAATCACAGACACTAAAACTTTCTCCTACTTTACTTTTATTATCTCCCCTTTTCTAGTTTGAAACATCTTCACTGTATGTGGGGTAAAATATGATTTGTGAGCCTCAGACATACTAAAATCATGGATGCTCCTTGCAGAGTTTGTGAAACTCCTCTGAAAGGCATCTCTTGTTGAGTGGTGAGACCTCCTTTCTTGGTAGAGGAGCTGGTTTCATCAGCAATAAATCCATCACAAGGAACAACTCTTGTTGACATATGCACACCTTCCCAACCAAAGCCTGCTAGAGCCCTGCACGCAAAAGGGGAATTTCTGTGCCGTTCTGTCTTACCTTTCTCTGCCTTGCATTGTATGGGAACAGGGGTTTGAGGACCTGTATTGCTGTTGAATCTCATGAACACAGTATTGGTAAAATAAACCTTAAATTGCTGTGAAGCCTGCAAATGCTGATATAGATGATGGACAGAAAACCTCAGTGAAGTTGCCTTTGTTTGTTATAGTCTTTGAATTTTTGCTGATCATAATCGGTTTCATAGTCTGACTGCAACTAGAAAGGAATTACTTCTTTTGCTCTGGAATTTAAGGGTGAGCATATTTGTTCAGCAGATAGACAAGACCGAATTAGACCATGCTACTGGGGCATATAAATTCAGATTAATTGCAAGCCAGTGTTCCTTAATTCTTCAGACACCATCATCTGTAAATATTCTGATCCTTTTCATAGTTAGCTCAATTGTGCTTTTGTCCTTATTGAATCAACTGTTGTCTTTTCCTTCGTGCTGTCTCCTGAGGGAAACCCCTTTTAAATCTTTTTGCTTTAATTCCTTTAATTGGCATATTGTCTGGTCTTATGTTTCCCCTCCTGGGCCTGAACCTATGCTCCTTCAGTTCTTAAACTCCTTAGCTATATTTCTGCGGCTTTGACTGACAACTTGCCTGATCAGAGTACAAAGCCTGTGCTTTCTTATCTTTTACTTCCAGGCTCATGTTTAACAATGTAGTCAGTTTATCAGTCAATTTATTAAGCCAGGGTGAGAGTTCTCTGTTCTGAAGTCATCACAATAATCAATAATAATCAATTAATTTATTCTAGGCCACATTAAATTATTATTAACTATAATAATTAAAAATAAATAATTTAAACATCCTCAAGCCTTTACTGATTTATGGATAGTTCTTGCTTTTGCCCTTCGCTGGAAACCTGAACATTTTGAATCCTTTTTCAGTGACACTAATGAAGACAGCAAATAAATCATACAGCCTTTTCAGTATGAAAGACCAGAAGATGAAAGTTTTGCTTTCAGCATCATAGCTTCCCTCTTTATATTAGCAGAAGAATGAGTGTGCAGGAAGTATGCAGCATGAAAGAGAAAAAAATAGTTTTGCTGAAGCATTATTTCAGTAGCAAGAAAAATAGGTTGAAAAACACAGACCTAGTACTACTCTTAGTCAATACATTTTATGGTTATAATAAACTGAATTAATGATACACTGAAAAGATTTGCTTTTATTTGTTTTACAGTACACACAAACCCATGTAATAACTTTACTGTAAGCAATTCATGGAAATTATAGCAAGCTATATTCTTGAGTATATTGTCTATGGCATCAACTAAATAAAAGAAAAGCAGGACAGGAAGACATCCAAAGCAGTGATGGGGTTAAATAAAAGCAGAATGATCACGTCATTCCAAAATGTGTCCACTGTGGTCTCCCTTACATCAACATGTCCCTGATCTTGACCAGATTATAAGGTGCTATTTTCAAGAGTGAGAAGAACTGTTTCCATAAAAGCTTTTCTTAGGACCCAGGAAGATCCCAGTGTGAAAACCAGCAGCATTCTAAACATCATGGAACCTTGCTTTGTACCTACTCCTCGCTATAGAGCAAGAGTCTGGCAAAGTGCTCATTTATATATGTGTATGTAAATATGTGACGAGACAACAGCTGTGTAAGTTTTCAAGAAGCCAGCCCAGTGAGAACTGGTCACTTCTTGGCTCACAGCAATCTGACTTCTCATTAATCAGCAGCGACCACATTCAGATCTTTTCTCAAGCAAGCTTTCATTCAGTCAAAAGCCTGAGGAAAAGATGGCCAAAAATACAAGAAAACTGCTGACAGTGTAAATTGCTGCACAACTTAGTTGCTAGAAGTGGCATAAGAACCACATGACTTAGCCTGGGCATTTTTTTGTTCACAGTGCCCAGATGGTAGCAGCTAGATTAGAAAGAGCAGACATCCTGGAGAGCATATGAGCAGCTCAGCCTTGTCAAAAATTCTGCATTTAACTTGGTCCCATAATGACGCAATCTAAATAAATGATCACAAGCAGTGTTGCCTAGCCTTATATAAAGAGGAAAAGACTGTAACATGTTCTTTTCAGCTGCCACTCTTCTTACCTAATCTTGTGAAAATACTGATTCTTAACTTTTTAGCTATGCCTTTGGGCATGTAGGTTATTATCAGTATTAAATGAGGGAGGCCACCAAGCTGCGGAATTTAATCTAGTTTCTGCTCCAGACCTAGTTCGAGGTGAGAGTACATATTGAAAATGTAGTTTGAAAACTTGAAGGAAGGGACATCCTGGCTCACTGTGTCTATATGTCCTTGTTATGGTCAGCATCTGCCTTAAATACTTTTGATGAGACTCATAAAACTTGTTCTCATTTTTGATCTGCACTGCCTGTCCTAAAGGCTGTCTGAATTTCAGTGCTCTGCTCTTTACAGACTTTCTCATTTCCAGTCTGAATACATTCCTTGTCAGTTTACTTGTGCTTGTGACAACGTATTAACTTAAGCAGATTTTTTTTTCATTATGGTTTTAAAGAGCTTTTCGTATGAGTATTTGTATATGATGGACAGAAAGGCCAACTGAGTGAGAAACCTGAACTGAGTTTTACTTTAAACACTCCCATGAAACCTGCACTTGCATAGCCTTTTAAGGGAGGGTAAGACTTCCCCTACTGTCAAAGCCAGAATTTTGTTTTATAGTAGGGAATCTGTGAATTTTCAGTTCTCAGCTTTCTGAGATACTCAGCTCCATGAGAGCAAGTTTCAGATACTAGACAGTGCTGATTTCAGTGTCTTAAGGTTTTAGCTTTGTTTTACTGAATTCTGTGCTTGCTCCATGTTTTCCCCTGCCGTGTTTTAAACCAGCACGTCAATGGAGGAGCCACGACAGCTTAACGCAGAATGGTGTGCAGGCAAGCAGTGACATTCCAAAGGGTGGATTTTCAGTATGCCAAGTAAAACAACACACAGCTTGTAACCATAGCCAAGCATAACACAGTTTCACACATCTATTGGTAGAGGTAATAGACAGCTCCTGTAACAAAACTTTTCAAGATGGAGAGCCTATTCAAGACTTCTTACTCTACTGTGACATGCTTTTAGTATATGTGTACTGTCAGGAACGTTAACAGAAGTATCATGCATATAATTCCCGTCATCTTCCTAAATGTCAGCACTGTCCTCATAAATTACTTGGTTAGTTACACTAACATTAGGGACACACAAGAAATCCTCATATTGACATAATCCACTAGATTGTATCTTCAATTGTTATGGATTTGACTATCCTCATTTTTTTCTTGACATCTCTAACACCATTGGTTTGGGGAAATATTCTGTTATTAGATTAACCAATATGGACATCTTTGTATGGTCCATCTGCATTCCCTGGGAACTGGAGACTTCAGTCAGTTTGGTGGTGTCCATGAAACTGATCCTTATGTCAGTTCCACAAAGTCAGTAGTGCGATTCTTACCAGAAAGATCAAACAAGAACAGAGGCCATGGAAGATGCAGACGTCAAAACAAGGCTGAACCCACTCAAAACCAAAAATCAAAATATCTACTTTCTCTGGCTCATGAGAGGCTAGATCAATTGGAAAACAAAAACTCCTACATAATTTGCTAGTGATTCTAAGGTGAGCAACCATATGATCACAAGTGATTGTTTTCAGAGCAACACCCATGCAGCCAAAGCAACAGAGCAAACCAAAACTCAGCTCATAGTATTCACACATAAGGCAGAACGCTGTACTATACAAAGATGTGTACCACTGCCATTAAAAGATGCATTATCTTAAACAATCCAGGAGATATTCAAACCCTAGTGATAACACTAGGATGCCCTTTCGTACTTGTGCAGCTTATTCCTTTTCCTTCACCAGAACCTTTTACATGAGTATCAAGATTTCTTTTAGTGACTGTAGCCATAATGTCTTGGTCCTAGAAACTTATTTACCAATTGAACACTGGGCCATGGGGAACTAAATCATGGTGACATTTCAACATGTTTTTGTTCACCGGCTCAGCCCTAGTATCATTGTGACTTCAGAGGGTCACAGTTTTGATATGAGGCATTTAAATCACATAAAATATTAAAAAAAGTTATCTATATTTTGCAGTTCTGTCATCTGAAAATAGGCAGGACTGTTCAGAAGTCAACCTCAGCTACTCCAGCTTTATCCAGTTATTCACATCACTATTAGGACATCTTCAGTTTTATCTTTCATTTTTCATTGTTCAACTTCCCTTTGCAAGGTCCATGAAGACTGAACTTGATTAAGGCAATTCATGTACTTAGTTTAGTGTATACTTAAACTTCAAACACAGGTGCGTGAAAAGTGCCTGTAATAATATTTGTAAAAATTGATCAATTTCTTCTTACCTAAATCTTGATAATACTAATAACATTTCAAAATTTGGAACATTAGTTTATATTTAGGCAGTTCGGTGTTACATATAACTGACTGCTAAACATGCAGTACAGCATGTCCTTGGAGGATGCCCTCAAACTCTGTAGAAAAACATTTTGGAGGAAGAGAGAAACACAGAAAAAGAGAAATCATAAAAAATTCAAGTTTAGAAGGCAATATAAAACACAGTTCCCTACTTGTTAAACTTAGGATCTAAAATAGGTGACAGATATTGCAATCCATATGTTCTTTCCGGAGAAGAAATACTGGTGTTGTTTCAAGGGTACCCAAAACTTCAATCAAACTGAAATCTTTTTCTCAACTATTGTTGTCACTACAGCTTTCATAGTCTTCTTTCAACTAAAGGTGTTCATGACAATTTTTAGGCTTCCCATGTGGAACAGCTGTGGTTTGAGCAAATAAAAAAATCTGAAGTCTTCTTGAGAAAGAGCCCAAAACTTAAAAGTCTGAATAGACCAGTACATGATAGATTATAATTGCTTTTAAGTAGACAGCGTTATGGCCTCACATCAAGCAACAGCTAATTACTAAGGGCATGAAAAGGGTGCTCTACCACTAATGTATATTAATCACATAAAGACTAATGTACACATTGCTAGACAAAAATGATATAACAATAAATTAGATTAATTCCCTTTTCATTGGCCAGTCAGTAAGTCTAGTTCTATGAAACGCTAATATATATTTATCTGCTGGAACATAATGCTATTTTACTATTTTATTAGTTATTGCCCTTACTGCATAAAGTCATCCTCCTTTTTAAATGCCAGACCATAACAGATAACGTGTGATGATAATAAAACCAATGAATACAAATAGAGGGCTGAAATTAATCTATTCTAGAAGTGTTACATTTTCACTGCCCGTTTTGGTCATTAATGTTAAGGAAGTAAGAAGTATTGAATGAGAATGTCATAACCTTTACCAGTGTGTAGCAAAACACCACAAAGGCAAAAAACGGTCTTTGATCATCCTGTGGGGGCTGACAGACCCTGGATGATGATTAATAACTGTGAGACATTTAGAGGTAATTTTTCAAATTCTATCCAATCTAGCATAATCTATAATACATAAGATTAAGAGCTAGTTCAGCCTGGTGCTTTCAATCAAAGGCAAAACTTTCAAAGAAAATATTTTAGATAAACTAGGACCAATGCCCTTTGGGTAGAACAAAGACTAATGAGTAGTTAGCAGCTTGGTGACCACCCACCAATTCAGGGACTGCTAATCAAAGCAGGGTCAAAAGTGGCTATTGTTAGATATGAGGAGTGTACCATCAGAAATGACCATGTACACTGGCCACCAGGAGAATGAACCCAACCGCAGCGCATGGATGTTCACTCTTTGAGTGTCCATTTGAGCAGAGAGGTGACTCAGCAAGTCTTTGACCTTCTCCCAGACGTGTTCATCAAGCAGAGCAACTGGCTTTGCTCACTCTTTCTGAAAAGAGCAATGTCACACAGGGGACTCTGAGTGCAGATCTCACTCTCAGTCATTTCTAGCAGTGAAGTTCTCTAGCATAGTTACAGTATTTCAATCTGCATTTTTGTGATGAGAATCTAAGGTCTTTGAAAATTCATGGCTTCCACAGCCCAAATTGGCAGAGACCAGAAAAACAGGACTATTTATGGTAATGGTTAAATATCCCACCTCTAATAATTGTAGCATTAGTGATGCTTAAAGGTAAGATTAGTAACGCTCAGGAAGCTGAAGTATGGGAGGCCAATGTTGTAAGGTGCTGCAAAACTTGGAAGTGTGGAATAATTTACATTTCCCTTGGAGGTGCTTAGCACACTGCTGGATCAGGACTTACCTCTTCCACAGTCCTCTTCTCAGGGAGAATAACCACATTATGCAATGCAGTGAACTTGTGCCTGCTGGCCAAATCTGTTCCAGAAACCAACCCAAAATAATCACGTTAGCAAAGCATTAGTAGAATAAAGCCAGTTCAAAGCCCAGCTGTGCATCTGCTGTGCTGTTTTGTTCATGCCAGCTACTGGGACCAGTTCTTGTTGACAGTGACTTGGGAATGCTGCAGCATTTCATTAGAGGTTGTCAACATGCCTAAAGGTCCTGAAACTGCAAAATAAAATCCTGTGGAAAGTTAAGAGAAATTACCTCAGTCCAGAAACTTGTGAGTTATGGACTTGGGAGTTTTCCAATCTGAAATTGTTCTGCTATGTGACAGGATTCCATCTACTCCATCATGAAAGAATTAGAGACTTTTTTTAAAATCTAGATTTGGAGCAAATATACACAAAAGATGTGTGTGCCTGTGCTTCCCTCTTTTACAGCTAAGCAATAACTATGGAAAAACCCCACTGTGAAGTTTAGCAAGTTAACCTCAGTTTTAATGATCTGGGGACAGAGTTCTGTGGGATAGCATGTGCTCTAAAGCAAATGCTGATTTATGTATTTCTCCTTTAACTTTCCTCTTGCCAAGCAACTACAAATCATACTATATAAAGGATCTTGGGTAAATTACCCCCTTTGAACAGGGAAGGTTAATAAATATTTTTGAGTAATGGAAGATGATGGAAGAAACAGGGAATTAAACTCTGATTTTTCAAGAAAAGCCTTGGTATGTGTATATAAAGAAAAATATTGTAACTGTTCTCTCAATAGATGGAAACCTTGTCACTAACATAGGGATAAAAAAAAATCCCCTATTTAATAACTGCCATTTATAATGCAGAGAGAATTGATTTACTGGTTTAAAAGCATCTGTCAATCTAGAAGTTCCTGTAATATCTAAATCAATGTCTTTCAAGTCTGTGCAAGCAAAACAAAACCCTATCAGCTGAACAGCAAAACAGCTTTTCATATTAATCAGTAGGAACTTGTAAATTCCACTGATGTAGAAAATTAGCACCTTTGCATGTTTCCCAGATTTTGATTTCATTTTGGACACTTGGTCATGCATTATAAGCACTGCCTGACTGGCTGCAACTATTTCAGTTGAAATCCATTATTTCTAGGAGAATTATGTGCCTTGTTAGTGAAATGCAAGCTATTTCCTCTCCAGCATCTGCACTGCAGTTGATCTATTATTAACATTGAGCTCATTAAAAAAATGAAAGAATCTGATTTGTGTCTTTGAGGTGGGAGCTACAGAGGCTTCTGCTGAAACAAATAAGCTGGCTGTGCTGCTTCCAGTTGACACAGCTGTCAGGAAAGTATTGGCTGCCGCTGCACCGTGTAGGGATGCTCAGCTCCGAGGCCTTGTAGCCATATGTAAACAATACCACGCCGATGACAGGTTTATAATGCTGGAGACAACAAGTGCAGCTGTTAGCCACTGGGTTTTATAGCACAAAACAAATGTTTTTCAATGTGCAGGCGTTTGGCACAAAGCCTCCTTAGCAGCAGTGAGAAGGGGAGGACGAGTGGCTGACAACAGATTTATGCCTACCTGGCAGCTCTGTCCCACACTGTGCCGAGGAAGGGGACTCCTTCTCCTCGCCTCCTCATCTTCCCCATGGTGGCTCTTCAGAGCCAAGTTCCTGTCAACCGCATACATGGTTTTTATGGCTTAAAACACTGAAGGATTTCCCATGGGGAAAGAGAAAAACATCTCTCTAGGATTGGGATGCTCTGAGAGCAGCTGATTTAGGCCATGTGTCTCAAAATAGCCACAGTGGAAGCAGAGCATTAAAAATCAGGGTGTGTTTGAGTTCGGAAATTCTCACCAAAAAGTCTTGAATGGAAGGGTACACAGAGAGCTGAGTAACAATGATGTCTTGGAGTAAGTTTCATCCTGTTCCAATTTTGTGTTAATAACCCTGAGCACTGATTGCTTTCTGATCCAGATGGCATGTGAGAACAGGTGGGGAAAATCAAAAGCGAAGTTTGAAAAAAAAAGTAATTTTTCTGTAATAAACATCAGTGACATTCTCATCAACTACATCCCCAAATAGTAACTGTATTTTACAAACCACTGTATTGTCAACCCCTGGTGTATATATGCCTGTTATACTTTAGCCTTGGGCACTGCAACTACCCAAGCCATGTTAAGGTACAGCTTGGTCAGCAACATAAGTTTAAACATGTTCTGCAAAACTTGCTGGCTTCTAAACCTTTTTTGAGAGAAAGATCACAGCACAACATGGTTAACATGTTGTTAGTTACTAAGTCATGGTAACCTAGCAGGAAGTACTAGTAAAGTAAATGGTCTGGGACTTGTTCTCTAGCCTTAAAGGCAGTGTCACTGCACATTTTTTGCCTTGGTAGTTAAATTCTCTTCCACTACAATGCTTGGATCTCATTGACATGCATGGAAATGGTCCCTGGCCTATGCTATCCTCTCATTCTAGACTGGCATTGACTAGGAAAGTGCCAGTTATTACTGGTCAAAAATATGCATAAGGAGAACACAAACAAATAAAGGGCACCGTGGGCCAGGGTTTATAGTTATGTCCTTGTCACATTTAGTATACCAATATAGATGTAGCTTTAGCACAGATGGTAGTGTTAAGTCCATTTTCATTAACTCTTAATCATACAGGACAAAGGGCTGCTACAATATACTGAAACTCCCCTTTGCAGTGAGGCAGATACAGTCCCTTGAATCTCAAGATACGATAATCAAAATGACTTTCGTGACAAATAGAAATGGTATCTTGCTAACAAAATAACAAATCTACAGAAAATAAAATATCCAGGGAAGCTATTGCAGGTTCCCATCTGCAAACATTCTGGAAATTGGAACAATGATCACAAAAACCTGCAGGATTAACTACCTATGAAAATTTTCCCCTTCCTCTTAGTTTGGGTATTGTCTTCTTCGCAGATAATTTTTTTCCTTTGCATCTTTAGAAAGAAGCAATGTTTCTCAATGAAATGGATAAAAAATTCAAGAAAATTCGGGAAATGTGTTTTCCTTACTTTGAGTTTTCAGCAATGTGCTGAATTCAGAATGATACTTCCTTTTTTATTTAAAGTATCTTCTTCTCCCAACTAAATTCACTTTCAGATCATGTTTTTCAATAACCAATATTTTCATTTATGCCTCACAAGCAAATGAAAACTAACTTACAAACTTATTTAAAAGTAACTTTTGTCCTTCCTGAATTATTTTAAAGGGAAGATTAAATCTCACTGTTTGACTTTAAATAATTTCAGTGTGAGAATACAATATTCAGCAAGAAATGTATAAGCAAAATAATTACGTTGCTATATAGCTAGGCAGAAATCATATAGGGAATGATCTTGATTTGAGAGATAAAAATCAGTAATTGTGTTTTATTTTATACTTAGCGGCATGTCCAGAAGACTGAGTAACACATTTGTGAGAGTTATTCTATCATATGGCTTTGCCAAAAGCTGTTAGTTATTGCATTCTAAGGCCTTCATCATCTAACTTTAATTTTTTAAGTTTTTCACATCCTTGTCGGTATTGCTATTTTTTTACTGACTGCTGGAAGTAATGACTGTTTATGACACATGATACTTACAAAATGCTCCTTTTTCTAACGAGATCATAGCATAGCCATCTATAAAAACTGCATATTCTTGTTAGAAAAAGCAGACGCATCTGGAAAGAGAATTTCAATTTTGAGCAACTATTTGCATGTGTGGTGCACAGTTCCATGAACAGCTTTCAGCCTTCTGTAAGTGCTCTGCCTTTTATTTCTGGGTGGAGTTTTATAGCCACCCTAATCTTCATCCTCTAATAGATAAAACCCTGCAAACACAGCTGGATGATGAGATTGATGATGGTGCTTTCCCACATCTGTCCTCTCTTCCTTCCCCAGCGAGTACTGGGAGATGACACACCACACCCACACAAGGCATCTGAGAGGTTTGCTCCGGTTTTAACTCTTATCTGCCACACAGGTGGACTGTGTTGAGTAGCCATGGGCAGTTCCAGTGCTATCTCTCTCAACAAAGTGACAAGTTGCTCCTCTGCCTTCCAGGACAGGGACTTGTCCTGTGCTCTGCAGACCTTGACCCCCATGGGAACATCCTCAGGTCCTGCAACAGGGCTGGGCAGTAGGGCAACATGACACAGGCACCGTGCCCTTTGCTCTGTCTCACTGTCACCCTTGGCATGGCCATGAGCTGGTAAACACCAGGTGTACCTACAATTTCATCTGAAGAGTTGTCCTTGGATCAGATAGTTTGGGTTAGGGGAAATTGAAAAACCAGGTTCCTTACTCTCACTCTCTAGTGGCCTCTGTTTTGATAAAGAGACAGGACAAGCCAACCCTTCCACTAACTCATCTGCATTTAATTTCAGTGATGTTATACTACAAAAAGATGATTTTGTTGCTCTAAACACTTCAGACAGTAATTACACTTGTCATTTCATTATTTGGCTTGCAAGAATTGGGCAAACATTTCTGTAGGAGAAGTCTTTTTACTCCTTAGTACTTGTCTAATTGCAAATGCTTTTGTTTAGTTTAGGTATTATACTTAATTGTAATGAATAGTGGTTGTTTTTCTCATTTTTTAAAAGAAAATTTAATAACTTGATATTCTTGAAATATCACAATGTCATCTACTGATGCAGTTCATAGCTCACTCAGTATCTTTCCTGTGTTTATAATGAGCAGTTGAAATTATGTATTTGGAAATGTCATTTAAATAAGTGTTAAATTTGGCATAAAGAAATCAGGATGATGTAGATAATAGAAGGTCAGAGTGATGGTACTTGAATGGCATAATTCTTGTAATATTAGTGACTGATGATCAATAGAAACAACGAAAAAATGGCAGAAAGAAAACATGAGGCAGGAACTGTCAACATTCATGTCCATCTGAAATGGGAAGTGGAAAGTCTGTGCCTAAATATATATAAAATATTGTATAAATTAAGTCCCTTTACTTTTCCTCTGCCCATATATTGACATTATCTATGATCTGAAGTCTTTTTTCCATTTGTCTTATGCTTGTGGATTTGTTCACAGAAACACTGTTTCTGTCATATCACTTTTGAAAGTCAAATCTTCCTATATCCTTGGCTGAAATTTCTAAGCATATCTTTATCACTTCTTGACTATTATATGTGTATTTGCAACCTCCTTAGACCTACCTCACCAAGGAAACCTGTACCTCTTTTTAAAGGGGGGATGTGAGGGGGACCAACACCTCTTCTCATTGGAATGTAAAAATTCATCTGTGACAGCAAAACTTGCCAAATACTTTGGAAAGAAAAACGGAGACTTATCTAATTTACAGATATGGCCTCCATCATATATAGTTACAGGAGCTTTTATACAATCATAGAGAAACCGTATCCTATTAGTATTGAATTTTTGTTCTTATATGTCCATCTCTGATTTTTTTTTTTTATTTTTCCCCTAGAAAGGAAGGTTTTGCAAAATCTTTTCTTAGCCTCATACTTTTCCCACGGAAACATTGTATGTCTAACACATAAGAAGTAGCTGTAAATATAGCCATATTATTGCTATGCTCTTGAAATATAGAAAACCTTTTTAGTGGGGAAAAGAAACATCTTGAAATGAATAAAAACTGAGAAGTCCAAAGTATTTGCAGAGCTCTAGTAGTCAGCCAGATTTCCTCTAAGAGCTTTGATAGCTGAAAGTTATGACATAAACAGTGCAGACAAGCAGATTTTCACCACGGTCTGACTTGCAATTTACACCTCTGAAAAAGCAATATTCTTTTTTCCTTTTCCTGATTCTTTTTAATCAGCACATCTCATTCCCCTTCATGGCTGGCACTTCCACTGCAAGAATCTAAATTTTCATTCAGATATGCTAAAAGTAGCATGACCTCCTAATGAACCTCTTCACACACATGCACACACACACACATTCACACACATACCTCTAAAGGAAATCTACAATTTCAAATAAACTTCTCTGCTTGGGAATGGACTGGATTTCTGAACTAAACATGAAGGTACAGGTAATTTCTGAATACAGACACAGTTACTTGCCTAGTGTGGTGATTAAAAGCAGAGAGATTTAAATATCATTATGTTAAATCAGCAAGCTGAAACCCACAGTTTAAATAGCTGATTTTTTTCTTGTTTTGCATAAACCTTTTTTCCAAAGGAAATGTTGATTCCTTTTGCTACTGCCCATTGTAATCTACTTACATTTGTTTAAGCTAGTTATATAAAGCAGGTCTCAGATCTTCTGCTAGTGCCAGAGGAAGGCCGAACCATTAATATGTGACCACACTTACAGAGCATGGACAGAGAGAATCTCTGTGAGTTCCTTCAGTCCCTATTCTGTGCACCCAACTGGCTGCAGCATCCCTAGGAAAGAGAGATGCTTGGACAAGGTTAATGCCAACAGTGTTTCATCTGACTCGCAGGTTGCTCCTGAGAAATTAGTAGGAAAAATGGCAATGAGGAATGGGCTGTGAGCAAGAGGAGCTGTCCTGGCAGGCTGCACAAAACCTGCAGATCACAAATTGAAGCCTCCTTACTTAAACAATGAAACAATAAATAGTATTTATTCTTATTCTCTGTCTCCATTATTTCTATCATATATGCCACACCTCACTGCTTATTTACCAGGTGCTAGATCCTTTCTTACCTACGATTCAGACCAAGCTGCATATGGACAGCAACTGGACTTCACTTAGCGTTCACATAAAGAAAGAAAAAAACTACCTAAATGTACTGAGAACATTTTTTAAATGGGGGAAAATAGTCTTACATTGAAAACTAGCTGGCTTTTTAAAGAAGGGGAACAATATACACCAGTGAATTGAACAGCAGTAGTTCTTTCCGGTTACAATTTCACTAAACTTTCAGAAGTGGTAGTAGATCTCCTCCTCTTCCCCTCCCATGTTTTTTGAAAGGTCTGAGAGGAATATCAGCCTCTCTGCTATTTCAGCTCCTAGCTGGTTTCTCAGGTTGGAATTAAATAGTCACCGAATGGAACTAAGAGAATGCAGTGAAACGAAAAAAATCATCCCCTCTCCTGCAAGAGGCTAGTGCTGTCAAAAGCCAGCTTAGCACTTCAGCACACTCTGGTTCCAGGTTCTTAGCTGTACAAGCCATGTATGTAATGTTTGGACTGTTTTTGACAGCAAGTTGAGATTTCTGCAGGTTTTTATTTCCTGTAGATATTATCATTTGAGACATTGTCATGTCTTGCCGTGTTTTCACAGTTCACTGTACATAGCCTTGCTTTTAAAAGAAGGAAAGCTAGACTTTCAAAAATATGAAGTTTATTTTACATTGGTTGCCTCCTTTTCTAAATCTGCCCTTTAGACTGTTGTTGGTTGCTTAACAAAAAGACTATCATCCAAGCTGGAATTGCAGGGCTGAGGCAGACATCAAGCTGCAGGCACAAGGTTTGCATCTGAAAACAAGACCGGCTGCATCTGTGGGCTGCTCTCACTCAATTAACGCCTTCACAGGTAGGACTAAGTAACTTGTGTACAACTTCATGACAAACTATCTATGTAATGCTGGATGGCTGTTGGAAAATCAGCACGATCTCTTACCACATTTTTTAGATTTAGTGACTTTAGTCCCTGCACGCTGCAGATAGGCAGTAAATATGTCCTCAGTCTGCTGCCAAGCATCTGTATAGACAAACATCTGTAGAGCAGGAGCTTAAATGGGTTGTATAATATAGTGAATATCAGGCTACATAATTACCCTTTATTTACTTGTAACAAATCAGTTACTACAAAGAATTGTATTTTCTCCACTGAAAAAATGCTGCATCAATTAAATTGGAAACTGCCCTTGTATTAATTCTGTCAATGAGCAGTATAATTTCAAAGTGGACAGGCTGAGTATCAGGGCACAGAAAATAGATTTTTTTTTTTGAAGGGTTGGCAGTAGTACACCAAGTCTTTGCAGTAATTCCAAAGAGTTATTGATTTTGGAGCCAAAAAGAACCATTGCATTCATTTGGTTTGACCTCTCGCACAGCAGAGGGTTTTGCACAGCAGAATTTCCAATAAAACTACTAGCTGTTTTACTTTATTTTGAAAAAAACCTGAAGTAATGAGAGATCTGCAATCTGCAAGTTCAACTCATGCTGTAAAGTAGAAGAGAATAGAGTGAATTTAATATTTCTGGCACAGATTTATCTGAGTCCCACATTTAGAGTCTGCCATATTTTCCCACAACTTCTGACCTTTATTCTGGTAGTCAGAAAAATCCTTCCCCTTCCCATTAGCACTGGAGTAAAGAGATAATACCTCTTTTAAGACTCATTTATACTTGAGCAGTATGTGTAAGAAGTGCCAGATGGAGTTTGAAGAATGTAATATCCACACCAAAGCTCTGGAGTGATCTAGATTGATCCAACAATCCATGTTTGTGTTTGAGATGAGAACAAGGGAGAACTAGAAAATGTAACTAATGAACTGTAACACTGACACTCACCTGAGTGTACAGGGAACATGAAGCAATAGCTCTACGGAATAAAACATCTTGCACACAACTCTGCTCAGCACAGCCTTGCAGAGGACTGTGGGGTGCAGCCTTGGTCTGTTTTAACTAGGCAGAATTCATCAAAATGAGTCACCAAACTGTGAGGTACAAACATTATTATGACTTTGTCTGGTGGGGAATACAAAATATGTGACTTCTTACTCCTTTCCAGCTTTGTTTAGCCTGGGCCTTCCCATTCTGTCCCTACCCTTGCCATTCAAGATAGGAAGAGGACCTGGAGATATTTTGTGCCAAGGTGTGTCTGCCTTGTTTTCATTCAGATCTGGATTTTTTTAAACTGACGAAATGTAAAACTTTATGATGTAAAATTAACCAACAAAGTGTTATTCACAGGCTCCTTCACCCATCAGCTCAGCTAAGAAATTATCTTATTTCTCCATGAAATATTAAAGTTTAGAGTGACTGAACTTGGCAGGAAGGAACTACTAATGGGGTGGGATTCTGCTGCAACCTCTTCTACTGTCAGGACTCCGGGGTGGTGCTGGGGGTACTGCACTGCCTGGGGTTTGCCTGAGTTTTCCTATTGCTGAAGAAAACCAAAAAGAACACCTGTAGTTAGAAGTGTTTTTTTCGTTATCCCTTTGACATGAATCCCCAATGACATTCAAACAAACAGCTAGAAACACTAACAAAAGAATAAATAATCTTACACTGAAGCTCTGGAGGCACTTTTAGATCTGATTCTGAAAAATGTACTTTCTTGCTCATTACAGAAGAATGTGTTATGTATATTTACAGCACTGTAGAATACCCAATAGTCCAAGGACATTTAAAAATCATTAAAAGAATTATCAGAAGAAATAGCTTTATATTTAAGTCTTACCTTTTAAATAAAGTGGCTGTGTCAACGGAACTCATGTCAAGGCAAACAAGTTCTTTTACAGGATATACACGGACCTCAAGAGAGTATTTACAGCACTGGAAACTACATGATGGTATTTCAGTGCCCTGCAACATTTGATAACTTTGATTCTTTGATCTGTTTTGTATCTACTGCAGAAGAGATGCCAAATTATCGAAAGCATGAGATCTTAGGCACATCTGTAAAATCTGATTGTGTACACCTGTCATACATAAAATGCATCTTTTTGGGTTCCAGTTGGCATTTGAACATGAAAAATGGGTATCTTTGCATTCTGAGCAGCTTGTGAACCCAGTTGTAGTTATCAATTTTGCATGCACGTAGGCTCTTCAAGTACTAAATGAAACATGCTATTCAATAGGGATGAGCAGTTAAATGTCTATGCTTCTGAGAAAACCTAATAATGCGTCTTGTGCTCAGAATGAGTCAGGAAAATGTTTAATTCCTGAAAT
>VZRE01007676.1:3599-46559 GCA_013396775.1 Cephalopterus ornatus | reverse complement strand
GCTGGTTTACCTTTAAACCAACACACTGTGGCTAAGTAAAATCTCAGTTAATGCTTGTAAGCAAAAGCATAGTGTTTGTTTCAAAGCAATAGAAGGCTATCACAGACAAGCCCTTGGAGCTAAAGCACGATTTGGGGAAGTTGTTCCCTATAAACATCAGTAAACAGCATGAAAAGCATTGAAAAGCATTCAAAAGCCTCCACAGAGAGGGCAGTTTTCTCAAAGGCATTATCGAGTTCTTGTCTAGCATAGGGTAGACAGATGGTTTTTAAGTTTTCGGGAAATCCTACACTGTCACACTTTGCTTTTCAGTTGATTTCCTAAAATACAGCCTAAAACAACAACAAACCCTTATTTTCTGCCTAGAATTTCAGTAAATAGCAAAATCTTTGAGGAATACACTCTCTAAATGTCTCTCGACTTATTCCACCAGTGTCTGAAACAGCTAAGTTGCCTAAAAGTCACTATCACTGTAAGAAAAACAGAAAAAATTTACTAAGTCTGATGAAATCAGAACTTAAATAAACACATCATACAGCCCTACAGCCAGAGAAGCAGCAGAGCTTGTCAGAACAGCATATGTCCTTCTAGTTACACTTTTTGCCTTTTTTTTTTCCAGAGAGACAAAAGTATGCATTTAAAAATGAATGAAGGTAGAACTGAGCATAGACTTTTTCAGCAGTCGTTTTCTTCATTCAACAATTTTTCTTAACCACAGTAGTTTCTCATGAATAATCTCAACAGTGTGCAGGGGCCTGGTGATTATTCCATAACTGAATAAATGTGACTGATGGGAAATCAGAACACTGAAATGCTTGAGCATTTTGCAATCTGACCAGGCAGACTTGCTGTGAAATTGTTCAGCATGTTGCAGTGTTCTTAAAATTGAAACTACAAATGTATTTTGAGACCCATTAGGAACCCAATTCTACCCTTCTTTTCTACAAATTTGAAAAAAAAAAAAAAGGGAAGAAATTTCATCCTTGCAGTTTTTAAGAACCACTCTGCATCTGTATTTTCACTTACAGTGATAATTTCAATAATATTAGTTGACTAACATTTGGTTTCATGAATATTCCATACATCAGTTTTGTCGTGTGTTTATGTTGTTGGGTTTTGATAGCAGAGGGGTTATAGGGGTAGAAACTTCTCCTGTCCTGAGAAGAGCCAATGATAGCCAGCTCCAGGAGGGACTTCCTGCTGCTGGCCAAGTCTAAGCCAATTAGATCTGTAACACTTCTGTGATAACATATTTAAGAAGATTGTTGCACAGAAGAAATTCCAGCCGGGGAAGAGTGGAGCAGAACTTAAGAACAACAATGTAGGCCCCAAGGTCAGTGCAACAGAAGGGGGAGAGGGGCCCCCTCTCTCCTGGGAGCAGGGGAAGGACTTAGATCTGAGGCTCCTGCAGCCCGTGGAGGGTGCACAGATACCCCTGCAGCCCATGGAGGAGCCCATGCTGGAAGTGGATGCATGAAGGAGGCTGTGACTCCGTGGAAAGCCCAAAGATGGAGCAGAGTCCTGCAGCAGAACTGTGGCCTGTGGAGAGAGAAAGCCACAGTAGAGCAGGTTCTTCCCAGGTAGGACTTGTGGCCCTGTGAGGGACCCCACGGGAACAGGGAAGGACTCAGAGCTGTGGCCCCCTGCAGCCCGTGGTGAAGACCATGGCGAAGCAGGCTGTCCCCCTGCAGCCCCATGGAGGACCACTGGGATGCAGAAACCTGACTGTACCCCATAGAGGAGTGACCCACAGGACAGCAGATAAGGAAGAACTGCTGCCCGAGGGATGGACTTACGTTGGAGAAGTTCATCAAGGACTGTCTCCCATGGGAGGGACCCCACAGAAGCAAGGGAAGGACTAGAGATGTGGCCCCCCTGTAGCTCATGGTGAAGACCATGGTAAAGTTGTTCCCTTGCAGCCCATGGAGGACCATCAGGGTGCAGAGACTCGACTGCACCCCATGGGAAACAAGAACTGACTACAACCCCCCTTCCCTGTCCCCCTACACTGCTGAGGGGAGACGAGAGAGAACATGGAAGAAAGGAGGGGTGAGGGGTGAAGGTGTTTTAAAATTGTTTTATTTCTCACTGTTTAACTCTTATCCTGTTAGTAATAAATTAAGTTTTACCCCACGTTGAGTCTGTTTCACCAATTAGTAAGTGACTTCTCCCAGCTCTTATCTTTACTTGAGAATCTTTAGCTGATTTTTTTTCCCTCTCTTCTCTGTCCAACTGCAGAGTGGAGTGAGAGAGTGACTTTAGTGAGTATTTGAAATCCGGCCAGAGTCAAACCACCACAAGTTTCCACTCTATATCAACATTTTTCTGTCTGAGCAACAGTAATATGTACTAAAGCAATGGATATGATGGATCCATTTTGAAGATATTTTTCTCTATCTTTTACTGTGTCACCTGAAATAAATTTCTATATTCTTTGCAAAGTTGCATATGAATCTCTTTTGCTGGCTTCGGGTGTGTAAATAACAGCCAAGGAAAGACTGCTGAGCACCTGATAGAAACACTAAATGATGCATAGTGGAAAAGAGGCTCAGATTTCCAGATTTGTGCTAAAACTGCATTTTCTTCATATATGCTCAATTGTAAGAAGATTTTCTCTACACAGATTGTGCTCTAGAAACTCCATTTGGTGCATTGCAGACAACATCATACCCAGAAATGTAACAGGGAGCTTGAGAAAAAATCTTAAATTCCATTTGCCCTGCAGTATATTACAAATACTCTAACTCCTTTTTTTAAAAGTCTTTATAAGCACTCACCCACTCAGATTTATCAGATTTAGTATTAACTTTCTTAAGGGAAAAGTTAAAGTTTAAAATTTTACTTTAAAGATAATTAAGTACAACTCTGTTTAAGACATCAAAATGAATGTAGCCTATGTATTAGCATTGTTCCTTGTCATATGTATTAGAGTACAGTCTAAGAGCCAAATATGACAAGACTGCAAAATACTGCTATTGAGATGAGACATGATCCTTGTTCCAATAGCTACCAATCTCAGTCAACAAACAAGAATGGGTGGAAGGAGAGGAACATATCACTTGTGCCAATAAAACAGAGAGATGGCTGCAAGATGCATGATAATTCCATGATAATTAAATTTTATTTCATTATTTCAGGGTTTTGTGAGAATCATGGAAATCAGCTGCATCCTTCCAGCTTTGTGTGAACAGTTTTGTGCAGCTTTCCTGCCAGCTCCCTTTTCAGGTAGAAAATGTGATTTCTGCTTACAAATCCAATTGTTTCTATACTTTATGCAAGAAATAATAGAAATTTCCATCCCTTGGAACTTCCTAGTCATTACCATGATCAAAGTCTACAGTTGCAATTAGGTGATAGAGTCAATAGGAAATTAAGAAAATATGTCCCTAAGAAGAATCTGAGAAGTCTGGTAATGAAGGGAACTTCATAAATTACATGTTTCAGTTATATTCAGTGCTAGAAAAGCAGGAGAATGAAACCTTGTACTCTGCTGAATTCTTTCATGCTGTGCATTATACTGGAAGAGACAGAGGGAAAGGGGGAACAGCTGTCTTGGACACCAGCAGAAAGTCAGCATTAACAAATCGTCCCACTGAGTTCCTGCTGTTTGGGCTACTGATCACTCCAGTCCTGCTCTCCACAGTCACATCAGCCTGTTTGTTTCTCTTAGATGTGTCTTTCATGCAGTCCACTTTGTGATGGTGACTGGGTTTTTTCACTGCTGAAGGTAATCAGAATCCAGAATCATAGGCAGACAGCTGAGAACAACCCCAAAGTTCTTGTATAGTGGCTTAACTTATAGCAGCTTACATAGGATATAAGGGTTTTAAAATAGTTTCGGGAATCCTCACTGAGGAACCCATTCCTGCTATACCTAACACCAAATCCTGGGACATCTATCATGCTCACCCACTCATCTCCTGCACCCTATTAGCATTCAAGTCACTCCAGGTATGGCAGCAGGTTTTTTTGGAGAGGATGTGCTGATTTCTAAAAACATGTTCTTTTCAGCTGGATTATGTCATTAGTAATGAGTTTTCAGGCTTCCCTATCTGATACTTTTACACCTGAAGTGTAAGTAAGGAACCCTGTTTCACAGAAGCAAGGCAAAGTTATCCAAAACAAAGCTCATTAGTAATTTCAGCATCTCACTTCCCCCTTCTTTAAAGGATAGTAAGTCAGAAGTTTTAAGGGTGTCTTTAGTCTAGCAAGACAACTAGCTGATTTTGAGCTAAAAGGAGATAAAAGAGTAACACACAGAAACCAAGGCTGAAAACTAAAATCTGAGAACTTTTTTTTACTTAAAAACATTTTGGAAACACTTTGCCTTTCTCTTCAGGATATATCTGGTAACTTTCAAGCTAAGGCAGTTATGGAATGGCTTAAAGCAAGGTTTATATTGAAAGATTTTTTCAACAGTAACTTTAGAGAGCAGAACAGAGGCGTGAAGCTTTAGATGGAATTCAGCTTCCATGGAATATGCAATTTCACAAAACTATATATGCTCAACAGAAGGAATACAGCAATCTAAGAAAGGCCATACTGTGTCAAGCCTAAAATCTAGCTCATCCAGTATCCTGTCTCCAGGAATAGCTGACAGAAGATGACTAAGAGCGAGCATAAAAAAGGGCAAGTACAAACCTGATGCTTCCTAGATTTGGAGGTGCCTCAGAAGAGGCAGTCTTTGCATGTAAGAGTTTACGATGGATTTTTCCTCCATTCATCATTCAATACTTTTTGAAAACAGTAAATTGGATCTATTAGAAAAAAAAAAAAAAACACACAAAGGAAAACCAAACAAAAAAACCAAACCACATATCAGCAAAAACTTCGGCAATAGAATTAAAATATTTTAAGGTAAAGAATTTTGATAATTCATTTTGAAATAGTTTCATTTTGATTTTTTTAATCCTACATTGTAACATAACAATATATTTAAAATTCAAAAATGAAGGGAAATATTTATACTTTATTGAAATTAAATGTTTAGCACGAATCAAAACAATATTGGAGTGGGTTTTGGTTTGCTTTTTAATTTACTTTACAAAGACCTTTGGCATTTGGGAGTATATATTTCAACTCAAAAATTTAGACAAATTTTGACATATCTTGAAAACAGAAGGTCCATCATACAAATAGTTACAGTCATTGCCTCTCTGTCTGGCACAAAGCTTTAATATGTACTGTGTATGCTATGCTTTCTAGGCTGTACAAATATTGGCTAATGCTGTTTGAACATCTTCAAATCCTTATGAAGATAACTGAATGTACAGCAAGCTATGTGTGCTCAGGAAATGTACAGGGAAGAAAGGGAAAGCACAGGGAGGACATGATAGTCACACGAGATGAAAATAATTACAAATCTTTGAAAAAAAATAAGTGAGATGTTCAGGTTACAGAGCTTTTATATTGTCATAGAGGGGGTTGTTATTGAAGTCCCTTTATCATTTAACCTTTTTGGAAAAATTTCTCGTTTTCTCAGAAATGGTTCCTCCTCAGTAATTCTTTGTATGTGACCCTAGACTAATCCATTACAAAAATACTATATACACCTATTTCATAGAACAATAAATAATCAGTCATATTTGTTTCCATAAATTGTTAATCTATTTTTGCAGATTGCAAAAGTCAGTGAGCTCATTAAAATTAAAGTTTCTCAGTGTAAAAAAATATTTTTCCAATGCATTAAAAGGATTTTAGCACTTACATCTCCTCTGCAAAACATGCTTAGGATGCCTGACTAAGGAATTCCAGATGGAAACATGCAATGGACAAGCTCATGATGGAAAGTACACTGCTTTTAACTTCCTAATTGAAACAACAAAAGACCAAGGAAATATAATCATGTTATGTCTGCTTAGATAATAGCACATTAGCAAAGTTATGAACTCTCATAATTTTATCACTTTTGCTCTTTTTTTTAACCTCAAACCACAAGCATGCCCTCTGAAGATGAATGAGACAATTTCTGTTTTCAGTTTCATATGGAGAAAAAAACCAATTTTTTTTCCCTAGACTTCTTTTTTTTCAAAGAGACTGGGTTCCTGGCTGGGCTCCTGAATGTGTTGAGGCAACCCCTGCGTTCCTGCTCCTCAAATCACTCAAGTTGGAGGACCTAGGGATTGCACTGCCATTGCCACGAAGTCCGAGAAGTAAGGTTTCCTTGATATGAGAAATAGCATGCACAGAGGCAAAGGGGTACATGCCTGGGCCTCACATCTTCCAACAGATAATGGCCAGATGAACACTCAGACAGACCTAGGAAGGTCTCCAGGTCTACTATGTGTAGTCAAACAAGCACAGACATCTGGCTTGGAAATCAATAATAAGAGGAACTATTAGGAAAAAAAAAAGTATAATTTAATAAAATTAGGAGTATTATGTGAGTTCATACATAATTTTGATTTGGTTCTGCCCAGCAGTGGTTTTATCAGGAGCTAAAAAGAGGAGGTCACTGCTGTGATGTAGCACAACTAAGGAAGGTAGATGAAGGAAGAAAAACCACCCTCTATTCAGAGATTTGCATTCAGCTTTCTGTTTTGTGACAGCAAAACATCAGTACTTCTTATCACCCTACTAGCCAGTTTGTTTTTTCTGCAAAAGTCCTGTGCAAAATGTACTGAATTTCTCCGGCATTTATTCTTGCCCTTCCTTTGTAATAACTGAAAGACTCCCTGTAACTTGGAGAAGGCATTTAATAATTGACTTTATTTTTTTCAGTCACAGAAAATAGAACTTTTCTTTAAAACATAGATGAAAAACTCCTGATTCTGTCCAATAAAAAGTGAATTAATTATACCACACTAAATTGCAGAAGGTCATACTGACATCTGGTGGCCTTTCACAGATACTAGAATTGCTTCCATCAATTTCAGCAAATAATTCATGCGAGAACAGTAACAATATCAAAATGACATTGTGGTTGTGGTTTTATCTGTCCACATTTAGCAGGTATTATTCAAGACCTGAGTTAAGAGATAATGAGTCCAATCCTTAGTACCGTGCTGAAGTGCAGCCTTTTAATTAGCTGCCATGTTAAGTCACATTTGATGCTGCCCTGGCTGCAGGCATCAGAAAGCCATAAGCTGTCATAAACAGCAATTAAGGGTGCCAGAGCTGTCACAACAAGTCTGCAACTGCTCTGAGAGTTATCAGGAAATTTCACAATGACACATTGCATTGAACAGTACTGCAGGCAGTGGGATTAAAACCATCTTATTATTGCTGTTGGGGGATCTAGTAGATCAGGACCCCCACACAGAAGGCACTACACAAACCATGAAAATGATGGGCCCGCCTATAGTAGACTGTAGTCTAATTATAAGAGAACAATCAACAGACTGAAGGTGCTACAGAACAAAACATTAGAGTCCAGCCTCTGAGGAGATGTCATTAAATAAGAACCCTTTTTAAAAAAAAAAAAAAAAGAAAGCAGAGCTGTGGCAGTGTAAGAGTGCAAAACTCTGAGGAGGAATTATTCTTCCTGTTAAGACAGCATATATTTTGAGGGGAAAATATCTCAGGTTCATCTCTGGAAGGGATTTAAAAGGAGATGGTCCCCTAAATCAGATACAGCAAAGGTCTTGGAAGACACATAGCACCACTACTGCTGCCTAGAAAGGAAAGAAAATATTGCCTTCTCCCTCCTGAAAAAAAACAGGATTCTGTACTTTAACACTCACTTTTGGGGAGAAGTCTGCTATGATGTTTCTATGGCTCTAAATGCCTCTTGTTGGAGAGGGTGAGAGAAATGATCTGATCCACTCCTCCATGCACCAAACACACAAAGAAAACCAGATGACCCTCTGTTGTTAGCTGTAATCAGGAATTTCATTTTAGATCAAGAGAAAAAAAATCCTGTCAGCAAAGATTTTCCTCAGTTCCCAAGCTGCTGACGCCATCACAGGAGATCATCAGGAACTGGGGTCTCCATCGTAGAGAACCAAAATCCACCAGAAATTGTATTAATCAATGATATAAACTTAATTCTGAATCTGCCCAAGAGGAACATACAGATATTTCCCATGGAAAGGAAATTTTGAAGGGCATTTCATAATGTTTAAACTCTTTGTTTCTTTTGTGACATTTTTGTTCATTTAATTTTCTCTGCTGCAATGATGTAAGATTACTGGTGAGGTAGCCTACCTATGGTTTATGGGCTCTATCTACAATATGACTTGAATAATTCATTCAACTTGCATCCTACCAGCTACCAGACCCTTTTCCTAGGTCTTTCAGATGCAGACTAGAAAGCAGACCATAATCTGAATAAATTATTGCCATAGCCCAGCACTCACGTCCTGAAGCCTGACATCTTGTGGTTCCTATTCATATGATCAAAATGAAAGCGCCTTCTGACTGCAAAACCAACAACCATGAATATTGGCTGCTACATGTCCATTGCATGAAGGGGCACAAACACTTTTTGGTGGTCCAGCCAAAAGTCCTGCTTACTGCTTTGCTTCCTGCAGGCAGGATCCTGAGTTCACCATCTCATGATAAAAAGATGCCAGAAGATGTGGACAACTTGGAGAAGATGTGAGGGCAGGTTTGTTTGAGAGGGCAGGTTTGGGCAGCATGACGCAGGCAAGGAAAGGAACTGAAGGACTTGAGATGAGAGATGGGCCTGTTTTGTTAGGGACCCTGGTCCATAAAGGGGCTGCAACTGATCCCAGGAGCGAACAAGGAAGATGTTTGTGAAGGAGATAAAAAATCTTCATGCACAGAAGTCCACCAAAAATGGAGCCATGGCATTGAAAGGAAAATATAAGCTAGATGTAAACAACTAGATTCTTAATGTATATGGAAGAGAAACCTTCTAAGTAGATGCTGATGATCTTGCAGAATATGACTGCATATTATGATGATTGCCCTGCAGGCAAATGACCAGTCACAGTTCTTAAGCTGAAATAAAAAATATCGATGGAATTTTCTTATGGCAATCACCCACTGAAACAAACACATGAGGCTAATGACCTGAAACCAATAAAATACCCCAGTTAGTCCATCAAAATCAAAACAATGTTTATGAATTTTCTGACAGCCCATTTCATGTTATCACAAAGCACCTGCACCATACTTTCAAATTAATTCATCTCTGCTTCTTACTGATCCATTGGCTTTTAAAATCTTGCAGTTTGCACTGTTACCCAGTAGAGACTTATAATAAAGTTATGTGATTGCCAATATAGACTATTTCCAAGGGGAATTTTTTAAAACAAGCATGATGTATTTTTAAGGACTAATAAGAAAACCTTTGTGGCACATTCATATGAAGTATCTACTTGTTAACTAGTACAGTTCACTGGCTGTACATTTAGAAGCCAGAGAACCAATTTATTATCACTAGTGTTAAATTCAAAGGTGTAGTGTGTTTGAAAAATGGGTATGTTTTATTCATGTCCTAGTCTGCTAAACCAGCAAAGCTACCAGCATTGGTGAAAGCCTAAATCACAGTAGAAAAAACATTTGTAATCATTGAGGAATACATTCATCATTTTCTATATTAATATAAAATCAGCAAGTCTTCAACAAACTGTAGTGTGGCAGAAACCAAAAAACTCAAACCCGGAGAACTTCACAGTCACAACCACATTCAAAAAAATCTGAAATAAGTGTTTGCTGAAAAAAACCCAATCATTGGATACAGATAAACCAGAGAAGTCTGCTTCTTAGATGTAGCAATGTGCCACTGCCTCAATATTATTTCAATAAAACAAATCTTTGTACATAATGAACAGATTTATAAAGAAGAGCACAAAAGCTTCAGAACCTGTAGCTCCAGCCTTTAACAAAAGAAAATGTAAAGTTGAAACCGTTGTGGAAAGTAGCTTGTTTTAACAGCTGTTTCATATCCATAGCCTCAAGACACTGCTGGAGAGAAGCTTTTGGCAAAACATACACTTACTTTGTCAAGAAATTCATATTGCTCCTCATCTCAGCTCCTCAGCACCAAAGTTCCTTCTATGGGCACTGAGGACAGCCTACCACTCTGGAGCTCTTAAGGTTTGTAGCTGAGTTATCCATATATTTTCTAGATAAATAAATTAAGAGAAACTACATCTGATAGAAAACTTCAGGCAAATGTTAGTCCAGCATTACTGAACTATGCAATACACAATAGCAGGGTGGCAGGAATAGCTGTCTGTATCTAACTGGTATCTTATTAGGAAAGGATACTCAAAAGAACTTGCATACATGAATTTGACCTGCATTGCTTTATAATGCTTTGTTCCTTTCAAAACATAACTCCAGAAGGCTTCTTGACACATTCAGGAGCACACAAGAAGAGGCCCACCAGGTAGTGAACTCCTGCTTAGCATTATAGTGAAATTTTTTTTCACAGCTTATATGGAGTGCAGACATTGCTTCTGGCAGTCACTGATACAGCAAGTTAGGCTGGGTCATTCCAAAAGTCCAGCAGCATACCTGGCAACAAGAGCTGCCTGCAGGAGAAAAAGACCTTTGAGCACCAGCTGAGTCCCTGGAATTCTTTTTCTCCTCTTTTAAAAAATCTGTTATTTTGAGGACATTCACACAGGTTATATAGAAAATTGTGCCTACAATGTAGTTGGCTTACCATGCTCACATATCTGAATGCAAACATTAAAATGAGACTGAGTAAATTCTTTGAAAGAGAAAAATTTTACATGATCAGTCTCCCCTTTATAAAAAATATGTCTCCAGGTGTATGTATCACACACAAAGCAGTTGCACACTCTAGTGTTTAATACAAATCATTTTAGACAAAAGAATACTGTGGATGAGAATTTTGTGGATCAGAGGAGGTGGCCCTAGAAAAATTAGGAAATTGATATGTGTGAGTATCCACTTTATTTATTGATTATTCCATAAGAATAAGGCAAAAATATTAGCTACCAGGAATTATTATCTCACAAACTGCGCTTTAATATTCACTGTGTTCAGTTTCACAGCAGCAGAAGCAAGAGTGCATATATGCCCCAGCTCTATCTCAGGGCATTAGTTCATGAATTCAAATAATGAGTGTGAGAGCAGCATTAACCTTGGGATACTTTATGTTAGCAAATACTCCACACATTTTCTTAACTATTACCATATTTACACAATATGGTGGAATTGTTAGCACTCTCAATTTAGGAACAATTTTTTATCCTTAAATTGCTCCTGTGTAGCTTTATTTAATGAGATAAAGAGTCCAGGTAAGTGCAACAGTTTTAAAATTTGTTTCAGTCAATGTTTAAATTTTAAACACTAGATAGGTGCTCATAAGCAGTAATGAGTATCCAGGGGGCAAACTATAGCATCATGCATCAGCTCTCATTCAGCCTAACACAAATTGATCTCTGCTTAAATTGAGTGGGAAAATATCCTGAGCAAATCTTCAGGTTTAGGCCTCATTAGACAAATCTTTACTGATATAAATAAGGAATTTTTTTCTTTGTCTTGTAAATACAATACCCTGCATGAAAACAGGACTTTCTAATTCACGTATACATGAAGACCTCATTGAAAAACAGCCTTGTGCAAGTTTGACAAAGTTTGTATTTCAGTCCAAAGAAAAATAAGCAATAATGAGCAGTAGAGCACTAAATCCTTTCCACAGTGAGACCGTGGTTATTTAGCCTACTCTGTGATCCTGTGATCAAAAAACTGTTGATACACAGTAGTATGAGCTGGAAGGTACCTATGGAGATCATTTAGTCCAATGCTCCTGATCAAAGCAGGATTACCAAGAGCAGGCTACCTATGACCATGTCCAGCTGGACTTTTAATACTTTCAAGGATAGACTCAAACACCTCTCAGGGCAACCTGTTCAGTGGTCAGTCACTCTGACAGTGTTTCCTGGTGCTCAGATAAAATCTTCTGTGTTTCAATTCATGCCTATTGCCTCTGTTCTGGCTCTGACTTCCTCACTGCCCATCTGATATCTCTACACATGAATAACGTGCCCTTGAGCCTCTTCTTCTCCAAGCTGAACAGTGTCAGCTCTCTCAGTCTCACCACAAAGTCAGCATGCCTCAAACCCTTCAGCATTTTCAAGGCCCTTTGCTCAACTTACTCCAGTATGTCTATATCCTTCTGTACTGAAGAGACCAGGATGGGAGTGAAGACTCCAAATGTGGCCTCCCCAGTGCTGAGGAGTGGAGAAGAATGAAACTCTCGACCTGCAGGTGGTGCGATGCTGTTCTTAGAATCACAGAATCATCAAGGTTGGAAGAGACCTTTAAGATCAAGTCCAGCTGTCAACTCAGCACTACCACTGTAACCCCTAAACCACTAAACCATATCCCCCAGAACCAGATCCAGACACCTCTTAAAAAACCTCCAGGTATGCTGATTCCACCCATTCCCTGTGCAGGGGGTCAAATGCCTGACCACGCTAACAGTGAAAAACTTTTTTCTGTTATGTCATCCGAATCTACTCTGTCTCAGCTTAAGGCCACTTCCTCTAGTCACAGAATCACAGAATATGCTGAGTTTTAAAGGGCCTACAAGGGTCATCAGGTCCAGCTCTTAGCCCTGCATGGGACCATCCCCAAGAGTCACACCATGTGCCTGGGAGTTTTGTCCAAACACTTATTGAACTCTGTCAGGCTTGGTGCTGTGACCACTTCTCTGGGGAGTCTGTTCTAGTGCTCGTCCACTCTTTGGGTGAAGAACCTTTTCCATAATTACCAACCATCCAGAAAGATTCTTGCTATTGCCTTACTGGGCTGGAACCAGCTGGAAAACTATCTATACCCATCTGAAAGACTTGCCCTAAACCACTTTGCTACACTAGTTCTAGGTTCTTGAGGATTCCCCCCAAAGTCACAAACATTGAGACAGGAAGGGTGTAAGCAAAGCAACTTTATTCTATTACTTGCGATAGCAATTAGTAGATACCGACTCCTGGATTTCTGAAAAGCTGCTGAGCAGAAGGAGATGGAGCATGGTACTCAGCAGGAGGGGCAGGAAGACCATGCACCTTCAGGGCATCCCCTGGACCAAAGCAGTGTGCATCTCATTCTCCTCACACATCCAACCCAGAACCACTTCTTATATCCCCCTCACAGGACTGGAATTTTCCAGTTGCAACGTCAGCTCACGCATGGCCAGTGCATGAACTGAGACCACAATGGCTTATGATACCAACTCCGTGCCAGCAACAGCTCTGTTGTTTTCTCTTCCAAAAAAGTTCCCACTAGTTAACCTATCTATTGTTCTCCCTTCCAAGGTTCAGTTCCCATCAGTGAAACTATACAATATTTTCCCATGCCACATCGACATGCACAACCACAGACCAACTATGGCAGGGCCTCAAACACGACTCGGGTCCCTGACACAGCCTCATAGTTGTGCATGAAAGAAAGCTGCACACTAGGAACCACAGAATCTGAAATGCTGGGCTCAGAGTCCTCTCACCTCATTTGAGCATATAAAAGTTGAACATTCAAGTATAACCTAATTAGGCAGAAGACTCTTCAGAGCCAGAGAAAAGAGGCAAATCAGAGAATAGTTCAGCCCATTGTAAAGGCTCTAGGGCAGATCAAATGAATCCTGTTGTGTAGCTCTTTCTTTCTCCACAGTGTCTGGAAGCCACATATAACCAATTTTGTCTTCAACACCTAACATGTATACTCCAAAGTAAAGTAAGATGACCTGCCTTATCACTTTATCTTCTTGAAATTTTAACCACTTATAGAAATATGGAGGTAAAATATTATATCAATAGCAGTTTACATTTCTTAGGCATCTGATCTCAGATGATTAGCTCTAACCCTCCACACCAAGATGAAATGAAATATATATACACCATTCTTAAGAGATATCACTCTAATTTGTTCTCAGGAATTTTCATTAGTGGGAACCCCATCCCATGCCTTGGTAGCTTGTTCCTGAGGAATCCTCATAACTAGAAATTGTCCCCTAATCTCAACTCTCCCTTAGAGCAAAGTAAAACAACTAAATTCTTGCACACAATGGACATGTGGAATAACAGGTCACTCTAATTTATTTTTGCAACTGCTTTTAACCTCCACAATTCCTCTTCTAGAATAAAACAACTCAGATGTCAGCCTTTCATCCTAAATTTTATACTTTAAATTTCTGATTATTTTTATTACTCTCTTAACCTGCTCTTTCCAATTTATCAGCATCTATTTTAGCATGAAATACCCAGTATTGGCAATGAAACTCCAGCTGAAACCTTACTACTGCCTGCCAGCTTAGCAGAATGATTAGTTGCCATGCCCTCAATACAAAACTTGCATTAGCATATCCCAGAATGACACTTCTCATGAATGGTTTGGCATTGTGCTGTTTAGTAAAAAACAGTTTGTACTTATTTAAACCCTTCTTTTCAATGTTAACTGTAGCACTTTGCTTTATGATAATTCTTAGCAATGAGGCCTTGTTCTGCCATTTTGTGCAATGTCTTCTTGATATCCATCATTAAATCATCCTCACACGGAACAGTTGTTTTCTTTTTATCTTCACCATGCACTCCGATGTATCGCACACAAGGGAAGAGCATCTGCCACAGAATCATTTCACTTTCCATGCAATTTTAGCAAAATAATGAGTAAAATGATAGAAATTATATAGTCAAATATATTCTATACCAGGGAGAATGATGACAACCCATGAAGCAAAATCCTCCCCAAAACAGTAAGCTTTCCAAATTCATGAAGATAGCTAGCTAACCAGGCCAAGTAAAACCCTTGAATTAATACAAAATGCTATCAGAGACAACAACTTATTTGTCCTACAAGCTTAATTGCTCATGTGTAAAATTAAAACACATTAAATTAAAACAAATAACTGAGAAAAAGGAGAAGGCGGCTAAATGAAATACGGACACATATCTCTAAGAGATGTTCAGGCTGAGGAATGTGGTATCAAAATATCCATCAAATGATTTAGGGAAAGAGAACTGTAACAAAATGGAAGTACCTTAACCAGGGCAAGAGGTAATTAACTCCACTGACAAGGTACCAGTGTACAGAAAGAAATTAAAAAAAAAGAGAGAGAAAGAGGAAGGTGAAGCTGACACCATGTCAACTTCAATCAAAATGAAATTAATTAGGAGGCAGAGGTATAATACAATATAGGATTATTTCTTGATGCCACTAGTACACATGGTGTAACAACAACAACAACAAAGCCACCTCACCAAAACCACATTGCCTCCGAAGCACAGTATGGAACAGTGATCAACTAACAAAGAGCATGACTGACATACTGAAGAATCCAGCCTCAAGGTGAAGAGTACACCATCATTTTCTATATCATTTGGTACAAATATGCAGTAAATGTCACTGTAATCATTACGTTGAAAATTGCTAGGGAGTATTCTATCTTCTGGAGACCTAGAAATGCCATCAAGACATGAAGACTGTATTTGTGGAGATTTTCGTTTTCTCAACTATGTTTTTCCTCTTTTTTTAGTATTCCTGTGTTCATAAATCATATTCACTTATGCATTCTACTAATTAAATCTTCTTAGAAAAGAATATATGCTTTTATTTGGCAGAAGGGGAACAAGAAAAGCAAGGGGAAATATTTTCCTTCTTGTAATTTGGCATTTGACACAGCGAATAAAAGCAATGCTTACAGTTCAGTGGTCTATAGGCTACATATTTCAGAGAATTAAACAAGTTACTGCAGTCTTAAATCAGTTTCTGTAGGATATCCTCCAGAAATGCATTTACATGAATCTTATATGTTTATTGCAGATGTGTAGGTAAGGAATAGATGTACTCACTGGCAATACAAATATGAGGTAAGGTTTTCAGAACTCATATGTTCTTTCACATTAGCTCCAGATTGCATTGCAGAAGACTTCAACCAAAGCTCAGTTTAAAATTACAGCTCCTTTAGACTGCAAATTCTGACTAGTACAAATTCTTACAGTAATAGATCATCTGCTCTGACATCTGCCTGTATCTGAGAACTCACTTCCTCCATTGCCTTGGAGCTTGTATGCAGCCACCATGCACTTTTCTGTTCAGCTCTCTTTATGTGTCTTCTTTTTCCTTCCATCTCTTTTCACCTGAATCTTTTTCCTTCTGTGCATTTTTGGTCTAATCTATCCTACTAAATGTGTGTATCCACTAAATTAATGGTAAAACAGTGTAGAAAAAAATAGGTGTATGATCTCATGTTTTGGGATTCAGTCCAAGTAGTGAAAAGTATTAACCTTTGTATTGTCTTAATTACATTTATCTGTTTACCCACACTTGCTTTTAGATATACAGCTGTTTTTCCCTGCTTGTGGCAACAAGATATTGGGAACCAGTGTTCCACATGCATTCAGGACCAAAACCAACAATAAATATAAATGAGTCTGATATAACAGTTTTCTATCTATTTCTCCGAGTGTGCATATGTGAGCTGCTCCCGCAGCTTGTCACACTAGAAGAATGCAACAATTATTGGGTATTGCTCTCTTTGGAATTAATTTGAGGTCTGTATTTATTGAGGGTAAGGAACATGTAGACAAGTAACTAGCAAAAGACAAAATTTTCTCCCACCAATAAATAATTCAAGAAGTGATGAACAATATTATTGGGGTTTATTATATTTTGGGAATCAGAACTTTATAAATATTCAGGACAAATTTGCAAAACTGGACACGGATTAACTTTTCTTATAAAGGAAGAATAAAAAGACCTATCATGATTTTTCCTAGGATGATCTATTTTTTTCCTAATCATGAGTTTAAAGAAATGCCATCACAGAAACATAAAATCAGAGAATGGCTGAGATTGGAAGGGACCTCTGGAGGTCAAGCTGCTTTCCAGCTGGTCAGCGCCCACCTACTGGTGCCTGGGGTTGTGCTACCCCCAGTGCAGGATGTTGCACTTCCCCTTGTTGAACTTTATGAGGTTCCTGTCAGCCCATTTCTCTAGCCTGACAAGGTGCCTCTGGACAGCAGCACAGCACTGGTATATCAGTGGGCCATCAGTATACATAGTGGAGTACACTATATTGCATCATTCAGATCATCAATGAAGATGTTCACCAGGAATTGCTATGAAAGATACAACAAGACCATATGCTGAAGTCAATAGTATGGATTTTTATTTAACAGTAAATGTGAGGTAGAGAGACATAGAAAGAAGTAGGGAAAAGAGAGAGGTGAGGAGAGAAAGAGAATGCCAGAGAGACAGATAAAGTAGAAAAACTATCACCACTCCATGGATTCCCACAGCGTCCTGTTGGTCCTCTTTTTTTGGTTTTCTTAGTGATGAGTCCCAGTCTAATGGAACTGATGGTTGCAGACTTGTGAAAGTGATGATTGAGGTCTTGTCTGCTGTCTTGATCCATCAGAGGTGGGGGAAAAAGACCACAAAATACATAGTCCATAGAAGTTATGCTTAGGCCAGGTAGAAATGCCCCGGCACCTCCCCTGAGACAGGGAGTTTTACACTGGATAATGTAATACTGGATCATACTGGACATTTCATGAGTCTTTGACACCTTTTAAGATGTCACAGTTGTCTGTTAGGTCAGCACATTTGAGTCCATTATGTTCCATTATGGTCCATCAGGAAAGGAATACCTAGAGGCTTCATGAGATGTGAATGTTTGGTTTTTCCCCAGAGGGGAGTTACCACAGCTGAGTCATTTGTGTAAGGACAAAGAAACACTACCTACCTCAAAGAATTTGCCTCCTTCCTTATCTTGTTCAACACCCAGCTTGTAGCCTGAGGTGATGGTGTGCATGCCCTCAGCACCTGCGTGGTTACTTTGCACATTGTCAGCCTGCACCTTGATTGTTTGAGCCATTAGCATTCCAGTCTCTTACAGTTGTGAATACATTCTTCTCCTGGGATAACTGAACAATAGTACCACCTTTATCTCATCTCAAGCTCCCATCACAGTCCAAATTAGTAGGCATACAGGAGGGGTGGGCTTTGGTGAGCAGTTGCTTCTTTGCACAGTTTTCTACAGTGGACAAAAGTGTTTCAGTGATTTTAACAAACGTTAAAAAAAGTCTCTCAGTGATTTTAAGTATTCTTTAAATTACAATTGGAACTGACAAGTAAGGTAAGTCCCTGCACTTTCAAATATTTGAAATTTTTCAAAATTTTATTAAAATTCATTTTGTTTTATTCAATCTATCATATACACAGGTTGAACTGAAATAAGTCACAATGTGTATGGAGAGCAATTGTTTTTTTAATTAATTCCTAAAACATGCAAGTGTTTTTTACGCTTTGAGATTAAGTTCAGCTGCATTTCATTTTACCATAGGTCAAAGTCAAAACATTCCGTTTAATCAATGTCAAACAGAAGCTATGTAGATTTTTGCAGTTCTCAGGCATTTTTTTCTGTTGAACTATTTCACCTCATTTGGGAAGAATTTGCACTTATTTTGATCTAGCCAAAAGTGCAACAGGAGTGAAGTGCCTGCCTTGCAGTGAATGTCATCTAGCTGTACTCATGCACAACAGAGATGGATTCGTGGCTCCCCATATCACTAGAGTTATCTACTGCACAGCACCTTTTCACATGTTCACTGAACCCCACATTTCTGATGTTTTCAACTTGCCATAGTCGACAGTAATGTGTGAGAAAGATAAAGGGAGAAAGACATCTGCCATAAAGCATTTAAAGCATGAGAATAGATGCCTTCAATAAGAAAATAAGTTTTTAGTTGGATACTGTTAGTCCATAACGATGTCTCATCTCTGTGAGATATTATAAAGAAATCAAGGACAAGGAACCTGGGAAAGCTTGTAATATCTGGTGTTTATTTTGATATCAGTGAGTGATATATGAGTGACATCAGTCACTCCTTGCACTATGGTGGCTGCAAGTGGCATGCACATAAATACATCCTTCAGCAACCTCAGTCCAAATATCAGAATCTGTTCCAAGATACTAGCTATCTACTTGCTACAGATAAAGCAGAATATAAACTTACCTGCTAACCACAAAATCAGTTCAAGATTCTGTCACAAGGCTAACAAATAACATTGCATTTCAAAAACTATTGAGCTCATTGAAGCCTAAGAATTAGATTTCAGAATTAGAATACAGTGCCTAACATGCCATCAGTGCTTACATGCAACAATCATATCTGCACAATTTTCATCTATTCAAGACAGGATTTAGGTATTTCAAGCAAGCTCAGTAGTATTCTTCATTATGTAGAGATGAATCCTATTATCACTAGAGACTTGCTGAGTGTTTCATGACTCTAAGTTGCTTGCTAGAAATTGTTTGCTAAGAACTGATATTCTTCCCATTGCTAGAAACTTAAAACTAGGCTGCACAGTACACAACAAAGTGCACTGCAGGAATCAATCCTGAATTGGCATAAATCCTGACTTTAGAAAGCCTAATATACCATTTCACCTCTAACTTCTACAGTTCTTTGCTATGGCCTTCATTGTTTCTGTGGTAAACCTGTGATTTATCATTAATATCATGTTTTCATGAGTTTGATCTGTGCAGTTAGCTTTAATAATTCTCTGAATCTGCTCTTAACTTTAAGTACACACTATGTCTGTTCTGCAAGCTGTCTTGTCCTTGTCACCAGGAATTTCTGGTGACTTTTTTGGGTTCTTTTAAAAAAGAAGGTAAGAGCATTCAGACAATCACCTCCCCCAAGATGAGTCTCTTCTCACTTTGTAAGACCTACATGACCATTGTAAAAACTGCTACAAACCACTGTGTCCTCTTCAGACTGAGAGAACTGAGGGAAAACACTGAGACTAAAAGAAGCCTCCAATTAAATTTAATTTCAATTAAATTTACATTTTCTACATCAAAATATATATTAATTAATAAAAATATTTAAATAATCTTATTTTAACTAAGATCTTATTTACCTATCATACCATTTGACTTGATCCCACATATTGACATCAGAGTGCAACAAATCATTCATAATGTTGCAGAATAGGGGGATGCTCATGGATGGATTGTTCTCAGTCATTATTCAAAATTGCTCAGGGAATTATTTGTAATTTGTTTTTAACTGTAAAGATTTGTTATAGTTAGTTCATTAATACTTATCCAATGCCCAGCAATCACAATTTAAAATCAGTAACAGAATCAGCACAATTAGCACACATGTTCAAACTAAAAAGGGTTATTACTGTGGTTTAGTAAAGTTGAAGAAACACTCTTTACAGCTTTGAATGTATGTTAGTAGGAAAAATAAGTGCTCAGAACCTGATTTTGTCCCAGTCAAGTGAACAGGAGTCTTGACACTGAGTTCAAGGACAGCAGAATCATGCCCCAGCAAGATAAATGTCAAGTGCAGAAGTCGTGAATGAATATGAACTTAGCAGTAAAAGTTTATACCCTCCACCATAAGAAAATGAACCATATTATGGTTTTTATTTTTCTTATAACTACTTCCAGGAAAATGGTGTGTCTTAATTCTGATATATTTTGTATTAGATATTGTACATTGCATACTCCAAGTGCTTTTCAATAGTCTAAACTGAAAATCAGACAGTGCTTTCTCTTGAACTTAGGTTGTAACATAACTATGGCAGGGCATATGTTTCTAAAGCCTGTAGGTGCTAGCATAAAGTCAATTAATAAATGCAGTGATAATTATGATGAAAAAGTCCATCATGTGAGGTCAAAACTGAGTGTTCAGTTTGGGGTTTTTTTTCCTTAGTGCAACAAGTATCCTGTTACTTTTTAAAGCTGTAGCAATTATCATTTATCATTTCATGATAATATAATTTATTATTTGTACTGCTGTATGTAACCCATTAATCAATAAGTGCTTCCATCCTCCAATATATGAATAAGGAGATGAACGGTAGGTCAGTCTAACCCTGTCAAATAACCCATCAAAAAAGACTATTATTTTGTGTGCTTGCTTGCATAGGCACAGGCAGGAAAGTAGCCCCACTCCAAATGGGACAGTGACCATGCATCATGTAGTAGCATCACACTGCAGCTATGTCGTGGAGCCAGCAGGCTTTCATAGGTGAGCCAAGAGATTTGTGCTTTGCTCTGCAAATCCACAGAAACCCTGCCTATGTGTTTACATGTGTGCCCATGTGTGCACATACACTCCTACCTAATCAGACAACCCACACTGCGTGTGTACTTTGTATGAGAAAATGTAAGAGCTTGCCCTGCCTTTTCCTTCATTTCCACAAGTAGTAACACAGGAATATATTTGTGCAGACTGTAGCATCCTTCTTTCCTCAGTTAAACTTGGAAAAGTCTGATTAGCACATCCTAGGGTGTACAAGAGATTGATGTAATGCCCCTATTTCTAGCAATGAATCAACTCTTCAGTATGATACGTGTACCTATTAATTATGTAGTGCTCCCATTTTACAAAATCTGTTTGCAGACTCCGTCTGGAATACTAATTAATTATACAGTACATATTATAGGCTTTATTTCTCTCCAACCTACATTCAGCTTGCCACTATTATTCACTATGGTTATATTTATATGCCATTTATACTGTTTAACCCTCAGCTCTTCCCGCACTGTATTGTGAACCCCTAAGATTCAGCTACAGGATCCCTAACCGCGGTTCCTGAAAGTGCTAAAGGTCAGTGCCTGACTAATACCCGAGCTTGAAACTTGGACTAAAGGAGGGGGACTTCACAGACAGGAATACATGTGAGAGGGATAGTAAGACTCATGCCTCACACAGAGGCAAAAGAAAGCGTCATCATGGTCACCAGGCCAAACCCAGAGCTCAAGACTAGATTAAATATACCACATAAAAATATTCTGTGCAATTATGCCACCTTCAAGGTGTATCCAGTGTAATCATTGTCCGATTGATATTATATGTTTCTAATTTGAAATCCCAAGGCTACTTATATTTCACAGTGATTTATCCTATAGCCATTGTTATTTTGATAAGACACTTGTAATTTGCATTTTAATTTGCTCTTTTCAAATAGATCATTCTATGTTCAAAATGGGAGGGAAAATTGCAGCTTTTAGTGGTCATCAAGACATTTCACAATTGTCGTTATGGGATTTGATCACTACCTAGATGAGCAGGCTGTCCTTGGCCCATTAACAGAAAAAAAGTGTAATTAACTGAGTCAAACCCACAATAGATGAACAAAAGAAACAAAGATTGTAATTGCTTCTGTTGTCCCAGTTCCTATTTTGTCCAAACTATCCATACATATAAAAATGTATTTTTATTCAGATAAGATAGAGAATTGAGATGTCTCAGTTCCCCTATGGAATTTCTTAAGGGAAAGCAGAAGACAAAATGGAAATAAAAACATTCTAGTTGTTAAGACCTTGCTGCCCTAGTTCTTCAGGAAAATTGATATTTGAGATGGGGAAGAAAGTCAGCTGTTAACAAGGTTAAGGAATTTCACCAGAAGCAACAGGGTCTGAGTATTCAGTTAACAAAGAGCAGGAATACCACTTCAGGTGCTTTTCAGTAACACATATAACATGTAAGAAATTAGAGTAAGAGTTAGCTTGTCCACACTATGTAATGTGACCATAGAAAGAGTCGTTGTGGTGTTTTCCTTTAGCCATTCTCCCATTAGTTAATAGATTTCATGTCACATAAACAGCAGTCCATAGCCTTAATGTCACAAGGGACACACAGATTTCCCCATAATTTTTGTAGATTGGTGGATAAAACTAATTGAATTACATGTCATCCTATGAAAGAGAAAGTAGAATTTTATACTAGAGACATCAATTAAATGAGTACTGTAATTTACAGGAATGGTGTCTTAGAGGTGTCATCCTTTAACTCTTTGTCACAAGACACATTGAGAAACCTGTTTTCATGGAAGCTATGTAGCTCTTTGTCCCACCTGAGTTTCTATTTTCTTAGCTATTCTTTGCTTTCCAACTTAACTTTTGCAGAACTTTACTAGTTCTGGGATCAGAAAGTCTTTGTGTTCCATTTATACATCTAGAATATTTACAGTTGCTCCTTCAGAGATCTAGAGATAGGCTCTCAGAGCACTTATCCCTTGACTAGTTTTTAAGACTATATAAATTGCAATTTTAGGTCTCCAGCTAAGTCTATGTCATAAGGTTGTAAAGAATCACTGAATGAGCTAAAATGCAATGTCCCAGCCCTTCACTTCATAGGATCTTCATGCAGTTAACTTTTGAAGACTTGTTTCATTGTATTCCTATCAAGAAGGCATTTAAATTCCATAAGGAGATACTCAAATTCTTTGTGAAAACAGAGACCTATTAGTTCTTTCCTCCTCTTTCAGTGAGTTATTAGGTCAAAATTAAGCACTTCTGGCCAAGACCAACATTCCCCTCTCCCCTTCATTTCAGATACTATTTTCATTTTCTAAGGTCATTTCTGGTAGCCTTTTCACTACCTGCGGGCATGAATGTGAAACATAAATTGATCAATTTTCAGTCTAAATAGGAGGGGTTATCAGAAACTTGTGCTCTTCTACACTATGCCCTAAACATTAAAAGCCTTGCAGGGACTGATCTTTTAAACACTTAATCATGCAATCAAGTTTTATGGAGTTGCTCACATGTTTGAAATTAAGCACCTACTTCAGTATCATGCTGAACTCTAACTCTTCTTTATTACCAAGTTACTGAAGCTCCATTTTTTGTTTTAATTTTACCTAGCCTGTCATACATACCCATAAAACCCAATCTGTTACTGTCATTCATATGTACAATAACCCCCAGCTGACATCACCTGAGCCTGAAGTAGATAATAAATAAAAAAGCTTATACCTGCCAGAGATAAAACAAGACAATTACAGTAATTAATTTGGGTTTGAAACATTTTAAATATTTTTAGATTATAGCAAGTATAATCTTATTCTTTAATGAGAAATGGAAAGAAAATTACCATTACTTTCAAGTTACCTCTCAAGCTATCAAACAGATCTCTGACAACATGAAACAAAAAATAACCCTACAAAAAAGTTCTGTGAGCAAGATACAATGCTTGATGACAACATTCTCCATATTTGTGCAAATCAAATATGAAACTTTAATTTGTATGAAGGCAGTACCCTGCAAATCTGTGCAAGTAATCAATTTCTATTACATTTCTGGGAGTTCATGATGGTGCATGGTACCTGACTTTCGAAGGAAGCAGCCAGTGTCTCTTAGACCATCCTATAATTGCTCATCATACAAAATCACATATCTGAAAAATCAATGGAGCTTTACATTCATCTTTGCATTTTGCAAAAATTTGGGTATGACATTTAAGGATATCTCTTATCAGATGCAAGCCAATCTACCTTTATACCTTCCCACTTTTCTACCCTCCCAAAGCTCTCTCCAGGTTTTTGTCAAAGTTAATAGGCTGATACCTTTCAAAAGATATAAATTCATACCAGTCAAAATACATGGAGTCACATCGCTGCCTCTTTCCTCACTCCATCTGCTGCATTTGTTATTTCTGATCGCACTTCCTGCCATGCCACCTCCCACTTGGGCCTATTTGCCTGTAAGATTGAAAATGTTCATAACTGGGCTCAGCTCAGAGACTAGAAATGATTCTGGCATACCTTCTCATTCTACCTTTTCCTATGTTTCTGACATTACATGAGAAGTACTTTGCCATCAGGATACTTTCTTCTGGGGGCAGAGCATAAAATCTTATTCATGTTAATACACTAGACCTTCTGCAGAGTTAAATGATGGTTCGATAATAAACACACAGAGAGTCAAAAATGAGAGACCAGCCAGATCCCCAGGTAGCTGAGGACAGCTCTCACGCGTAGCCCGCTGCTCCTCTTCAGGAAGCATACACAGATGGGCAAGCAAACAATCTAATTCATGATTCCATCATGAATCATTCAAACTGATCCAAGTTTTGCAATGAAGGTAGTCTTTCCACTATTTTTAATATCACTGCATTGAAGTGATACCACTTAAAGTCAACAGCACACAATGTAGTCTCTTCAAATAGTTACCATGACAATACTCGTTAAATGTTCTATACCAAAACAAAATGCTTCAGGTTACTTTTAAAATGTGGAAAAAGCTTGAAATTGTTCAGTTTTGTCCTAATTCTGTCACTGCAAGTATGACACAAAATAAGCAGTGCTTTGATATTTATTTTTTTCAATCAACTTTTTACAGCAGTACTTTCCCAAAATAAGATGCTTTGCTTATACTTCACATTAAAAACAGATGCAGGGCAATGAGGATATATCATGAGGGACACAGAAGCAGAAGTCAAAATAGCATTTAAAAAGAGGAAAGAAGAAAAAAGAGCACAGCAGTAGTTGAGAGAAAAGAAACATTTTATTTCACAGTGATGTAAGGAAAATAGAAAATCCTTTATAAAGGCAAAATATCCTTTCACTTATGTTTATGAAAGAGGAATTCAAATGGGAACAAACTCAAAGAAGCACCATCACAATGATTATGAGAATGGAGAATTTTTGAGAACACTTAATATATCTTATGAAACAAATTCAATTACTTTCACCTGGTTATCCTAAAAAGAGGAATATGATAAGCTTTTATAAATGCATTAAGAGTAGTATTGGAGGGGGGAAGAATTTTAGAAATTAAAGCATAATAGATAGGACAGACACAAAATCAACTGTCTAAAAATTGGCCAGGTTTTTTGTCATGTGCAGGGCTGAGTACTCCATGAGCCTATAATCTTTTCCAAAGGAAAATTAAGACCTCTAAAGCTGAGTGCAGAAAAGCAGAGATCTTCCACCTCATTAACAGCTGCACTGAACCTATGTTTCCCTCCGTCACGGGATACTGATTACACAGCTGTGCAGCCACACAAACAGTCTTCATCCTATGCCTCATTTGGATCAAAGGTGAGTTTGTTTCTCTGTGATTGAGATTCGTAAGGTCTTGCTTGACAGGTAGGAGTTATAACAGAGAGTCTTTAGGAAAGTTTCATTTAAGGAAATCTATAGAAGCTCTGCTAAGCTACATGGGTATGCAGGAGCGTCTCCTCTATTTTTCTAATAATGGTTTTGTATGAGGCATGAAGCTGATTGTCACTGGCATGATTTTGCTAGAGAGCAGAAGTCACAGGTGATCCTAAATCTATCTCACCAAAGGAAACTCTTACATGACCCCGAATCTGATCTCTCAGAGCACCAACAGCCAAAGCAACCAGTGGCAGATCACAAGGACATTGCCAAGTTGAAAGGAGGTCAGGCAGCTTCTCCCCATGTCTGGGGAAAACTCAAGGTTTTACAGCTGCACCTGATCAAGTACAGCCAGGAGCTTTTCCTCTTCTGGTCAACTGAACAGCTTAGGACACATCCTCTGCCATAAACAGAAGGCATTCTTCCCTGTAGGAATACCTACAGCTGTGCCCATGCATTGCTTGTAGAGGAATAGCTGGCAGAGGCCAAAGCCAGGACAGGGAAGGTGTGAAAAATTAGAATATAGCACATGCCCTTGAGCTGTACAGCTGCCACATACAGGTTTAGCTGGAGGTAACAGAGTTTGCCCTGTGCCTTGTGACCCATTACAGCTCTGCAGCAACTCTGTCCTGTTTGTCCTGTAATGGAAAGCAGTGCACAATTCTAACAATAATGCACTCAGGTGAATAAAATTCAGCTGACACCACTTCGTTATATTGTTTCTGAAGTGCTAGCCAGACTAAAAAACTAGTGAAAATTATTTGTAACACTATCAGGCATGTTTATGAACACAGAGGGGGGAACAGATTTGCTGAGTGTGGAGGTGCTGTTGTATTTTAGAACACAGCTTCTTGTAAGCATCCATACTGTCTAAATTTAGCACCAACAATATTGTCCATCATCCAATCAGCAAGTACTATATGACTGAGATCAGCACAGGCAATTTTTTTACAAGAGATAATCTTTAATGCAGTGTTGGGTGAATAATACCTTTTTTAAGCTATTGTCAGAACAGGTCAATGTTTCTTATTTACAAATAACGCTGCCAGTCACTGCTTTAATCTACACCTTTCATTCATTATGGATAGGCCACAGCATATGGTGATAGGTCTCGCAGTCTGGAGATCCATTAATCTGTGATGAGTCGAGAGGTGATTTATCTGTGAGATAGAGGAGTCTCCTGGACTCCCAGAGAGTGACAGTGCTACCACTGACTTACTGTTATTTCTCCACAATTATTCCCCCACAGTTGTCCACAACCAAGCCTGCACCTCTCTAGCCAGCAATGCAATCTCCAGCCACAAGGATGTAAAGATCAATTACAGTCTGGATGAAAATTGGTGGTGTGTTTAAGGCACAGAAAAAAAAAAATCCCAGGCTGCATGTCAAAACTCAGCCACAGCAGTTTGCCTATATAGGACACACACAGAAGTTGATACCACAAGGATTTTGCACTATAAGATACTGCTGCTATTGTCAAAGTGCAGGACAAATGCCCTCTGGTGTCACATGCCCTCAGTGTCCTCAGGCTGCCACAGCCCCACTGCAACAGCACAAATCCAGAGGAGACAGTTCTGCCAGCACAGCCCCCGGGGCATGCTGAGAATTGGCAGGTTTTAAACCATTTCTTTCTCTCTCCTTTTATTTTTTTTTTAGTTTAATGCAGGCATGCCAAGCAGCCACCTTCTCAGCTCCACACACACGCACCACTAAATTCCTACCTACCATCTTTCCTGATGGAGAAGAAAATTCTGTGCATTATTTGCTCTAGATATACATAACTAAGAAAGATGAAAAATATTTTCTTGCCCAGAAATACACAGATGGTTAATTTTTTTAGCAATTTGTGGCTATCTCAGTTAACCTTCCTGTCACCTACAACTAGAGCTGAAAGTACTGTCCTCCCCGTTTCAGAACCCTTCAGAAGCTTCTTTTATTTGAATTGAGGAATAAGCTTTGCTCCACAATGCAGCAGTCAGTTGTTTGACTGAATGTCAGAAGCAGCTGTTTATAGAAAAGCTTAATTTGCAGACAACTCCTGATTTTACTTTAATTTTTCTGGAGCATCCAAACTGTAATGAAAATAATAGTGGCTATCTGCCATGGAAAGGTTTGCAACACACAAAAAGACATTTAATCAATGGAAGGAAGAGTATATTTTTCATTTTCCATTAAGATAAATATGCCTTCAGCTCTGATTGTATGCAACTGTTTACCTTCAGCTCTAAAAACTACCTCCAGCCTGAGGATAAAAGAATGTCCTGCATCGTTACGGATCAGATTTTTCCTGACGCTTAAGGCCAGAGTTCATGTTGACTTTACCAGGAGCTCTGACTGTTCAGCACTGCCTGAAAATCAGTTTCAGGTTAATTTAAGTGAACGCCAGTAAGGAAACTGGGTGGCTGTGCACTGCTGCTCTCTTGTGGTCTAAAATGGGGTTTCCGAGGAGAGGGCTGGGAAGCCAACAGAGTCAGTTTCACGTGGAGAAGGTCTTTGTAAGCAAGGGACAGGTGGGTGGCAAAGGATGCTGTCTACGGGGCAGCACTAGGCTGCCAAACAAACACAGATAGTCCTTTTTTCTGCGGACAGGAGGCAGAAGGAGAACAGAGCTGGGAGGACAGACTCTCTCCTGCACTCCCTTCCAAAACAGCAGGTAGAGAGCAGAGTGCCCTGCAGACACTCAGGTGCAGGGGTACGGATGGGCTGGGCAACCCATTGACCCCAAAGTAAACCCACCACCCCAGCCCCATCATCCAATTACAGATCTTTCTAGGAGGTTTCCAAGAGCCAGCTCAGAACTGTGTCCAGCACTGCTCTGCCCTGAGCAGGGTAGGCACTGTGGCACAGCCTGATTCATAACCTCCCTTGTGCATATATTTGTGTAACTGCTGCAGTGAATTCAATATCCAGTGTTTTGCAGGAAACAAATAAGATTGCTATGTATAAATTAATAATCACAATTGACTACTGAATTGCTTTGAGATGTGGAGGTTACAGTTAGGGGTACAGACTGAAAGGAGGTAGGCAGCAGAAGAGTGAATTATCATTTTGTACCTTACGTTCTCAGAAAGATAAGTGAGATAAGGGAGAAGAAACAGGGCATGTGAAGCTCCCGAGTGGAGTTATAACTGGAACTAAACAGCTTAGATAAATCTGTAGCAAAGAGGTAAGGCTGTAATGGACCGCTATATTTTGTGTTGTGTTGTGCCTTTAAATGGGACCATACATTTAAGGAATGACTACAAGATACTGGAACTAGATATAAATGAGAGGGAAATCAAGGAATTTGTTACTAAGAGGAATAAGATATATCCAACTGGACTTTACTTCTACACGTTCAGCCAGCTACAGACTCCGGATAACCACAGCAAGACTGCAGAAAAACAAGCATTTACAAAATGAAAAAAAGACAGTCACCACAAACCCAGAGGAGAAAATCTATATTTGTGAAATGGACTTCAGCTTCAAATTTACATTTAAACATTTTGTAAGTTTCTGAGACTATGGACAGGAGACTACAGGACAATGCAAAATCCTGACATTTGGAAGCAAGCAGAGGGAGGCAGTTAAAATTCCTCAAATGGCAAAACAAGACTGAGAAACTCCTCATTCTTACTGCAGATTGTCCTTCTAAAGAGATTTCTTTTCAGTGCTACTCTAAGTTTGTGAATCCTCTTCTATTCACCTTCCAGTTTGTCTGTTTCCTAACTCATGTCTAGCTCAGGAGAGTAAACAAAAAACACTGACTACCTGGAAACATAGCAACTTGCACCCTCTATATCTTAGGAACAAGAGATTAGAGCAAAAGAGAATGTGTCCATCTTCCTTGGGGCCACTCAGAGGAGCCAGCATTAGTCCGTGAATCTTGTTGCTACATGAGTCTAAAATCACCAACTCCAAATGTGGAGGGAATGGTATCTTCTTGTGTCTCTAATTCACAGTACCACCCACATGTTCACTGCACGTGGTGGCCATCAGTCTTGCCTTGTAGATAGAGGTATATATTAAATTACCCAGGTTTTGTTAAGTACCTTTAGTTGGAATCAGAATCTTAAATAACAAGATGGAAAACTAGCAAAGATAATGCACCTACTGCATTGAAAACCACATAGACTTAGATTCGCTCTAGCTAAAAGTCAGAGTAAACTGAGGATTCTGCACAATCCACAGGTTGGGGAGAATGAGCAATCTCCAAGAACCTGCATGCTGACACACTGGGGCCTGTCTGGATTGCTGTGGGACCTGGGCCTTCTCATGTCAGAACGAGTTTCTGCAGACACACTCAAAAATGCTGAGCTAAATGTAAAGGCTTGGCCCCAAAATGACAGACGCTTTCTTGTCTTCTTCCTTCACTGAAAAAAAAATTAGTTTAAAAGCAGACATCCAAAACATTCTTTAGTAATGGCAAGAGCTGAGAACATACAAGAGAAGATCTCAGTGAGGTCTTAGTAGCTGGCCATGTGATTCAGACTTTGGGATTACAGGAGTAAAACCAGAAATTCTCAAAAGAAGGAGAAAGACAGCATTTGCCATGGAAAGCAATAAAATCATTTTGACCAGCAGAGCAGCAAGCTAACCCTCTGAAAGCCATGCATCCACATGTGTTACCACTCACATCATGAGATGCTCAAAAAATGCTACTGTTTAAAAAAATCAAAACCAAATAACAAAACACATCACAAAAAAAAACCAACCCGAAACAAAAACAAAGATATGTAAGTAAATTGATTTTATTCAATTTTAAGTGCATAAAAATGTAAAAATATTTCAAGTGTAAGCCTGAAATAAGAAGAAACTCCCGGGTTTTAACAATAGACCCCTCCTTGAACAAATGCATTAAAATAGTGAAAAGCCTTCATTGTAGCAAGAGTAAACAAAAAGCTCTTGATTATTGCATAGTAGCATACAATAATTGGACTCCCTCCTCTCTCCAAAAAGCAACTGTTAGCAGAAAGGAAAACACAAAGAGAAAACTAACAACTTCTTCCCAAAACTAGATTCTTCATACTTCATGGATTTGCCAAAAGGAGTCTGGCCATTTTCGATTAGCAAGCATGGTAAGTTTCATTGCAGAGAATAAAGAACACAGGCAATTATTGAATCAGTTACACAGATGAGCATGGTTTGCAGAAAATGCTAGTTTGACTAATGCCTTCTTGCATATCAATATATCTGCCATATGGTGAAGGTTGAAGATGAATAGTTGTTCCTGTTTTGTTAACAAAAGAGACATGGTTGAACTATGGCATCAAATTATGATAAGACTTAGGCAGCACAGGGAAAATAGGACACAACATGAAGTCATCTGTCTGTGTTGTCTGCAATGATGATTTCCTTAATCTCAGAAGAACATAGCAGGAACTGCACTTAGACAGAAAGAAAAATTATGCCCAGAGGTATAAACAAGCTGAAGTGATTTAACCAAATATCCTTAAAGATTATTCTGAAACTGCAAGGACTTCTATAATGTATCAGCATGTTTGCCATGAGGACACTCATACAGATGTAGCATATCACTTAAGCTCAATCTTACGTAAATACTTTGATGTTTCACAACTGCCTCTGTACTCAAAAATCAAGCTTATTTTGACATAATTCCTGACTTTGTGAATTTTATACCTATATTTTTAAGTAAAAGAGACTGACAAAACCCCTAAATTGTTAAAAATGTTTTTATGAAATTACAGGGATATAATGACAGCATTCAGAGCTGTCAACTTTAGATTCAGGAGACTGCTTCATTCCTTCAGTTCCAGAAAGAATATTGAGACTAAATAAATAATAAAGGTAGGAGAGTTTTCCCATTCTTCCAATAATTCTCCATTATAAACAGAGAAACACAGAAATTTCAGACTTAGAAGACTCAGTTTTTAAAGTATAGGGGAAAGAAGACCTTTGAAGAGATGGGAGTGAGGGAGGTAAAATCAGGCAAGGAAAAGTTAAGGAATGCCAGGACTAAAATTACTTTGGCAACATCTTCTCCCTTTTATGTCTGCATGCCATGACATGTTTTTAATTACACAGTGACCAACATATTCCATTGCTCTAGGATCTCTGCCTCTTCCATTGCACAGGTTCAACAAATTTCCAAGGAAAGGATCATGGAAAGAGAATGTAATTCTTCTATATTGAAGAAGAACTCATGTGCTGTCTATGAATGACTTCGGAAAACAAACAGACCATCTTTACCTCTCTTCTCATCTCTCATTAACTAGCTAGTAATTTAATTGAGCACTTTTAATGGAGGATAAATGTGATAGATTCAAGCTACAAAATTCAGTTTGGTTTTACTTAGGTTCTGTACAGAGTTGAATCAAAATATTATGAGGTTACACTGTGGCATGAAGTTGCCAACAGAGATCAGAGAGCCTGATGGTTCTTTTGACACCAGTAGCTGTTCACAACATCAGTTAGCTAGCTTATTTTTGGAGGGAAGAATAAAGTCCTAGAAAAAGGACTCACTCTGCACAGAGGCAAAGAAGCCACTGGTGCTGGTGTAAGTGCTGAGAAACAACAGATGCATAGGGAACGTTATGGGATGGATTTGTGGCACCACCAGTGCCTTTTTTACAGAGATTTGAATACAGAGATTTGCAGGCCCCATTTTAATTTATAAAAGTAGAAAATGTTTCTGTTTTTTCAGTAAACATAATGAAAAAATCTGTACAATGTGTATCCTGTTCTGGTCTATAACTAGGAACAATTTTTCTGACAGGCCATTCATTGATATGTATGACATGTTATATTTATATATGGTGGCCTTTTTATATAATATCACCAAACACTTCAAGTGAAAACTTTTGTCCTCAGAGATTTGTCCATTTTGAGTGGCATTTGAATGACAGAGAAAGAAAAAAAATAAAACAGGTTGCCCAGTCCACGTCTTTGTTATTTAAGCTGTCTTTAAGAACTTTTTTTAACTGCTAAAATTATGGTGAATGAAGGTGGACAAAAGAGGAGGCCAGATTAACTTTGCCTTTGTATTTCAAAGAACGTGTATTTTGCTGGAAATCACTCATTACTCTCTCATTGGCCAAAATATGTCCAAACCATATTTCTCAGAAAGTGATTCTCAGTTGCTGTGTTAGAGCAACTGCATGTAATTGTTTAAAGGGAAAGTGTCATCTACTATAGGTAAAACTCATCACAAGCTTTAGAATACACTTGTATCTCAAAAATTATTTCCTTTTTATAGCTAGGACACAGACTGAATTTGGATTGAGCACCATATACCTGCCAAGCAGAGAGCTTTGTTCAATATCTAAACCTGTTTTAATTATTCATGACTTTTAAATGAGCAGAGGTTCTAGCAAGAAGTATTACATGAAATTTACACTGCCTGAATAATATCTTCTGCACAAGTTAAAGACTTGCTTGAGCAAACAAGAGCTATTACAGCTGCCTCCTGAGGGGAAAAACAACCCAACATCTTACATTTTCAATGAGCTGTCCTGTTTTCTTTTTAAGCATGATGGAACATATCGCTCCAAAACCAATCAGTAGAAGACAGCCTCACAGAAGTACTACCCTCTGTCTAACATTTCACAAAACAGAAAGACTTTCAGTGAGACTCTTTTACATATGTTCATGTGACAGAAATACAGAAGAAGAAAACTGTATGGTAGTTAGTTCTTCTCATCTGTAATCTATTCCCATAGTGATTCCCAGTAACATGAATGAGTCTGAGATAAGATGGGGGGAACAGGCTAGAAACAGATTTGCATCAGTGTTTTACTTGAGTAAAACTCAGTAGTTGAACTTTAACACTCCTTTCAGCTGAGGCATTTTTGTGTACTCATCCAAGTTAGAAAGACCATAGAAACCCTACCATGTGAGATGGAATCACAGTAAAATAAAGTTATATTTCTGAAGTGGGAATAAATCCTCTAACAGACACTGACTCCACTGGTTACAAATATTTTCAATTTAATGACGTACTCTTCATGTCTATTTGACAGAGGGGAATTGTTAGAAGACAAGTAGATATATTAGCAAACGAAGAGACCAAAATGAAAAACCCAGAACCAATTCACACCAACAGCCTTTGAAGGCTCTCAACATGATGTCTACAGAAAGAGTTTGGTTTGGTTACATCTATCATGTACCCTTAATCAGTGTAATTTTTTCCTATGTATCAACTGTTCTATTAATTATTTACTCCTGGACATATAAATCCTTCTTAGCACCACAGTATTAGTACTTCTGATATGATTTAAAATTGAATTGTATAGTTTATAAAAGTATAGTTGATGTTTTAAAACATCTGCTGTACATTTGGGAAAATATTGTACTTCAACACACACAGTTTAGTAGAGTGGATGTATGCAGAAACAATAAATCCGTCAGTGAAGGTGATAGCTGTACCAAATTCTCTCAGTGGGTACACACAAACTCTACTTGCTTTACGGACACCCTTCAAGTAAAGAAATGCTCACATCATTATAACTATCTCATAACATTACGTGGATATTTCTTCATCAAAGGCAGCATTTCACTGCACAGATAATGACCTCACGGACTGTAAGGCTGATATGTGAAAATCTTTAAAACTTCCCTTTGATTAATAAAAGTCTGGGCTAATTATTTTTAAATCATTTATAATACTTTTTTAGAAATTAAATCCCTTCTTTACCACCACTACTGTCATAAATTCAGTCACAAGCTCAGAATTCAGCAAAGAAACCTGAGCATTGCCACAAAGACACAGTTCTAAAGCAGTAAAGGTCAGAAACAAATATAACACAATGTTTTTATATCGTTTATGGATTCCTCTCATAGTTATTTTTCATGCTTAAGAAAATCAGAGATAGATATAACTCCAAAGTTCTAAAACCGCTGACAGTAATCATATCAGTAGTTGTTAGATGTCCTCATAGCATTCATAAGGACCACTACTATCCATTCTGCAATGAGTAGAAGAGGATGAGAATGATACAATCAGAAGGTTATTTGCAAACTTCTACGTAAACCCAAGAGACTTCGTTCTTACTCTAAAACAAACATTAGCACAAATGAGCTCAGACTGGTCAAATGTTTTCAGAAATAATGTGATGATTTTTCCCTAGCAAATGCTCACAAACGCTGACAAAACTTTCTTGTGCAAAACAAAGATTACTCACTCTTCTTTACTTGCTCTTAGTAATCAGGCTATTCATCATCCATTTGCTCCCTAAAAAGTTTCAGGTGTTTAAATGAGAAGCAGTAACGATAATGCATGACTTCAGTACCCAGTCCCAAGATGAATAGTAACAGAGTGCCTACTAATGTGTACAATTTGGGAGTGATCCATAGGAGAAATGGCTTGAGACTATCAGCAATAATTATGGCTAGCTCCTAAGTGTTAGCACTCCCCTTCAAGTCAGTATGAACCAACACCTTTAGCCACATGCAAAGTAGAGCTGAGGATCCTTGGATATCACTCGTGCCAGTCTGGGCAGGGGGAAGGCCACAGAGTTTACAGTGTGAACAGGTTATTTAAGTGACTGCTTAAATGAAATATTAGGTTATTCTTTCAGGTGAAAATACAGTTGTGGTTCTTGTACTATTCAAAAAGAAGGTTTTGCTTCCTGCTGGCAGCCAAGCAGCACCCCATCCTACTTCAGAGGCAGCACGTAAGTTCAGAAACAATAAATCCGTCAGTGAAGGTGATAGCTGTACCAAATTGCAGCCAAAGTGAAATTTGCGCTACAAGAATCTACCAGATACAATATGAAAATTAAATACCTAGGGCTTCCAGACATGCAATTTCAAATTACCACAATGATAGATACAGAGTAATGCCCAAAGATGGGTACAACTTGATTCTTATTTGGAGGGCCAGATGGGTATGTAGGCTGTACATTCACATAACCAGGGTTGCATGGAGTGATGCAGGGGAAAGGGCTAAGCTGTCTAATGCAACCACCACCCCTCCAACTTCTCCCATCTTATACCTCTTCCTGATACCAGATTTGTCCACAAGATGGTGGAAATTTTTCAAAGATGTAAGAGGGACTTGAGGTGGTTGTCTTCCATTTGATGCCCATTAAAGATCGAGGCCTTTTTTGTACCTTTCAAGATGTCACTAAAATTACTTTTGACTGAATTATTATATCTATGCAAGGATAATAAAGTTAATTCTGCTCTGTGCTGTTAGCAATCTATGTCCTGAATTACATTGCCTGTGTTACATTAATAATCCTTTTGCTATTTAATTTCTCTTGATGAACTCTTCCAAATTGATGAATTTATTCCCCAAAGCATTATAATGACTCTGGGCACACAACAGAATACATTTGGGATTAGACTTTACATTTGGTTTAGTACTTTTGGGCTCCTGGCCATTCAAAACTAATTATAAGAGTATTTATATGTCCAATCCAGGTTCTTATTTGTACAATCCATCCACGCTTTTAGCTTACAAGTGAAGAAGTGTAGGTTACAAAGATTTGCAAAATATAACTTAATTATGAAAAATTTAATCAAGAAATTATGTTTTCTTATGGCTTGAAGTAATTCCTAAAAAATCTAATTAAAATCTCTTTAATTAGTGCTGGCAAAATTGCTCAAGTATCAAAGGAGATCATATTCCCCACCACTAGCAGAAATGATAAAATTATTTTGCAATTTATATGCACTATGACATCTGGGGAAAATGTGACCATTTGACACTTTCTAAAGATTCTATTCAAAAATATTTGAAGCAAAACTGTGCATTGAGTCATACTGGCATTGTACGGTGCATGGCAAGAGTAAAGAGTTTCTTCTGGCAAAACTAGTATTCGGAGATATCAAATGTCATGTCAGTCAGCAATGTTATCTGAAGTGTACACTGATTTATTACTAACTAGGTGAGGCAAGGCGCTCCATTCTGTCTGAGGTGTATTCTTGTTTATTCATTACACAATAACTTTAGAAAGTTATGTCTGATCAGTGTCAGAAATGCAGGGAATGAATGGCTAAATCTCACTCACCATGGTGACCGTAAAAAAAACATGAGAGGAGAAACTGTGTGGTCACAAAAGCTGTTTGTCTCTCTGTGTCAGTAAAACCTGCACAGGTACAATCGTCCTTGGAAACATTGGCATGCCCTAGTGACATGCACACAGTAAAGGGCTTGAGCCTCTGCAGTGCAGTAGGCACGCACATGTCCACACAGCCTTTCATCACATGTGCCACAGAGTAAATAGGTTACTGATGTTGTGCGTCTTACTCCACAACCCTGGAGCCAGCTGTATGCTCCACGACCACCACAGCCCACTCCATAGGAAGGGTTGCAGCCACCACAGCCTCCAGCCACTTCTCTGAATGTCCTTCCAAATCATGGTACAGCCTTCATGGCAGGCAGTGAGTAAGACGAAGCCAAACACTGGGGCCAGCATCTCAGGAACATCCTCTCCTACTGACAGGAGAAATAGTGTAATTGTGCAGTGGCACGGGCAGGGCTGATAGGGTGTACAGCAGGAAGACAAGAGGAAGCGGTCAGAGAGGGAAACAAGGGGAGGAGTAGAAGGAATGGAGTTAGAGTATAACAGAGTCAAAACAGAAATGGGACCACAGGGAGTCAAACACTATGACCCTGGGGTTTGAAGCTGGGAGTGAGGGGCCACAGAAATTCCCCAGAATTAAGGAAGAGGATGGTATGAAAAAAGGAGGAAAACAAGGTGAGGCAGCAGTTGGAAAGGCATGTGAGAAATGCGTGTTGAAGCTGCCTTCAGTAAATTCAGTAAGGTCAGCCGATAGAAGCAATGAACTCTGCAACTCACTGGTATTTAATACAAGTAACTCTTAGGCCAAAATCACCAACAACTTACAAGACTCAGTGAGAAGGACCCCAAGCTTTCTAGTTAATCTAGTTAATCTAGTTAATCCCAGTGCACCATTCCTAGTCTCAGCTGTTCCACTCCTTTCCCCAGATTACAGTGTATGGGGAAAAATACAATAAACACTTTTAATTGCCAGGAACTCGAATGCTTAATATCTTACAACAGTCCGTAATCACTTCACACAGAAATTTCTTCTTCCTATGAGTCTTCCAAATTCCCTCTCCATCTTCCATATTTCTCTTTATCCTCATCTCCTACAGGAGAACTTCAGCACTACCATGAATGTGCTCATGCTACATAACAAGAAATCAGGAATGCTGGAAAGATAAATAGATCATAGAATCATAAAATAATTTAGGTAGGAAAAGACTTCTAAAATCATTGAATCCATCTATTAACCTAACACTGCGAAGTCCACAACTAAACCATGTCCCTAAGCGCCACATGCAGACAGTTAAATATATATAGACACATATCCACACCTGTAATAAAACCCCAGCAAAGATTTCTCCTAGTCTCATGACAAATGATATGACTCACATTGGCTTCTGCCTTCCCTTAGTTAAGAAGTAAAGGTATAGGTAAAAGTTTGGGGGCACAGAGCTAGCAAAAACATAAGAGATCCAGGTCTGGTTGATTAAAGGTTTCCCCTACAGCACCTTCAGTAATCCAAAACTAAGACCTCCCTGTTCCTTTTGAATGTTCTTTTCCTGCCATGATGGAGAGGAAACCTACCACTGCCTGAATAACAAAGTGTTTTCTAACTGTCTCAATTTTTTTTCTTTTCTATGTGTTGTTAAGAACCTGAGCATCAATTCTGCCTCCTTTAGCTCAGCAGGCTTAGTCTTATTTTGTGAGTACCTCAATTAGCTATTAGTATATTTCTCACATTAACTGCCTCTTTCTGATTAATCTTTGAAAGTTCTCAAATGCATAAGAGAAGTTGCAGGGGGATTAAAATAGAGGTTTGAGGGTCATTTGTATAATTGAAATCTGATGCTTTCAGAGTTAGAAGACATTCAAACCACAAGACATTTCCAGTAAATTATGTTGTTACTTACAGGCATGAGCACAGGTGTGCTGGGGGGATCCAACAACGGCTCTCTGCTTAGTCACATACTGTCATTCTTACTGACTGGCTGCTGTTATGGTTTTTACTATTATAATGTATGTTAATAATGATAATAATAATATTATCTAAAGTTTGGTAGAGCTCTCAATTAGTAGATCTCACAATACTTCCCAGGAACCATTAACTCCTCAGTTTGTCAGTGGAACAAACAGGACTAACTAAAGTGCTATTTACTTACCAATGTGCATAACTGTCTGACACTAATAGGACTGACAATTGCCTTCATCCATGTATGTGACCAAAATTATGGTTGTCTGAAGTGCTGCCATAAACTAAGAATTTAAAAATCTCAAATGCTTTTAAATAAGGTACCTGCCAGAAGAATTAAAGGTGCCCCTGCATCATATGTTAACTGTTTGATAACAGCATATCATCCAAAGATGGATGAGCCAAACATGGACATCATGTGTGCTTGGATACGGAGCATAGCAGAAAATCTGGAAGACTCCTCCGATTTCCAGAGGAAAACCCACTTACACTAGGGACAGAATGGAGAGGCCTTATGAAATCACCAGATATGAAGATGACTACAGAGACAGAGACTACAGAGGCAGAGACTACAGAGACAGAAAATACAGAGGCAGACCAGTAGGACGGTCCCGACCACCATCTTGACCTCGATCTCAAGCCTGGTCCCAGTCTCGCTCAAGATCTCCTACCCTCACACACAGAAGGAGAGAAAACCCCACAGGAAGATTACGTATTCAGCTGTGGTCCTATCTGAGTAACAAGGGAGAAAACATGAAAAAGTGGGATGGTGAACCCACTTCCAAACTCGAGGCCAGAGTAAGAGAGTTAAATGGAAGGAAGCTGATAAGAAGATCATCTATGTGGTCAATGCAGATGTCATGAGAAAAGAACTGCGATCTCCAAGACACAAGAAGGCTGAGGTCTGCTTCTGTGATGACAAGAAAGCCTCTGGTGGGGCAAAGAGAAAATCTGACGATGAAGTCTCTGACCAGGACAAATAGAGGGGCCCTGCCTTCTGCCAGGAGAAGGAAAGGGACAAGGAAGACAGTAGAGTTTACTGGGCTGTGTGGGTTCGATGGCCTGGCACATTGGGACATCTGCATATGAATTCTTTAGAGACATAATTTATACAGTGAAATGTTTCAGCTTTTCTTTTTTTTTCTCTCTCTTAACTTGCAAATAGAAACTTCCTATTATTATCAGACTACATTCACATCACATGTTTCTGTTTAAAAACTTCTGCATATAATTAGCCCATGACTGGTGCAAAGCCAATGGGTTTGGGCATCCATGTACCAGCGCAAACCGCTGTGCTAATACAGACCATCAGCCACACAGCCATTTTGACAGAGTCAGCCTAGCTCAGAGGATGTATACCTTGATTGTCCCTAATAAGCTCTGCTAAGAAAAGTAATGAGCTGAAGTATAAGGCCACCTGAATGCAGTTACATGGTTTTGAATTTAGTGGTAACTTTTTGTGTGTTTTGATGTGAGTTAGGATGTTAAGCTACTGAAACTGTTTTGAAAGTCTTATCTCTTGTTCCTCTTATTTTGGGTATGAGCAGGGGATAAAAGGTCATGGGAATGAGTTAGAAGACTTATTTATTTATATGCACTGTTAAATTACCTGCTGGAAGCATGCTGCCAAGCAGAATAATAGATTAGGTGTTGTATTAAAATTTGCAGGATTATACCTAATATCTTCCTTTTTCTTTTATAGTCAAGTAAAACTTTGCCTTTATTAAATTATGATGATATATCACAAGCAGTAATTACATTTTTAATTAATGATGGCAAAGTTATACATTGCAGGATTCAGAACAGGCTGTTAGAGCTGTTAGTTGACTCATGTATTTAATACTCTAAAAATACATAATGAACATAGGGGTTAAAAAATTCACCCTGTGAATAATAAAAGGCAACACTTTTTCTTTTACAGGGAGGCTATCGCAATAAATATTCAGTTACGCAGGCAAGCTGGACTCAGGTGAGGCTGAGCTCTGTGGCCAAGTAATCAAGATGCCTTTTGCTTCCAAAAATGAATAATTTTTATGCTGTATAGCTACTTACAGCATTATCTTTAGTCTTGTCTGTAATAGTGCATTGGAATATCTGCTCTGAGCTATGAGTCTGTGATATAGTACCAGTGATCCTTGTGCAGACTCATTACAAGGCCCAAAGTTACAGTCTTCACATCAGAGGCAAACGTTACTAACAATTGTTAACAGAAGTTTTTGGAAAACTACATAGGACCAGACAAAACATGAAGGTGCATACGTGTTCCTTTTGCATACTTTTCATGGACACACTAAGAGAGCCAAGGTATTTCTTTCTGCTGTACATTTTTTTTTAATTGCAAGACCCAGTGTGCCCAGTCTTACAATTAAAATTGTCTGTGATTAAAATTAAAGTGTGACTGTTTTCCCCAAATGCCTGTGCTAAAATTTCCCCCTCAATACCTCCCTTGATTATGCAGAAGTGTTGCATTGACCTGAGTGGAAAATCATAAAAGCATTGTTGTAGGAAAGAAATGTGGGAAAACATAGTAAATACATAATTTTTTCCTCATGAACATGCTCTGATTCTTGTTAACAGTAGAGTTGCATACTGAAAATTATGTTTTGGGGTTTTTTAGATTAAAGCAGCCCATTATAAGCAGTTCATTCATTCATTTAGCACTTCGGAAACCATGATTCCACTTGTATGAATCACCCCTTTATGTATGCTAAATATGGACAGCAGCTGCATTTAGCAGATTTCATTACTTTCTCAATGCTCCTGAAGTGTAGAAAAGTCCTTTGTACATTTAGGGCTGCATATGTCTACGGGCTTCTTTTTCTTTATCAGCCAAGGGCAGTTAATCCCTGGAGGAGAGGATGTGCAATGTGTTTTTAGTTTGCTGTCCAAAACATGATTTTCTTTAATTCTCCTCCATTCCTTCCTAAAGCAAACAACTGGTTGCCTGCTTCCTATTCTCCAGTGGCTCTGCTATTTTAGGAATCCTCTTTCTTTCAGCTAGACTTGAAAAGAGAATTATCAAGTGGGCATGGCTGTCACCTTGTGTAACTAAAGATTACTTTTTCACTTAGCATCCTCCTCATGTGTTTCCATACACTGAATTTTTTCAAAATCTCAGCTTCCTCTGTACTTCGAACAAAATCTTTATCTTCTCTCTCTGTCCGATTTTTGTCTCCAGTCACATGGAGACAGAAGCTTGATGTGAGCACACAGCTGTAATGATTACTGAGGGACTGTCTGAGAATGGAAGAGGTTTAAGATGATGTTTCTTAGCACAAAGAGGCTGTTGTTGGCAGAGGTCAGAGACGAAGTCACGCAGGACACACTTCTGCTAAGAGGAGTGCTTTTGGTAAGAGGACAAGACAATTTAAGGTGTGATTTTAAGAAATGGAAAAAACTGAGAAAGACTAAGAGAGGAGAATATGGTGGTGAGATCTGCTCCAGGGTGAGGAGATGGTAAGTACAATTCTGTTCCTGAAACATAAGCATTTAGAGCTATTTGAGATAATGTATGGTACTTTAGACATCTCCATGGAACTGGCTACTAAAATACAGAACACAAATGAGCTTTCCTGGACTTGCAGGGGAAAATTTTCAAGGATGTTTCAAAGGAAAATACATCCCTATGAGTATTTAATCGAACTATCCCTGGTATATGTGGGAATATGTAGGAATTAGGGAGGAAGGAGGACCGCTCTATAAGGAAAGCACAAAAAAAGTAATCACAGAAAATAGTGGTAGTGAGTTGACCCTGGCTAGATGCCAGGTACTCATGACAGCTGCTCTCTCACTCCCCTCTGCAACTGGACAGAGAAGAGAAAAAAAAACAGTGAAGGATTAATGAATTGAGATAACAGCTGGGAGAGGTCACTGACTGATCACCATCACAGGCAAAACAGACTCAAAGTGGGGTTATTAACTGAATTTTTTACTAACAGGGTCAGACCAAAAGAATGAAAAGTAAAATAATCTTAAAAACACCTCCCCCACATCCCTCCTTGACAGGGAATGGGTTTTATGGGCAGTTGTTGTTTCTGCTGCTGCTCAGGGAGAGGAGTCCTTCCCCTGCTCCCGTGGGGTCCCTCCCATGGCAGACAGTCCTTGATGGACCTCTCCAGTGTGAGTCCATCCCACAGGCAACAGTTCTTCTCAAACTGCTGTCCCATGGGTCACTCCTCCATGGGGTGCAGTCCTTCACAAATGAGCTGTACTGACGTGGGTCCCCCACAGGGGCCACAAGTCCTACCC
>VZRE01007675.1:31585-80904 GCA_013396775.1 Cephalopterus ornatus | reverse complement strand
CACATGAGGATTCCTCTAATTTAAGGCATCCTAAAAGCAGATGTCTTGCAGATGATTTTATTTCTGGTTAGGAACATACAGGGTGATTTTAAATAGAATGGAATAACTTTTCATTGAGGTGACCTTAAAGGTAAAACATCCTGCGCTTTGTTGCACAAGGTAAGTTTGGACTCTCCTTTTGGAACATTTTCTGTGTTGCTCTCTGTGTGCCCTCAGGATTTATGACCTGATTATTACACTAGATTTACACCTGTGAATTGTAAAGTGCATCATATTGTTCAGTATTCTCTTATTATTACATCACTCAAAAAACGTAGGATTGGAAGTGTCTCCTTAGGCAAGACTTAATTGCCTGTGGGGTTGGGTTGCCTTTTTTTCTTTTTCAAAAGGGTTTTATAAGTTCGTTGGAGCAAACTGTTGGATTTGTGCAAGAATGCTAATGGATCTTTTGCCTTTGAGTTGTTTTGAACAAATACCTGTTCATGGCAGACCAAGAGTAGTGTTTTCCTGGTGCCTGCTTCCAGGGGAGTGGAAGAGTTTTGAAAGGGCCCTTACATTCAGGGTTGACTAAATGCCATCAACAGTTATAGCAGTTGCTAGTATAGTCGACATAACCTACAGCTGACCCTTTCTGAAAAACATAAGTTTCATGGCAGGTCACGTGGATTGAATAGGGAGGGCTTAAATGTTTCTGCTTCTCCAGGGAGAGTGGTCAAGATTAGGCCCCTAAGCCAGGTGGTTCAAGCAAGAGTGGGTTGTGAAGCCTCCTTTGGAGATACCCATAAGTACAGGCAACAGCCATCCCCCACTGCCTACAGATGGATGAATGGCTATAGCAGTTTGCACCCTGCCATCCAGTGAGACCACAGACACTTTTCCTGTCACACATTTCAAAGCACATTGATTATAAAACAAAATGAAAGGATCTCATCTCTCTCTGTGCAACTCTGCGCCTTTAGGCTTTTAAGTTAGGTGATAGGAGATGCTTATGATGCCTGTAACATTCCCAGATATGTGTACAAAATGTGACGGGGATAAGAATATAATGAGAAGAGGAAAGACAAGCTAATTAAGATGCACAGCTTAGTGTTTGTTGGTTTCAAGAGAGTCATATTCTGCCACATCACCAAAATTTAGATGTCCTTTGTTGTATGAGCAAATAAGCATTCCCTTTGCATGCCAGAGTTCACACTGTATGATGCTTACTGTTCTGGCCTGGTAAATGAGGAGGGTTCATGGCCAAGTGTGGCTAAAGGTGATATTTTGCATATTTACATGGTGCATAGGTACATTGCAGCTGTCCCACACACAGAACATTGGAAGATATGTGTTAACACAATTCTGTAGTGTTTAGCAACACTAAAGGTTCACACAATACAGGCAGAAAAATGAGAGAAATATCTCTCTGTTTCAAATGGCCTTTGTAGAAGCGGGTTTTGGTTGCTCATTGTTTTTTGTGGAATGAGGAACTGTTGTGGAAGCAATCACTGGAAATTTACAGGAGCTTTTAAAGTGAAGAGGGTTTTGACTGTAGCATTTCACTGGAGAATTGTTTAGGGTGTGGGAGGCAGCATAAAATAGTTAAACTGTCAGCAGGATCTAGAGGACATGAAAGGAACTACCAGGACTAGGATTCATGGTAAAATAATAACTTAAAACAGTGCAAGAGACATTGAGGTATATGTATTTAGCAAGCAAATTCAGTCTTCTAGAATGAGACCCTGATGGGCTTGTGGGAACAGTGCTTTTTGCAGATGGGGGATGGTGCACTGGCTCTCTTCTGGATGCCTTTTCCATAAAGATGTGTATTGGAATAGACTCCAGTTGTACTGGAGAGCTGCATAGGAAGCCAACTTACTAGCAGCGCTTTATTTGCTAAAGCTGGGTAACAGAGTTAAACATAGTTTTGCCATATTCAGAGTATAATTTTTAGCTCATCTTCTCATGTCATCCCATAAGATGAGCAAGAACAATGCCACCAATCAGAAGAAATTAAAAGTATTAAAACTAAAAATACTTCCAATTTCTGTCAGAGGGCTCAAGCATAGAGGAAGTGGAAGGTTCTCTAGATGGCTTGATGCAACCTTTTAATCCTTTATAATTTCTTCCATGAGCATTTTTAGCTTTCTTTTCGTTGTCTGTATATATTTTTTCTTTTTACTATAGTGTATGTGACTGGAAGAAGCTAAGTGAGAGCACAACTATCAAACCACATTACCAGGCTTTTAATTTATACAGGATGGCCTTCTCCAGAGAAGTTTTCAGACATGGCAGACAGATCACTGCCAGCCTTTCCGGTTTCAGCCTTTGTTTTCAGAGCACACCTTTTTGCATTGCAAGATTGTGATTCATAGACAGATTTACAAAAGCACTTTTCCATTGAAAATCATTGCGCAGAAGATCAGGGAGCAAATGCTTCCCTTATCTCATTATCCTAGAGGAAGGATTTAATCACAGTCATCTGCTTATCACCTACTACATGTTGCAGCTGAACTCCTTGCAGCCTCCTGATCAGGAGGGGTGTATGTGCCCCTTGTTATGCAAGATTTAAAAGTGTGTTAAAGATAGTTCACCTCCTTCCAGATAAAGGGTTAGAATATAAGTGCACCAGAAGAAATAACAAAATCACTTACTAAAGCTGCTTAAGTACCAGCACTGGAGTATGGAACTTTCAGAGGCTCCTTGATTGCCTGTGCCTTGTTGAAGGGACTTTCAAAGCAAGGGAGACATTTTGAGGAATAAAGATTAGTCTATATTGTGAGTCTATATTGTGAATGTTCTTCTGAGACATAAATATTAAGAATGATCCTGCCTCCCACCCCGTTCACTGGGGGGTGTTGCTGTGCTTCAGTTACTCACTTCTGCTTCCCTTGCAGTTCCAAATGATGTTTTCCTTGAAGCAGATACAATCATCAAAGTGTATGGTCTAAGGCAGACCGAAATTGTAAAATTACAAGAAGGAAAATAAGGATAAAGGAAAAGTGTCAATTGTTTCATGCCACTGTCAGCTTCATCTTAAAGAGGAGTGGATGAAAACACTTGAACAGGCAGAAAGGATCAGCAGTGCACTTCAACGACAGGCAGAAGATCTCTCTTGTCTTTTTTGGACTTACACTTACCTGCTTTTCCTAAGGCAGTGTTGCTAAGATAGGGATTGAAAGTGGGGCAGAGAAAATGAGATGAAGTGATCTTAGAGATCTAACTATTATATTCGTAATGACCCAAAAGAAGAAGAGGGGGGAAAAAAAGGGAAAAGTATTTTCCTAGCACAGCTGGTAGGTTGGTGAGAAACAGTCGAGGTGCAAAAATCAAGGCGTCTTGATTTAACTGATTTGAAATCTTAACTATGTCTTGGAATATGCATACATGTTTTTCTGCAGTTACTTCATTTTAGTTTTACTGTTCTGTGTCTTCAAAGCAAAAAGTCTCAGGAAGATCCATCCTTTTCCTAGGTTACTGGTTTTGCACTGTGCTCATGTATGAATTTAATATAAACAAAGTCACAATTCAGATGTTTAGGCAGTTGCTCTTTTAAGTAAGAACTTTTTTCTCATACATTACTAATGTAATTTTTCAAGAATGTTTCGTTCTGTTTTTATACCAATCATTCCCTAGCATATATACTTTTTTATTACAAAAACCAACATATGCTTTTTCTTTAAAGGCACATGAAAAATGTTCTTTTTGACTTATATAGCTGTAATATATACCTTTTAAACTCTTTTAATTGAACTTAAGGAATCATAGAGGATGCTGAAGGTAAAATGCAGCATGAGAGTAGAGAACAGTAGAGCATTTGTCACTGAGGACAGCCCTTGTGTGTTGAAATACACTTACCTTTTAATTAATCTATTCAAATATCTTAATCCCACTTAAAAATGCTTCCCAACTTTCTCTTGACCTTGGAATCAGTCATACAGGTTAGTCACATGCCTGCGGATCAAGGGAGGTTTTACACTGTGGATCCTTTGGGGAAAATTTAGCCGTGTTTAGTATGACGATGTAGTATGGGGAGGAAGGACAAACCTAAGTAGCAAAACATGTCTGTGCTGCTATTTAACATGGATGGACCTTCATCCTGACTTTTAGCAACATTAACAAATGAGCATCCCTCAGGACTTGACCTCTGAAAGGCAGCAGGCAAGGGGAGGTAGGGTTACTACTTGGATCCACACCTGGGTTTTCTTGTAGATCTTGAGTCATGGCTTTTAGAATCTTGCTTCACGTGTTTATTTCATGTGGAAAAAACACTGCTCTAGGAGTGTCTGCTTTAGGAGTGCCATAGGTACTCGAGCTCATATTGCCCTTGCCTGTTTGTACTGCATTAAATGGGATGAGGGTTTAACAAAGATGCTTAACATCTCAGCAGTGCCCTTGCCTTTCCCTCTAAAATCAGGTAAAGTTCTGCACCCAGTTTCAACGAGATAAACTCTTGAGTTATGAATTAGGCAAAACTGACCGATTTGGTGCTTTTGAAAAGAATTCTTCCCATAGTGCTTCTAAACTATACCAGACAGCATCCCTTAACTCTGGCAGAGAGACCTCTGCCTGAGCTGTAAGAAAAAGCCAGTGAAATTTGAAGGATTAACAGTCTTGATAGGGAGAGTGTCAAAGAATGAGAAAAATGGGGATGGGCTAACAGGCTCTCAGCAGGTTTGGCTGGGAGTCCCGGGGCACAACATTTTGTGTTTCTCCCTCAAATGGGTCTCTGTCACATCAGATGCACCCAACCTTCTTAAGTTGTGACAAATCCCTGTGCTTGCTCACAATGTAGCTTGCCTTTTGGGAGAAGTAACAGTACCTCCAGCTGCTGCTTGTAAACACAGGACAGAGTCCTGCACCTTCATGCAGTGCAAATAACTAGTCTTCCCTTTACGTGAACATGCCTTTGATAATTGTCCTTTAGAGTAAAACAGAATAGCTTTCCTTTGACTGGCAAACAGACCTAGTTGTGCTCAACATTATCACTCCATTATATGACTGTGTGATTATGTCACTGTTCAGGTCCTTCATCCTGATAAGTAAGTTGTGAAGAGTTAACAACGATGTGATTAATAGATAATAGAGGAACTAGAGGACTTTTCTTATGTGCCCATACCCTACAATTTCAAGTGCCCCTCCTAAACAGGTGGCTGAGATGCTTGTAAAGCATTTCGCGAAGTCCCTGCCCTTTGTTGTACAATGCCCTGAGGCCACCCTTAACCACAGAGCAGCTGCACAGGAGACTGCCATTTTTTATGTATAGCTCATTAGCCACCATACAGAAAAGTATATGATCAAAACACATTATTTCGCCAGCTCTCCTCAATGCATGCACCATCTTAAAAGCTTTGACTTTTTCTGCTGGGCCTGTCTGTGAACAACACATCCCCCTTGCTCCAATGACTTGGGCAGTGCACCTGTCTGTCTACAGTATGTATGCTCAACACTTGCATCAGCTCAGTTAAATCTTCCCTGAGCCCTTTCCAGCACTCAGGCAGCCACAAAGAACCAGGATACTTGAAAATATCTCTCAGAAAAACATACAAACCCCACAAATAGGTACAGACCAGCCAAAAAACGTGAAGTGGAATATATGTTCTATTTTCTGTTTGGTTTGGTTTTAACTTTCAATTGCGCAATGGCAAATGCTTCTTTCCATTATCTGGATTTCTTTCGTATCTTACTGAAGACTACATACAGTGATAAAACTGAATGTTATGAATGCCGTGTCTTAATTAGCCAGCTTGGTCCATGTTTCCCTGCTTGTACACCTCCGCGTTCTTAATATCAGCCTTTATCTCTAAAGGGAATTCACTGTGTCTGTTTCCTTTTGGCTCTTATGTGTCTGTGATACTTGCTCCAGTTTGATCTTCCTCCATCTGCTGCTATTCCTTAAGTGAGACCTCAGAGGGATGCACAGAAAGGAGTCACCACATCCACAGCATGCCAGACCATTGAAATTCTTCTGCCATGGAGTATGGTGTTAACCTAAGAGAAGGCACTCAAGCCATTCTTGCAGACTTTCTTCCCAGGAAGATTTCCATGCTTAACCTACTAGAAATAAGGAAATAAGTTAGGTTCAATGACAGTGGAGAACTGCTCCAAGAGAAGCACAAACAGTGACTTTGTTTCATGTGCTTCCATGTCTTGCTTTTTCTTACCAGCACCATTTGAAGACAGACACCTTATTGCCTGACTGTAGTAGTAAAGCGTTTCAGTTAACTGCACAAGGAGGCCTTGCACTGACCTTAACTTCCCTTTTCCTCACTTGTTAGAAAAAGCATAGGAGTAAAAGTGACATTAAAAACAAGCCACAACTGTTAAAGAATAAATACAGATGAAAATGGGAACACACAGATACAGTTTGGGGTAAGATCTCTGTCTGAGGCTTTTAGGCTACATAAAATGGGGTTGGATGGTCCCTCAGGAAGGGGCTTGTTTCTTAACATAGGAGAGAAACCACTGAAGAAACATCAAAAGCTGGAAAATAGCACTTGGGGATGTGGTTTAGTGGTGGGCTTGCCAATGCTGTCTTAATGGTTGGACTCAATGGTCTTAGAGGTCTTTTTCAACCTAAATGTTTCCATGATTTTGTGATCTCAGAGAGAATATCGTGGCAGTCAGGTAATTTTACTATGTCTAAAGATGCAGGTGGTTCCTTGCTGCTTGCTGTTCACTGTTGTGTTTCACAGAGTGGTATTAGTAACCTGACCTGTGTATTCTGAGACATTTCTGTGGATCTGCTTCCACCAGAGAACTGTTACACAGCCAAAAGGTTGCATTTCTCCCAGGCTGCGTGCAGCATCACATATGTGCTTCATATGGAGAATACCTTGCTGAAAGCAGTTTATAGGGAGTGTGGAGGGAAGCCAGTGACTTCTAGGCAGGGAACAGCAGTGAGTGGGCAGAAGAGGGTGCAAAAGTGTTGCAGTGCCTTCAGGATAGCCTTTGGGTGGGCTTGGCACAGCTAACTGCTGCACAGTCCGTGCGTTCTTTCCACCCAGTGCTCTGGAACAGTGCCCATGGAACACTGGGTGGTGAGAAGGGCTCTTCAGATGAACACCATGGAGGGAGAAGCTTTCTTCCTCCAAGGCCACTCTGCAAGATCTGGCTTGGGCACCATCTGAGTGTCAGAGGCTGGTGTGCAGGCTTTACAGTAACATGAATCTGCACGTCTCCACAAAGCTCATTCGCGTAAGTGATGTAGCAGTGGAAGTGTACCCCTGAAGCTGAGTCTGTCCCTGCAGAAGGATCTGGAAGCACAGGAGAGCCCAATTTCGTAAGAGAAATTCCTAGGTGGAGTTACGTGCAGAGAAACTTGCTCAGGCTGCTGCATTTTTGTTGTTTAGATGGTATTTTGTTTAGTGATGCTCCTTAGAAACCAAATGACTGCTTCCTTTCTGGCTTAACAAGGTGCTCCTAAACAATGATAACCAAGGAGTGTCAGGGTTTCCTTTTAAATGTTGGCTTTTGACTCTTGAGAGGTGGGCTGCTGCTTACAGGCAGCATCCTGGCTAGTTACATCTAAAGGTGATTACAGTTTTTAAAACATCTGTTTCCACACGGCTTTGACTCTCACCTGTCCTTCACTTTTGTTTGAAAACTACACGAGATAGCAACTGTTGGTGTTCTGCTTTCCTTGACAACAGCAATAGTAATAGGAGCACGCAACACGCTCTTCCTCTGCACGAGGCCAGAAGTGTTTCTGAAATAGATTGAAGGGATGTATGAACAACTCACAAAACTGCTGCATTTGAGATTAAGGAAGAGAAATCAGTGAATTGACCTTTTTCTTCTTTGTAACCTTTCAGTTGAAAACCGCATTAAAGAACTCATATTTGTCTTATATTTAATCTACACTTAGTGATTATTATCTTAACTACCGTATTTTAAAATGCATATATTTGGTTTCAAATGAGCATAGCTGTATGATCAGGTGCAGCTTTCATGGATTGGTTCTTTAGCAGTTGTTTATTCTTGCACCTTAGAAAATACCTTGAAGTCAAATATAGCTGTGTTCCAAGGACAAGAGTATCGCTCTGTCTACAAGCACCGCTAAGTTTTATCTTTTTGTGGTTGTCTGTGAAAGATAGGTATCAGTCTATATGAATTGCTGTAATCTAGCAGATCTTCATTCTGTTTGTGTTGCTCCCCTCACTGTGAATGGCAGCTGCAAGCTGTGATAAAAAAGGCCCGCAAGCAACATTATACCTCAGCCGAAAACTGTTGAATGGACAGAAGTAACGTCTTGAACTGAATTTAGGATTTTAGATTTAATTTACCAACATCTCTCTTCCCATGTGGTCGCATGACAATTGAAGACATAACAATGCGCTATGGAAGGCACAGCTGGGCTCAGTGTCTTGAGCCAAGCGAGCATTTTTGGCTGTGTAATGCGTAGCCGCTCCTCATATCCATACAGCCCACCTAGTGGGATGGAGGAGCTGGTGCAATAACCATACAGCTACTGGTTAAATACAGGTATTTTGTCTTAATGCATTGTGGCTAATCAGTGTGGGCAAAAAAGCAGCATGTAACAAATTATGCCACAATGGCATTATGGTATGGCGTTATTTGAGGAATTAGTCCCACTTCCGGGTTTCTAGGCAGTTGTAAATGACTGGAGAGCTTTCATCCTTGGAAATGCTCTGTATCTTAAGTGATACTGTTGCACAATAGCAGCCTTTACACATCCCAGCAGGAACAAAGAGAAATTTTGTGCAAACAGTGTGAAGTTATTGTTAACAGTGCACCAGAAACCGACTTGTGGGTCCAATTCTCAGGACTGTATCCCCTTGTGCACCAATGCAGGCGTACACATTTGTGTGTGTGTGAGCACTCAAAAACATCTGCATGTTACTGGGTGTATGCACCAAAGCAGCCTTCTGCTTCTCCCCTCCAGAGGTTATTTCCTGTAATTCTGCCCTGCAGCAGTTACAGGTATAAGAGAAAGCTCTGACAAGCTCAGCCTCTGTCCACTCTGGACGGACACTCCTTAAGCACAATTAATGCCAAGAAGGGAAAACTGGAGTTGCCATAAAGAAAACTCAAGTTATGCTGTGTGGAAACACTATTGGAAACACTGGAAGTGGGTGAAATCACAGTGCAATGTCTCACAGCCTCAGTCAGCGGGAGTCTATGCACAGACATGCATAATTATTGTCAGAGAAGTCTTGTAGTAGAAAGCTTTCAGTGTAAAAATTTCTCTAGAGGTTCAAGAGGCAGGGCAGTAACTTTTCATAGCTTATATATAAATAGTGCTTCATTATAACTAATTAATGAGCAGAAAATGAGGGGATTTTTACAAATCCTGTTACAAAATTTCACTGATTTTAAAGGGCTTGGGCTAAAAGGCAGAAGAAAAGAATCATTGTTTGGAGAATTAGAGCAAAACAGTGTGCCCTACGGCAATTGAATGCTTTGCACATGATAGGAGGCTCTTGTAGCTGTTGAATTTTAAAATGGTGCAAGACTTTGTGAATTGATAAAAAATGAAGGAATGACAAGGGCAGGCTAAGGCAATGCTAAACATTCATCAAAACTCCACATAAAAATACCTAACACACCTGAAAGGATATTTGACCAAAGCCGAGGAAATGGAATATTTAGTAATTGAAATGATAGGTAAGAATTTGATACAGCTGGAATTATATTGATGTTTCTCCAGCTGCTTTTTACCTCTGTGTTGTCTTCTTCTTGAGATGTGTTTCTGTATGCAGCCTTTTTGCTCCCTATCCACCAGTGGTTCTGCAGTGGTCTTTATGTGAGGATTAGTGCCTGAATTTGTCCTTTGAAGTCACAGCTTGTCTTCCTAAGACCTGAGCAGGGCACACACCATTAGCTGTGGCAGCTCACTGCTGGAAGGACAAAACCTAGGCAGTAAAAGACAGAGTTTTGCAACAAAATGAAAGATCAAAACAAGGTAGGAAGAAGCTGTGAAGGACTTAGGAGGGATGAAACTAACATACTGCAAGTTCCAAAGATTTGGATCTGGTCCCCACTCTCCAGACTTATCCAAGTTACGTTTATAGCCTGTTTACTTGTATTTTTTGCATATAGATGCAAAACCTACCTGCTACAAGGAAAAGCAGGTGAGTTTCAGGCTAATGTTTCAACTGTCAGCTTTTTTCTCCAATGAATTGTGTGATGCAACACATTACTTGGCACAAATATATATGGTATTATTCCCAATACCAAGGAAAAAAAAAGAAAATGTAACATAAATGTGGTAATAAATACCATATGGCTGGTGAACTTCCTCCCACAGCTGGTGAGCCGAACATCATGTGGCTGAGGCTGCTGAAGGCTTTTCAGTTGGGACTCTTTTCTTTCCCTTTTGCTGCTTTCCAGTGTAGTGCAAAAGTCAATGCATGTGCGATTCAGATATAGGCTTTATGAGAAGTTTTAGGAGGGTGAGAGAGACTGAGTGAACAAATGAGCAGAAATTTTCCTTCATACCCAGTTTCCCAGCCCTCGTGGAAAGCGTGCCAGTGGGTGCTGTTCTGAAGTGCCAAGATCCATGCCTCTGTCGGTGGATAACCTCTGTTAAACCTTCACAGGATTGTGCAGCCCTGAAATCAGCAGGGCAGAGAGTCTTTGAATGCCTGCAGATAGTGTCTGTGTGGGCTGCTCTCCCTTGCCTGATGCTGTGCCAGCAGTGCCCCATCCATGCTCAGCCATGCAGAAGAGGTGCTGGCAGAGGAGCCAGGGCGCTGCAGGGAATGGGGTGCGAGGAGGGATGGGGCTGGTGCAGGGCCGGGAGGTGACAGGGACCGGTGCTGGTAGCAGTGTGAGGAGTGCGATGCTCGATCCAGGGAAGCTTGGATCCATATTTCTGACAATTATTTACTGCATTCTGCAATTAAGCTTGGCAGGGTGGTGCCATGGAACTGTGGTCTGAAGGTGCCTGATTTTGTGGCTGTGGTGGTACCAACTGCTCCAACATGAAGCATCAGAAAGAGTACAGTGCAAAGGGAGAAGGGATTTTCTTCCTGAGTTCCCCCACTGGCTTGCTGAAACTTTCTCCCATGTAAACAAAACAGCTGTGTGAGCATCCTCAGTTTCGTTTTTCTCTTCTGATGCCATTTCATGCAAAGGAAATGAGCTGCAAGTGTTTAGCTTGGCGCTGTAACTTTGGTAATCGTATCCAGGGCATAGAGTAGCATGGACTGGTGCTTAATCATTCACTCATTAGCTCGGTGTCGGTTGAGCTTGGAAGACAAATGGAGGGTAAGAAATTGTGTCGGCCCGTCTGAGAGGAGCAGGTGTAAGACAGTTTGGGAAGGATGACATACTTTCTGGGTTTCTTGGTGCACTGACTCATTCCCATTTCAGCACAGCTGTTGCTGCTGCTACCAGTTTTGGAGAAGATGCCTGTGTTTGAAATGCCCATCTGCTTGCGGCTATTGTCATCTTTTAATTGGTATAATCCTGTCAGATGAGACTAGTACAACTGTGAGAGTCTCCTGCACTGTCATATCCCTGCCACCACCTCCTGTGTCATGCACCCTTTTTGCTGTATATTTTCTGTATAAATACCTTCCTTATGTACCCAGGGATTTCCTTGAGGGCCAAGCTTACTTATGTGGCTGTACAAAGAGGATTTCTTGCCTCTGTGGCTATGATTACTTAACAGTCAGGGCATTTCCAAAAGGGATAGGGACATGACACTGCAGTGGTTGCAGGGGGGGTGTGCATGGACAGCTGAGAGATGAAAGCCTGACAAATTGAGATTAAAGGAGCTGTACTTGTTTAGTCTAAAAAATTGCAGACTGGGATATATCAAAAGTTTGTATGTGTATCAGGGGAGAAAACACCAAGAAGGGCAGTAGGTTACTAGACCAAATGGTCAGTACTGGAAAAAGAACAGAGATGAACTAGGTATTAGTGTAGATGTAGACTAGAAACTAGAAGCCAGCCCTTGAGGATCAGACTAACACTTCCATGGCAGCTGTAGGGACAAAATTTCTTAGGTGATTTTAAGACAGAGTTTGAGTAATTTCATGAAGATGATAAATTGACATGCTTTCCTGCCGTAACAGGTGGTGGGACCAGTTGACACAGGAAATGTATTCTTCTACCAGTTCATTTTCAACATGCATTTTTTCCTGAAGCAGTTTTGCAGTGGGGTCTGAGATACTACAAATGGAAAGCACATTTGTGGATTTGAAGTGCACAAACATTGCTTCAAACTAAGAGCTGAACAATTTTCACAGGATTAGGAGGGGGGATGCTGAGCTGGTGTCTTGCTAGCTGACCATCCCAGGTAAATATGGTGCTTAGGAAACTGCAGTGCCAATTTATGCTGGATAATGTGTGTGTTTGTGAATCCAGACAGATATGAATCACTTTTTTCCCCCCTTTTTTGTTGAGATTACTCTTCAGCCATATCATTAGACAACCAAAACCAGCATGGCAAGGTCGGAGGTGACCAGGATAACAGCAACTCCTTTGGACTGACTTGAGCTGCCGTGTGACTGTGGCTGGCTGCTCTCCTTGCGTCAGTATCAAACCACCCTTGTAAGTCCTATTGGGCTAATGAAAAGGCTGGTTTTCCATGGTGAGTTACACATGATCCCAGCTGTTGTTATCTAAATGCTTGTGATATTTTCTGCTAAACCACAAGAGGTTGCCCTTCCATGGTTAGTGGATAATCTCATATCTAGTCAGCCCAGAGACACATTTGGCATATTACCTAGAGAAGAACACCCTAGAAAAGCTGAAAAGAAAAATTGTTAGGCAGTCTCTCAGTATCTTCCAGGACAGCCAATCTGCATAAATCCTTCTCTAACTTCTGTGCCTCCTGTCCTTTTTACACTGGGTGTCTCAGAGTTAGGAATACCTCTCTCTATATATATACCCTTTCCCCCACCCACCAGTTACAGTGAAGATTTTAAGCGAGTTTCGTCTTCTGCTGATAGTTTCAGGATTTTTGTCATCATTCTCATTTGTAAAAGTATTTGGCTTTTGGTCTTTCAGAGGTTAAAAGGTGGTCAAGCAGCATTTGGGTCTGTTTTGAAAAGAATATGAGTGAGAATTCAGGATTTCCTGTTTAGGAAGAGCCATGTGACTACCAGCAAATGAGCCCAGTCCAAAGCTCATTGCATACTGCAGTCAGATACCCATTTAATTCCTTGTGTTTTGAGCCATGCCTTAACAGCACAGGTTGCTGAGAACATAGAGCTAGACTGGGGATTGCACGATGTCTTCTTCCTGTGTTTTGGTGGCAGGATTTGTTTGACAACATACTAGTAAGTTCTTACAAATCTTCACCAAGCCAAGTAATTTACTGTATGATGTAAAAACAATTCATGTCTCATTATCATCACTAGTTAATTCCAATGCACAGATCGATGTATTCAAGGGTAGTTTTTCAACCAGTGACTGTTAGTATCTTGCCCTTCATGATCTCATGCATTCCTTTTGAGAAATGTGGTCAAGAGTCACACTCATGCATAGCTGCAGAGCGTTTGGACAAAGTACCTTTCTCTAATTATCTATTTTTACACTTCTTCTTACTGCTTTTCCTTTCAAACAGAAGGTAGAAAATTGTGCTCCTCAAGTTTCTGCTGTTTATCTGAATTAATCTTTCCAGACAGTGTTAGTCCATCCCATAGTCACCCAGTTAGTATTACTTGTTTTCTCCATAAATTATTCTTAAAAAGTCTTTTTCTCTTCATGAGACAAGTTTTTCTAAGTATTGAGAAAATTATTTAGTACTGGGCAACTTCTTGCCAACGCTCTTCCTGAAATACAGTATTACTCCTGGGAGCTCAGTATTAGCTGATGTTTTAATCACTACACACTCTTGTTTCCCCAGAGATAGCATTTTTTTTTAAGGAGGATGGACATTCAATATTAGTAGCAGTGTTGTACCCACATAGGTTTGCCAGGCAACAGTGGAGATGAGTTTTGCAGGAAGAAACAATTTATTTTATTAGACTGTCTGAAAAAAAAAGGTAAGAAAAAACCCCAGTGTTTTGGGCTCAGCACCCAGTCATCAGCCCACGTGCATGATAAGTTGACTTTCTTTCATGAAGCCACAGGATGTTTTCTAGGTTTGCATGCTCCAGGCTTCCCATCCAGGACCCAGACAAAACTTTGGTGTTTTTTCCAAGCTTTGCCATTTGTGGATGAAAATTTTCTTAGCCTTTGGGATATGTGATTGGAAAAAACAGGCTTCTTATGTTGCTGATTTTGCATGTTTTTGGTGTACTGTCTGAGATCTTGCAGTTCTGCAGTTCTTTTTTTTACAATATTGTGCTCATGACATTCAATAATTACAGGTTAAGACTAAACAGGGTTAGACTCCTTAGTACTTTTGCCCAAACTTCAGATCATCAAACCATGCATTTTGCAGTTGTCAAACCTTAAAGTCTTTGCTCATTTCCAGGAATGAGAGAGCCTCTGGCTCTTCCATGACAGTGTCCTGTGTCCTGCAGCCGGGCTGCATTCAGTACAACAGGTATGAATAATTTTCTACCTTTTGTAAGGGAATAAGAGAGCACAGTGATGCATTATTTCTCACACCACTTCTGTGTTTGCATAGTGCATATAGCATGGATAAAACCAAAGGCAACTGAGGAAATTTCAGATGTGTCAAATGTCAGGAGCAGAGGAAGGGAAGCTGAGGTCTTCCTCACACAACTGGGACTGCGTCTGCAATGCATTCTGCTGCACGAGCCTTTCAGTGGGGCACTGAGAGACCAGGAAAACACAGTGAACCATTTTAATGGGGAGTAAAATGAAAAAACAAATGGAAAATCTTGACTGTCTTTTCCCCCTGGATTGCTTGGATACCAGAAGGAAAAAGATACAATATGGGTACTTCTCTCATTCACTGATGTTGTACAAGAGATTATTTCTGCTGTCTTCAAAGAAGGAAATAAACTAGCAAGGGTCCTCATGAGCATATTTTTTGCACACAACTCGCAAAATATGCTGTAAACACATTCCTGATAAAAGACACTATGAGATTAAGTAATTTCTCGCAAGACATCAGAGCCTAGGTTTGGATTTGATCTCATAAATTCCAGTGTAATATTTTACACACATACATTTTTCACAGGAGGAAGTTTCATCTCTATGATGCAGTGTCTCATCTTCTTTACTCATGGACAACTGGAAGACAAACAACTTTGCTGGCTTCATCAGCTTGAATAAGTTCTTAACCTTATCCTAAGGCTTTGGATTTATTGGGAAATAAAAGGAGGAGTAGAAAGGCAGCATTAGTAAATCCTGTGCTGTCAGAGTCTCACAGGAAGTCGAATGACCCTTGCTTGAGAAACACAAACCACAGAATGTGGGTGTGATATTTATTGGTACATGCTTTGCATTCTCCTCCAAGGACTGATTGCATTTTGCATTGCTACTGTAAATCCTGCCTACCTTTTCCAAGATTTCAACACTAACTCTTCTGACAACAAGCTGCTGGAGAGAAACGCTGTGAGGGTTAGTATTTTGACTTCTGAGCCCTGGAAAGGTCTCTCCTGGTGTTGATGATTTTTGGTAAAAGGGAAGAATGATGGGCTTTCAGACGCAGTAGGCGTTCATTAGCATGTACTCTCTGTCAATAGACCCTGCTCAGATGGCACAGTCATATTTCTGTGGCCTCCCTTTAGTGTGCCTATTTGTTCGATGTTTCTCCTTGAAGAGAAGTCAACAATTGCATTAGCTCTCTGATCTTTATGTGGGAATGTTTATACTAACATCAGTGGCTCTGTGATCTCTTATTTAAAATTTGCTATGGGGGGAAGATGTTTCAGTAGTCTGAGTTTTTTAGTTAAAAAGAGGGAGGAAAGCCCAGAAGCAAAGGGAAAAAAGACTGCTAACTTCTGCAGAAATGACACAAGTTGAATTTGTATGGGTGCAAGGTCACAAAAGTTCAGATGATGCCTTTTTAATTGTTTATCTGCCTGAATTTTTTTTCTTCATGCAAAACATGTAAAAGCAGCTTTAATGTGTTGTTCACAGTTAATTAACTGTTCTGAATATGGCTGATATATCACAGTATTTTCAGCCACCAGTTTCTGAGCTATTCAAGGCACTCAGTTCTTCCACTAGGACAATCAAAGATCAGAGGTCTTTCTGAGAAGCTTGTTTAATATTCTGTATTAAGGCAAAATATTTTGTCATTAGGATTTTCCTTAGGATCTCCTAGGCTTGAGGTATTTTTGCAGACTTAGTTCACTATTAAGTCTGCAGAATTGTATCACAGTGCTTAGGTTGATCCATTTTTTATCTACATCCTTATTTAACTTTGGAGTTAAATTCTGTGATACGGACTTCATCTTATAAGTAATGAGCAAGGCACACAACCATTAAGGAAAGAAAAAAAAGGAAATTATTAAGAGGATACATGCAGACAGGCTTGTTTCCTTGCCACATCATTTGTTTGCGAATCTGGCCATGGGAAGCTTCAAAGGATGTATATAATGGCCATTTTTTAATCAAAATCCACAGTTCTACCCTTGGTCATATTGAAGTCACTTAATTTTACTTCAGGAGATGACACTTCATCTATTTTGTGTTTCAACCTAAGTCCTCCTGTAGACCATGTTAGCCCAGAGCTCATGTGTGTGTTTGTTGTCTGCAAAGTACTTTGTGAAATCAGTACTTTGGTACTGTCTGCACGTTTTTCATGGTTGTCTGCCAATTCATTGTCAGGAAGGACAAAATATTTATGAGGAGATTACATTTTCTCAGAGAGTTTTTTAACAGAACAATCTTGTGTGTGAGAGAGAGCTTCTGCTGGTATTTGTGCTCCAGTAGGACTCACAGAACTGGGTTATGACTTTTTTCAGTAATTGAGCTGTGGGGGAAGGATTACTATGCACAGTCTTAGTTCTCTGAATAGGAGTGGCTGTAGAGACAAGTCTTGCATACTTCTTCCTGCATCCCTGTAATGTATTGCTGCACTGCAGGTACTGGAATTAAAATATTGAGGATCACTTAGTTCGATTTGAGTCCATATAAACCTAAAATTACTTCTTCTTCCTTTATCAAAGCTAAAGAAAAAAAAAACCAGGATAACCGAGTTACTTGATCTGTGTGTCTGAATTTGCATCTATGATGGTTTGTGCATACAAACTGCCATAAAAGAAAAGCAAATGTGGCAGTGGTATGTATACAGCATCCCATGGTTTTCTGAGTGGCAGTAGGGTTCAGAAGTACCTTTTGAATTCATCATTGAAATAACATAAATGTAGAAAATAACAGAACTTTAGTCTTTACGAGTTTAATCTCTTGGAGACTGGGCCTTGGACTCTAACTGAAAAAAACGATTACCCATTAAGGAAAATGTACCCACAGGCAAGGCTGCAATATATCTTATTTCCAATGTTGCAAAGACTTCAGGTTATTTTGGAGGAAACCTTTCAGTCTCATTTAGGGTGGTAACTTTATTTACTGTAGTGGTTGTATCATGAGAGGATCATAGCAGCTTCTGTGTGAATTTATTCAGGAAAATCATGCCAATTGCCAAGTAGAGGTCAGGATGCTGGAGACAGGGACAAGAGAGAACCCCTCTTGACAGGAGGAAAAGGGATTTTTTTTCAGTCAGGCTAAAAGGTAATAGCAAAAATAAAAAAGGCAAAGCTACACATTGTCTCTGATAGCCAGACTTGAGAAGTAGAGTCTAATGCCAGCAATGGAAATACAAACAAACTCAAGATTTGCAGGGGAAGAAGCGACTCTGCTGTGACATGTTGTCCATCAGCTCCTCCAGGAGGAGGAGTAGGAGGTTCAAAGGTTATCATCCTATTTATGCTAATTGAGTTTGAGCTAAGCTCTTCCCAAAGAAAAAAGCCTCTTATTGAATTAGTTATTCAGTCCCTTGGGGTGCAAGTGGAATGGCTGTAACGCTGTCTTAGAGTGTGCTTGGTTGGCCCTTAAAGAGTACAACTGAAAGATTTCTTTTCATTTAAGCATCCCTCAGATGCAAAGCAACTAGGAGACCTGAGAGACTTGCGTGCCTTTTGCTATTTGTCTGTCTACAAAAGGGGCCAAAAATGTTCAGGTACACAGCACCCTGGCAGGTCCTCTGCTTGTCCATGGAGCAGGGTCTGAGGGTAAGAACAATTTATTTTAATAATATTGTTAAACAACCATAATTTGTAACTGTAAGAATGTGCTGTAAAGGGGAGGCAATGTTAGATCTACCTACACAGCAAGTGAAGGGTCTGTAGGAACGTGTCGTGTTCATTCCTTCATTCTGTATTTCCATATTGCTGTTACTTGAGGGAACAAGTTGGAAGAAGTTATGTGAAAACATGTTGTGACTGTTTATGTATATCTGCATTTATATTCATACAGTAAACGTATATCACTGTGTACTTCTGTATGTGGGAAAATATTGTTAATAATTTTAACAGTAGCCCCTTCTATCCTTAAGCTTCTGAAAGGTTTATAGACATGGATTAATGAATTAAACCTCACAGCAGTCTTAGGAGATGCATGTTAAGGTAGGATTGCAGCCTGGTAAGTTAAGTATTTTATTCAAGGTCATGCATAAAGTCAGCAGCAGATAGGAAAATGAAATCCAGAACTTCTGATTCTGAGTCACTTTAGTTGTTTAACAGTTGTTAGTTGTCTTCCAAATTGGATTTTCTTCAAAACCTTTAGCCTTGAGGACTCATGAAAGTACAATTAACTGTTGCAGTAGAGCAGCTGTGGGCAAGATTGACATCTGGAAAGTGTAAGCTTAAATCAACTTGGCTTGTCATTATTTGTACACTTATTCACACTGTACATTTGTTTCCATGAAACCAGTCTACTAGTCTCATTTAATATGAAAGAGTTCATTTGCAATTCAAAAATACCTATTGTGTTTCCTCAACTCTCCTGATTATATCACAACTCTTGAAATATTGGTGTGGTTTTTCTTTCCAAAAGTGCCAAATGACAGAAATACCTTTAAACTTCTAAAATAAGTTTTTAGGTCAGAAGTTGCAATGAAATACTGAAAATTATGGTTTCTAAATAGTACTCTCTGATTTGTCTTTTTCTGCTCCCTTCCTGAAAGAGGCAAATTAAAATTGTTATCTGCACAGTTTTGTTCTTAAAACTAGCGATACTTGCGTCTTACTAACTTTTATGATTTTTGAAGACTGATTTTTTTTATCAGTCTCTCTAGAAACACATACTTGGAAACAGAATGGGCAAGGTTTATGTACACAGCTGTTTTTCTGTACAAGGACAGTTTGCATTTTTTGTTGCTAAGTCCATTTTGACTACTCCCTTTTAAATCCTTTTATCTTAAAGGATCCAAACTATACAGATTGCATAGATCACTTATCAGGCATTACGTAATCTTCTTTGGGATGGAGGTGGGATTTTGTGCTGTAAAAAGGATGGCACCAGGGCCTCCAAAGTACTCCTGTTTGTGCAGATTCCCCCACCTGGAATGGGCTCTTAGTTGGCTGTGGGATCTCCTTCGGTAGAGGTTTTAGTTTTTTAACTATTCCTTACTATATTATAAAAGCCTACTGCTGGATAAATATGTCTGCAATATATGGCTTTCACAATTAGCAATTATCTAACTACTGTTTCTGCAGAAGTTTCTCCCTTCTTTTTCCCCCTGGTGTCTTAATCAAGCATTACTGAAAAAATACTCAGAAAGTCCATTAAGTGCTTTTTTGTCCTGTTTCTATTTTAAGATAGACAGCTCTGCAGTCATAGATTACAGCGTATCTGAGACACCTAGTATATTACCAGAAACCGTAGATGGAAAGAAAATTTGGCCATGTGTCCGGTGGGTCCCTGAAGGCATGGCATTCTTCAATGAATTCTGTGCTGTTCAGAGCTGTTCAAGTAGTAGAGCAGTGATAATAAATTTCAGATGCATTAAGCTGTCAGAAAGCAGAATGCCAACTGCCAGCATTGGCTGCAGTTCAGTCTCTGGCCTTCAGCTCAGGGTATTGCCTAAGCCAGAAATTAAATAGGGTGCCTGGGGAGCTCTCACATCAAATGAAATCAAGTGTCCACTCGCCGTCAAAAGAAGGTTAAAAGATTAAATGTATTTACTGTCCTTGCAGTACAATATTGCAGTTGTGATACCAGCTTAGATATGAATACGTATATTTCTGTTCTAATTGAAATCCTTCAGGCAGATGGCCACTTCATTGAAATAAGTGATGCCCTCAGCTTTCTTTCCGTCATTGGTTACTAAAAACCAGGCAGAGATGGCTTCTTCCAAAAAAGGGATAGTGCATCCCCACATGGATGCAGTCATGCCTGCTATGACTATGCCAGGCTGTGCAGTCATAGTCTGCCATCCACATACCCGTGCATTCATTACACATGTGGATGGACAATTGTCCAGGGTCAAGCTGGAAAGTGTTACATAGAACTGTGCTCAGAAGTCTGACTTCCACAGGACTTTCTCTGCATAATGCTAGGATGGTTTGAAACTTCCGCTGTAGCAATGATGTGGAAGCTGTGCATAGCTCCCTGTTTACAAATCTGCCTTGTACATGTTTAAAAAAAACCAATACAATTTAATACAGATATTTGGGGTTGTTACTTATTTACATTTCTCTATTGCAATGAGCTAGTCTAGTCAAGTCAGTGATAAGTTTCACGTTACCTTTTGCCTATGCAGGTACTGTTGTACATTAATATTGATTAAATCATATTAATTAGACAGCTGATGAGAGTATACTGTTGACCTTGCTGGAGGAAGGCTGCAGTATGTCTTCTTCAAGGTAAGCCTGTGGTCCAGACAAAGTCACCATTTAACATTTCATGCTTGGAAGACTGTCCAGCTCACCTCTGACTTGCATGAAAGCTGTAGTCAGCATTCAGGCTTACAGCCTGCTCCTGCTAAGTCCCCAGCAAAACCGTCCTTAAATTTCAACTAGTGCAGGGCTGGGTGTACAAAGATAATGTGACAGTAGTTTGAAGGTAATATTTATAGTGATACCAGAAGTGGAGAAGTTTTGACAAAACATTATTGCTGGGGCCTTAGGAGTTAGCACAGGTATGATGGGTGGAAAGGCAGGGCCACCTCCAGTGTCATGGTACATAGCAAAACTGTTCTAAGACTCATTAGGGCACATCAGGCACTGCAGCAGTACTGGTAATGTGATTTAATGAATGCCGCTCATTTAAACAGCTGTAATTTGTGCTAAGCCCTTAGGAAGTAAGGAGGAACTGCAGGAACATAAATTCCCTGAAGCAGAGGCACAGTTTTACACTCCAGGTGTGTGTCTAAAGGATTTCATAAGCCCTACCAGAATCAAATAAAGACTGTAAATCATTGGAGTTCTGCATTTTCTCTATTATGTTTGGCATTCTGAATTTTACTGAATGGTTGAGTGCTGTAGGTTTGCATATGAATTACATCAGAAACAAAATTGGAAAGGTCAATAAAAGTAAATGTGATCCTTTAATATTGTTGAGGTGCATTTTGCTGGGCTGGGTGATGTTTTACACATACCATTGTTAATTCTAGCATCTCTAGATTTTAGTATTTTTTTATGTGATGTAGTAAAGGAAAGATTTGGAAGAAATTTGGAAGAAATACTCGTTATTATTACATGCAAATAATACGTTTCTAGCTGATGGTTCCTGGATTCCAACTACTATATATTAAGTCTGGCAAAAAAAAGCCAGAATATTTTCATACACAACCAAAAGTGTTCTCATTACATCTTCAGTGACTCAGATGAATTAACTCATGCCCACTTCTCTTCAGACTAAAGACCTGATACAATTTCCTGACATTTTTCAGGAAGAAGATGCTTGAGAGAAGTATCTAACGTAACTCTCCAGCTCTTATATGAACCTGTGTTCCCAGGAAAATAAGTAGCACTCCACAGTGAAAAATAAACATCTTGTCTTACAACTGAAGTGGTGTTTTCAGACAGGTAATTTGTCTTGGTAGCAAGTAAATACAAAAGCGTTCTAGGAGGAGCTGACTTAACACTTACACGCCAGCAGAAGATGGCTCCAATTGCGTAGGTTTGGATCAGGTACTGCCAGTCCTCTTCTCAGCATAAAAGATCCTAGCAAAGAACTTCAGTGTCCTACAAGGTGAACAGAATGAGCAGTGAATGCCTGGCATGGCTGGATGGTACTTGCTTGTGCAGACGTGTTTCTGTCCTCTCTGTACTGCCACGGGTTTTTTTGTTCTGAGTGTTGGAAAGCTAGCTTTTTGCTGAAACCCTGAGTTCATGTGACTGAAAGAACATGGAAGAGTTTCTGCTTTCTTTAGAAGTAAAGAAAAGGTTCTGGCACCTTCTGGTAGCAGAGAAAAGCTTGGAAAAAAGTCAGGCTCACCTTTGAGAGCTTAAAAACATGAGGAAAATAAAAAGGGCTATATAGCCACATTTTTGTGCTGGCATTTCTTGGCTTCCTGGGACTTTAATAATGACATCTGAGCAAATGGTATTATTTTTACTGATGTATGATTAAGGAGATTTAGTTCCATCAAGTGCCAGCAATACCTGTTTGTGCACATTACTATAATAACACAGGTAATTTAATCTCTGTTGTTGGTAGTCACACTGTTACATGCCACACTTAAACCACTCTTAGGTTGTTGTTTCTCTTGCTACGTGATGCCCTTCTGACTTTCAAAAGTGTTTCCACTTCAAGTTCCTTTTCCCTTCTTAGTTTTTAGTCTTTTAATGCTGACCCAATGCAACACGATTCTGCTCAAAGTACAGAAGCACTCACTACCCTTTGTTTTTCATATGACCGGGAGACTGGATATGGCAGAAGAAAGGTAGTAATGAGATAAATTGGGAAAAAAAGGCATGATGATATCAGCAGGTTCTCTGACCTGTAACCAGAAGCTGTCTGGCAGAAGTGTCTTAAATCTGTTTTGAGCTGTCCACCATGTTTGCAGTCATTGTTCAGTGAGAAAGACTTTCTTTTTCAACACACTTACAACTGTATGTTTGAGCATGTTGTTCTGTACCTTTGCTGCCATTTTCTGGCAGTAATAAGAACCAGATTTCAGTGATGTGTTCATAAATTTATTCTGGGTCGTTTTGGTATAAATTCTAAATAATTAAAACTTGTCTCCAGTTCCCATCAGAATATCCTCACTCGTTTTGTGCTGGGAAAGCATACCTGGATATAAATACAAAAAAAATGGAGTAAATTTTTTACCATAATTCCTGGAAGAACAACTTTTCCGAGCCATGGCATTCATCAGGGAAAAAAAGTTCTTGAGCAAAGTCACAGTAAAATATATCCTTAATCATAACCCACCCACATCTAGGCGTCGTATCATCAGACACTTTACTGAAGGAAGGAACAGTACTGTTGGTATTCATGACTCATTATATTCATGGGTTAGAAAGTCTAAAGCTGTGATCACATTATGACCAGCATAGTGACACAGATCAGTGAATTTCCCTAAATTGATTATTGTTTGGATTACAGTTTATCTTTTAGAAAAATACCCAGTTTTGATTCCACATGCCCTGCAAGGGAGCATTAATGACAGCCTTTATTAAAATGTTCCCTTCATTAATTATACTCGCTGCTAAGATCTTCCTGTTAGAAGATACAGATTATTTTACTTGTGGTCTCCCTGAACACTCCCCAGTGCAGGCAGAAGTGTCTTGAGCTCCCTTCCTCTCCGAGGAATTGGCTTTGTCTGAAGATTGCTGGGTGATTGGGGTTTTTTCGTTTTTTTACCTTGCATAACCTGTGAGGTTGGAAGAAGTTCTGGCTTACGGCTTTAATTGTAGTCTGTGTAATTACCTAAAAAACCTTCTCACTCTCTTCCTTCAAGTCTTACTTTTGTGATGCCAGCACACACCTGTGGCTGAGAATAGTAATGTTGATGGTATGTGCGTGGACTCTGCTTTTCACTGACAGTACTTCCACCTTGTTGTCACCTGATGGTGCACCCTGCCTTCATGTGTCCACCTCTTTGCTTAGGGCTGTCCACAGGATGTGCCTGCATTATTATGCTGTTTCAAAACCAGCATAGTGTCTAGTAGATTGAGGTCCACATCTGGTACTTCTCCCAGTCTCAGGAATTAGGTGTCTGTGTACAAACCGGCATGGTGATGGGGAATGCAGCATAGAGGTGTGTGAGTCTGGGGGAGCTTGGCTTTGAAGACATACCCTTAACTATGCCATAGGTTTTGGCAGTGCTTCTGTAATAGCCAGCTGTCGAATCACCTCACTAAGCTATGATCTTTTCTATATCCTTTTTGAGACGCTAATTGGTAAGAAGAGATGTCAGTGCTAGTGCACTGATAAGCACATTAGCCATGTTATCACTTAGTTGCTGAGATGTTCACAATTCCCTAATTGAAGGGATATATATTACCTTTGGGTAATTTATGCTTAGCTGACTTACTCAGCAAAGCTCTGTCCACATGTGTTTCCTGAAATTATCAGCATAGTATGAAATACTGTTTTATGCATGTCTGTGCAGAGTCTAAAGTTGGAAGGTGTAGGAGAGCATGATGGTTTCCACTGAGCAGAGGACCGGGATGCTATGAAGGGCATTTCTGGTGGAAGAACAGTACAGTCTTTCCATGCCCTGGGAGAACAACCCAGAGGTCCCACTCAGGTCCTGCCTAGGTCAAGCTGAATTATCCCTTTGCAAGCTGGGTATTTCCCCTCGTAGTCAACAATGTGAATAATAATGGTCCTTGGTTAGAAGAAATGTCAGTCCTTGGACTGTGGTGTGAGTGTTTTAAACTCAGCCATCAGCAAACTTTTGAAGTAGTGTGAGTCACTTTCCTGTATAGCTTCTGATGAAAATTAAGTAGCACTGTCCTCCCTTCTTTTCAGAATCTGAGATTCTCAAGCATTAGATGTTAAGTTAGTGATCACATTGGCTTTCTGGTGCACATTCTGTTTTTCCTCTTGATGGGACTTTGACAATCCCGGCTTTGCTAAGTGCAATACTTGGAATTCAGCATTTAAATCTGAATGCATGCACATCAGTAGTAACACCTAGATCTGTCTTTCCTAGAAACCACATTGTAAGGTGTCAGGAACTGATTCTGGGACTTCTACTTTAGGCATCAGGATTCTAGCGTTTTTGTTTTAAGGGCCTGGTCTGCAAAGTTTGTGGTTCCAAAAAACAATAAGCTCTGCTTTCAGTACGTCTGGATCTGGTCCAGATTTCTGCTGTTGTCCATGTGCAAACTGCCGCTCACCATTCCAGAAGAAAGGCCGATTCCCACGTTCATCCCACTTGCAAAAAGCAAAACAACTAGTTTTTCTTCAAGTAGCTTTTTTTCAGTGAGTGACTTTTTGATGGTACACTTGTATCCTTGTATTCACAGAATTGTTGAAAGTTCATGGTGATTTTGAAGTGGTACTGTGATTATGAGTTTAATTTTATTTGCCTTTTAATACTGCTAAGAGGATTTTTTTTTTCACCTGTGATGTAAGAAATGTTAAGTGCTGTCTGATGAAAATACGTTTGTTATTTATAGGTAAATCCAATTATTTAGTTAGTTAATGGATCTTAAAAATAGCTATAAGAAATGGTCATTCATATATTTGCCAGCCATTGAATGCTACTTTCCCCCCTGAAAAACGTCCATTCTGATTGATTCATGAGTATTCAGCTTTGTGAAAGGAAAAACAGACCTGTTAACATAGCTTTATCTTGCATGTCATAGAGAACAGACAAATCAGTGCTTATTGAGCCACCCTGTAATTGCATTAGTCTGTAAACTTCTGGTGGCCTGGTTTCCTCTCTTATTAAACGGAATGAGAAGGGTTGGAGACATGCATGGGTACTTGCACTTCTGGATTAGAGATTTCGGTTTTGGGAGGTCTGCTTTACTGGCTTGGGGTTTTTTTCCTTAAAAATGAGACATGGTTTTGGTCTGGTGTTATTTTTTGTTCTGCCAGAAAACTGTAATGCGTTTAGTCCTGAATGTAAAAAATGTTCATTTGTTCTAAGCTAAGATTATTTATAGCTCAGGGATCTCACATGATGAGTACTGCCAGCTTTAGGTCATCATAAGGAATACAAATTGAGTGTTTAGATTAGCTGTTGTATTTATTTTTCTAGTTATGATAACTAATTTAAGTCCCTGCCTTATTTTGAATGTGTCGACTTTGATAAATGATATTCACCTCATAAAGTACACACAACTCTGCTATCTGTCATTTTGTCAGCTACAAAGTACATAAAGAGAAAAATAAAATTTATTTTTATCCTCCTCATGAAAGTTCTTTTTGAACACCAAGTTCTTGTTAACCTGCCAGTCAGAAAGGAAAACCATCAAAACAAACATGTCAGTTGTGATGGGGAGGGGGTAGAGGGGCAGGCGGGGATTGCTGTGATGTTTTTGTTGTGTGAAAATCAGGTTGAGATTTTTCCCAGCATCCTGAGTTTCTAAACTCCTGCGTCAAAACCAGAGAAGCCCCCTGGGAACAATAAAGTTAGACAGGTGCTTAAGCATGTTTCAGGAGCCTACTGCAAGGGGAAGGAGTTTTGAATGAGATGCCGCAGGCCTAGACAGTTGCTTCAGCTGCAGCTGCCACTGCCCCGGTCACTTCACGTCTCCCTCCAGCTGCTCCCAAGAAAGTAGGCAGCTAAAGTTTGTCCCAAGTCTGCTGTATGACCACAGAATCCTGTTCAGACGAGAGCTGTGCAAACACCAAACAAATTGACAGTTTGTGGTCCAAACGTCAGGCTTTCAGCCTAAAAGAGATTACAGTTCCAGTCCTTTTACAATATCTGTTAATAATGCAAAACAAGTCTCGATGTTAACCCTTTTCTGCAAGCTAAACCCGTTCACTCACCAGTCAGTCACGGAAGTGGCAGTGAGACATAAAAGTGACACTAATACATGGTCTAATGTTGTGACCCTAGAAAGGCAGATGGTATCAGGGACTCCTTGGAGTCCTCCCTGGTTACACTGTTGCCCTTTTCCAAGGGTATCTGTTCAGTTATGGAAGGAAGAAGGATCAATTTAAAACCCAAAAAAAAGGATTGATTGCAGCACGGGTGTTTAGTTTGGTGGACAAAAAACAGCTGTCATAAGAAATTTCTCACGAGCTCCATGCTGTATCTTATTGACAATCATCCATACCCTCTCTATGGTTGTCTGTGTGTAGAAAGGTGGGAGGAGGTTTCAAAATGGACTAATTTGTCAGAATTTCATGCTAGAGTAATAATCTTAAAACAGAGGCATGAGTCCTGTGGTTTCCCCTTTTGGTGACTACCTTTCCCTTGGTGCTGCTCCACATGTACTACACAGGGTGGTAATCCAGCCCTTCCTAACAGAGTTTGAAGCTGCTCTGCCTCTACCCCTGGACCATGTTACAATTTTGCAGCGGAATTTTGGGCCAGTTTACCCTATGTATTAGAGGAAAAGGACATCTGGACTGGGGAGAGAGGAGGTGGTATCACAGAACTGTTCACCAGCAGCTCCCAGGTAAAATCTCAGAGGCTTTATAGCCTCTTGGGTGCAGTGTTACACCTAAGGCATTAATGCCCAGGCATCTAACTCTTAAATTTGGTTACTTGCCGTGAGTCACACATTTGACATGTTGATTATACTTGTTATTTTCTCAAGCATTTCCCCAGCTCTAGGTTGTCCCAGTTTCGTGACTGCCTTAATGGAGAATATCAGTGGCTGAACCTCCACACTTCTGTAAAATGTACTAGGAAGGTGGTCTCCTAAGGAAGATGTTTTAAAAAATACTGATTTACATCATTCTGTGAAATTAAGGTAATTTCCTGCATGTTGTGAAGCACCTGGGTGCCTACCGTGTGAAGTATTAGTGGGTGGGACTGTATGCAAAGTGTTGTTCTGCCCATCATCCCTGTAACAGCAAAAGAAAGATGGGCTTTATGGATTTATTCTTGTGCCTCCATTTTCCAAATTGCTTTCTTTAATACATGAAATTGCCATGCCATCCCATGTTTCTCCAGCTGCCTTTGTGCAGACTGTTACATTTTTCATACAAAACTACAGGTTGGAAAAGCACTTTGAGCTGGTCAGGCTTTCCCAGACTTAAGAATTGCTGTGAGATAGCATATATTGTCATGTGCACAGATGCAAGAGATGAAGCTTTGCATAAAGTCATCCGCTGGCTCCACAGTGAGTTACCACAGCGGGGACTGCTCCCTCTCTGTTTCTTTCTACACATATAGATTTATAGATTTAGATGTATATATGCCATGAAGAAGACAGGATGAGCTCCTTCTCCATGCAGCTATGATTACTGCAATCCCCATGTGCATCGCTGCTGGAGACACCTTCTCTCTGCTGCTGCAGACAGCTGTAGACAGGGGACACAGGCTAGTACAACGTTTGCTATTGCTTTCTGAAACCCTGCATTCTTGTCATTGTTAGAGCCCTGATTCGCTGAGCAGTTGATTTGAGCCCAAGAAATCATTATGGGTTGATTTTATTGTTGCTATTATTGTAATAGGAAGAGGGAATTAAAAACAGATGCCTCAGTGCTGATGTTTGACTGGAGTGAGAGACAGCATATTGGTTTGGAGACTGATACATGATCCCAGATTGTAGCTGAACACTTGAAAATGCCAAGCAGGAGATCTGCTGGACAGTTGATGGGCCATGTTTCAGCATCGTGTTCAGAGTGGGGTCCATACACGGAACTTCAGAGGAAGTCTGCTTGGGCAGAGGAGGATGAGTGGGCTCAAACCACAGGGATTAAGTATTTGCAATGTATTGCACATGTGTTGACTTTCAAAGTGCTTTCCCTTTTCTTCTGATTATGTGAACTTGAGCATCTACCTTGACGTAGGACAAGTTGTGCTGCTTGGAAATTTCTTGTCTTTATGAGGGTTTTCTGCCCCAATATGGTAAAGCTCCTTCAGCATTCTCCCTAACTTCCCTTTCCAAAGTATGAAAGGGAGTTCAGATGTTTTCAACCCATTTTTTTTTAAATAAGAAAATATTATTGCATCAGGAAGAGTATGCTTATAGTGGAACACGGTGCTTGTTTCAGTCCATTTACTGTCAGCAAGCTTATTCGTGTTTTCTCCTGTCCAGTTTTATAGTTGAACCTGGTGTCTCAGAAAGCAGTGAAATTTCAGGGGGGATACTGAATTTCAGGGGGGATACTGAAATTCACAGGAATTTTTGCTATATCACAGTTTTACCAGCTTAGCAAGAAATTGATTAATTGCACTGATGAATTAATTGAAGAATGAGATAAGTTTTAATACTGAATTTATGTAGGATGTTATGCTGCAATCGTATCTACACTTCTTTGCACACTATCGTCAATTCAGTGAAGCTTAGCAGGGAGCATTAGAAGAAATTCATAATGACTAGGAAGATAAGCCAGTGCCTTGACACAAGCTTATCAGTAAGACACTACTAGAAGAATTCAGATAATTGCCTCTAAGTGATAGAGCATGGCTGTGGTCAGGGAATGCATGTTTGTGTTTCTTTTGTAGTCAAAGATGCATATTGTTTCCTGGTATACCCCAGCTCATTTGATTAAGCATCACAGGGCTTATCTTTGTCAGTTGGTGTCTTGCTTAATGGCATCATCCTCTATTTGCGTTAGATATATGTCTAAGACTTAAGCTGGGACCAGCACACATCTTACTTGTGTTCGCTTTTCCCACACCTATCTGGAGTCATGGGGGAAAGCAAGATTATGCATTTCTGGAAGGTTTTTATGGAATGAACTTAAGCTGTGTTTTTAGACCAGAAAGGGCCTGCTTGCATCTCCCAAGCTGTGTACAGCTGTTCTTCAAGGAAAATGCAATTCTTTGAATCCTGGGCTCTTGTGAAGTTTAGCTACCCTGTTAATGAAACAAATCAATTGTAGTATAAGAAAATTGGGTGTGTTATGACCAATTTTCCAATATTAAGTATAGAAGAAATAACATCTGAGTAATTACAGCAAAAGGAGCATTAAATGCAACTTGAAATATGCACATCTTTTCTACGCTTGGGGCTGTTTGACATTTTGTAATGTTGATTCTTGGTTTGTAATAGACTAATCATATGTAGTTTATGTTGATAAATTGCCTCGTGCTTCTCACTGGTCTCCTTTAGGTAGATGGCAGATAGCAATGAGTGCTGTTGTTGCAGCCAAGTGTTCTTTTTTCCTAGACTGTTAGGATCTCTCTGTTCCAATTTTGTCTATATATATTTAGTTAGTACCATGTTGTTCAAAGCTACAGCAACTCTGGATCTGGAAGAACCCCATATATTCTTGGGTTATGTTTAGAGGAACTTACTTTAAGTCTGTTTTATTTAACATATACAGCAGAGGGTAATGAGAAGCTCTTTTGAAACTACCTGACTTTCTTCTGAAACCCCAGGTAAACTGCAAAAAGCCTGAAGGATATTCACTGTGACTTCAGACCTCTAGCTCCCTCAAAATTCAATAGGTTTTCTGTAAACATGGGAAAAAGTTTGACTCTATTGAAGAAATTATGTCTCCCATAACCCTGAGCATTCCTCTCTCTTTTGCCAGTGCAGGACATGTAACTCTACAAGACAGCACTGAAGTTAAAAAGCTCAGATTTTGGCTGAATTAATAGAAATTAACAAGCATAACTCCAACTTACAAGTCTGGGACTTAACTAAACATTTTGTTCTGTTTTAAACCAAACATTTTTCTATGAGCTTTTTTGAAATTCCTGATGATCTTTGTTTCCAGCCACCTTATCTGAACAAATCAAAACAATGTGCATAGGTTCTTTGCTGCCACAATAAATTGCTTGTTTTAACTCGGGTGGTTATGGAATGGTTTGGTGTTGGGGTTTTTTTGTCTTGTCTTTTATGTTTGCCTCCGAAGCAGCCTTAGTATGTAGGATGACAGGCCATCTCAAGTCCTAACAACATTTGAAATCAGTCCAGAGGAAGCTTCTTCAAATTGCCTTGCATTTAGGGAGAGGCAAGAGCCTGCACAGGACCATTCCCACTGGGCAACTGATAAAGGGCTGCTCAGTTACCCCTTCGGTGTCCATGCACACCTCACACATGAGAGCACAAAGCAGCTGAAGTTGGCCTGCAGCAGAGCAGAGTGGCTTCCTACTCTTATTGTAAGTGCAGGTCAGGCTGGCTTGGGTTACCTCACTTTTAACACTAAAGAGTCTCTCATCTGCTTGCATACCTCTCCAGGGAGGAGTGTTAAATGAGCTTAACAGTTTTAAACCTCGGAAGAGTGGAGGTGAAGAGTTTACTGTGAAGAAACTGTAGCACAATGCCACAGGAATCACAGTGGGTAGCAGTGGTCACATCTGCTGGCAGAGGTTGTGGAGTTTTCACTCACCTCAGTACAGTAAAAGCATGTGGGTAAGCCAGTGCTTTTGAGAGATACTGAAAAGGTAGAGAGAAGACGATAGAGGAAAGGAAGTCTTTTCCCCTGTAAATGGCTTACAACAAATGTAAGTCATTTGTCATTTCGGATTCCTTGTTTGCTTGCGAGAGTAAGTAAGGAGATGAACAGCTAAATATTAACTGTAAGTATCTGAGGAAAATGATGCTGTATGACCTTTCTTACATATTTTTCCAGACATCATCCTTTTGTGACATGTAGCACTGTCAGCTGATTAGCATTTATGGCTCCAGCCCTGGTAATTTTGACAAGGTATTTTATCTTTGCTGTGCTCAGAGTACTGAACATGCCACGTGCCGCTTTCTTTCTGAATGGAGAATGCCCCCAAAGCCCCAGTTTTCAGACCAGTCAAGTGTGAACACTTCTTTTAAGAGGTTTTACCTGCTCAGCATGGAAATAAGAATGAAGACCAGTTTTAGCATTGGAAATTAATTTCAATCCAAATAGCATCAAGAGAGGGCCTCCAGGTATTCTTTGAGTTGGGTTGAAAACTCTTCATTTTCAACAGGGTTGAACATTTCCTACTTATATTACCCAACCCAGTTGCCAGCATGAGTAGACATTGATATAAGTACACACTGGAGGCATTTTCTTTCCGAAGAAGCTGTAGTCTTTTTCTGTCATAAGAAGACACAGTCTTCTTCTTCTAGAGCTTGGCACTGGACCCTTCCCCCTATTTCACCTCCCCACTGCAAATAACAGAAAATACAAAGCACTAGTGAATATTAAAGCCCTCTGTTCCCCAATCAAGGTTTAATGTCACAGTTTCCTGTTGGAATTTATTTTGGTGGCTATCCTTGTGTAATTCATGCTGAGCAGTTATTCTCCTGCTGCTACAGTGGCAGTCAATGCTTTGTCTGAAATATGAGTGTTAGGTGGGGGGTCTGCTCTGGAAAGGAGAGGTTTGAAGTGTGAGCGAGCTGTCCATGCAGCATATCTCATAAATTGGTTTTACTTCTGTCTCATGCAGGTTGGCTTTATACAAAAAACAGCAGGTCTGGTTACAGCACCAGGGGAAATTAAACTGACAGAGCCAATTTTGTACTCTTAAAATAAATAGAAGTGTCCTTTAGGTTTAAAACGTATGATTTCCCTAAAAGGAGGAGGAAGAACAATTAAGATTGCTCACGAGATTAAATTCCTTGGAATTGCTTGTTATCAAATAGCCCCTTGAACATGAGGAAATGTTCAAGAAAATATTTATTTTCTAAAAATTTTTTTGTGACAAGAAGGAATTCTGTCGGATTTGCTTCTGTGGCTGCTATGAGCTGTCTCTGCCAAAAACTGAAACTCGACTTGTGAGCAGACATGATCAGAATGGCATCATGGGTGGATGGGAACCTGCTAAGAAAAATGCATCCCCCTCTCCTGACCTGTGCTCCCTGCATCTCCTCACGCTGGTGAGGCCATGCAAAGGGGTCAAAAATGTTTTATGTGGAGAGAAGGCTGAAGAATAGAGCAATTCACTTAAAAGCCACAAAGCACCAGACCAACCACTGACAGGCCGGCATTAAAACTCTTACTGTGTCTCTTGTATCTTTGTTGTTTTACTCTGGTTCCTTGCACAGGATGTCCTCCGATGTTCACCACCCATATTTAATCCTCTGCTGGTTTAAGGGTAGATTTGTAAAGGAGGTGTTGAAAATGAGAAGGAGATCCTTAAAATGGTTAGTAAACTTTAGCAGTTGCATGCTTAAGCACCAGTTGTGCTTCAAGCAGCCAACCTTCTGGGGCACTTTTCACTTTGCTGCCCGAGACAGAGCTGTCTGTGGAAATAATACAGTTTGAAGATAATGACCTGAAATGGTGACTCTAGTCCCGTAAGACCTTTCTTCATGTGCACACAACTTTGCTGTGATACAGAGGAGAGGGATAACATTTTTTCCAATGAGATATGTGTCATGAAAAGACATTGATACAGAAGGAGATAAGGGAATAGTTTTGATATTTGTTTTTTCTTCTGGTTTGCACATCTTAAATTTACTGGTCACATAAGGGTGCTAGTCCAAGAGACTCAGAACGTCAGGCAGAGTATTTACTCCCTGAACAGGAAAGGGATGCACAAGAGGATTTGCTTGGTTTATCTTAAGCTTGTGTATACTTTCCATAAAGAGAAACCCATCTTTCTTTTATCTTTTATCTTTTTTCTCTTTTCTCTTTCCTTTTTTCTCTTTTCTCTCTTCTTTCTCTTTTTTTCTTTTTTCCTTTCCTTNCATTCATACAAACCAACCTTATATCTTCCTGTTAACAGCACTGTGTTTTCTTTTCTTTTCTTCTCTTTTTTTTTCCTCTTTTTTTTCTTCCAACAATATGTTAAAAGAACAGAATTAGCTCTTTACAACAGATTGCAACAATGACCCTGTGTTTTCAGTGGCGCAGTTACCCCCAGTGTGGTCTTTCAGTTCACAGGGAAGCATCTGTGTCCCGAGGCAGCTGAAAGGGCTTGTGACCACTATAATTCTGTTACTGCTTAATCAGGAGATGTAACACTGCAAAACACTATTGCTGCCACACTTTAAAGAACTTGTATTTAACCGTAACCACAACTTGCAACCAGCTACTAAAATCTGAGGTGGCTTCTCTGAAAAACACTCAATAGAACGTGCCCCAGACTCAGATCTCATCATGTATCTTGAAGGTTCACAGAGGAGGGCTGTTTCAGATGAAAGAGGTCTCCCAAAGTCACAACACCCTTGCAGAGAACATGATGCACCTACATCTTTCTCGTTAGCTGGTTGAGCGATTACTTACACATCTCATTTGCCTCTACAGGTGGCTCTACAGGGCAGTCTTCTGGCCATTCAGCACTAAAATTGCAAACTACCTGCCACTGACAAGTTTGGCTGTAGACCTAAGGATGCTCAGATCTGCAGACAAAAAATAGGAGTTGCTGCCTTACTCTAGCTTTTCATATACATTGATTTAGTCATGAAACCCAGCATTCTTGCATTTAATGTGCATTTCTGCTGCAAATTTGGAAGATTAGGGTCTTAAACAGGTAAATCACTTCATATTGGTCCCTTTTTTTCTCAGATACTGAGTCCAGTACTCTTGTCTTTTACAATCTTGCCCTTGATGTCTCCAGAAATTAATACTTGCTGACTGTTTGGTGGATACTAATACACTGCATTTCAGTCTTTATACACATACTGCATTTCAGTATGGCACGATGAAGAGGACCCCGGGGCTTACTGCTTATAGTCATGCCTAAGAGTTGGTTTAAAATTCAGAGATGTCAAGAATCTTGGCACTTCAAGAAGTTAGGAGGAATCATTTTAAAGTATTCTTGGGCCACTTTGAGTTAAATTTCCGCATTTTTATTTGTTTCTTGATCATTCAGCATTTTCAAGTTTTTGTTCATGTTTTTTGCTTTAACTAAGAGCACTACAATTTTTTTTTTTTAAATAAACTTGAGGTTGTATTGGGAGAGACTAAGGCTTTAAGAAAAAAAACCAAAACCAACAAACAAACAAAGGTGAAAAAAATAGAAAAAAAAAAAGAAAAAAATCCAACTTATTTAAAGCTGACAGTAATGGTGGGTCTGAATTCCTGAGGGGAAAAAGCTCGTTTATTTATCTGAGGTCATCTCTAGCAAAGGATGGCTTAACAGGGTATATCTGCTGCCTTTGCTACTAAGCTACATTGCTATACTATACACACATCATTATCAATAGCCCAGTTTATTCTTGCAGCATACCAATATGTTAAGGACAAGTTATTCCTGTTTTTCAAAACTAGTTGGTATGAGAAACAGGTAATGTTTTGCAATTTTTTTAAGAAGGTATTTTCAAGTGCAATTCCTTTAGGCTTCAGTGAAAACAGTATTTGCATGTCAAGGGGACAACTCCCATAAGTCTGTATCAAACAAGGGTCTTGAGCTCCATCTCCTGCATACCTGGGTAGTGCTCCAGTAACAGCTCTGTCCTCCAGTGACCTACTGGGCTTGTGGGGCTTTAGACGGTTGGTATCAGGAAGACTATGGAAGATAAATATCTTGTGACCTTTAGCTTCTTCAGTGACCACAGGTGAAGCAGGGTTACTTAAAATTCATATTTAATCAATAAGCAGCTACAGAAATTGCAATTTAAATCCACACACTTTAGTGCAGTATTATATTTCTCTGTGGGATACCTATCCCTCTCCATAGTGTAGAATTCTGGGATGATCCAAGGGAATAAAAATAGCTAGTATTTTGAAATCTGTAACTAATGTATTATAATATCTACCACTTGTGCAGACAGTGTAGGAAGTAGTACATGAAAGCATACAGTATTTTTTGTCACTTTAGGCTCACCAAAACCACTCTTAGTTTTATTTTAAGATAGGAATGTTGGGTGTCTTTTCTTTTTTTTTTTTCCGTGAGACCTTATTTACATTCTGTTTTCATAGATTCATTCAGCAGGTGACAGAGTTTCTTACCTGCCCATTTAACACTGTAGAGACTTGACTTGCCTCATTTAATGTGGCTCAGGCAGGTGGTGGAGCATCTGGTGAAGTGAGCTACTGCCTTCAAGGGTTATCCTGTCAAAAATGTCACTGCTGTTCATTTTCATCATTGCTGGTATAGAATGGCTGTGCCTTCCCTTTGCTGATGCCTTAGAAGTAGTAAGAAAGCAAGTCAATATCTTATGTAATTCTTCAGGTAAGTGAGATGTGCTATTTTAGCCCTTAAGGTACATGTATAGCAACATGTGTGACACTGAATCCAGGCCATTTTAACCCAAAGTCGTGAGGGCCTTTGCAGGGGATATCTGGTCAGCATAGCTCAATGTTTTTAGCTTTAACTATTAAGCCTCCAGGAAACCTAATCCAAGGGTACTCAAATGTCACTAGCCCAGAGGCAGCAGTAATGAACAAGTACTATACTGTAAAAACACTGTGCTTTTTTTACTTGTTACCCTCTTTTCTAAATTTGGGTGGGGGTTTTTTGCATTCCTTCTATTCAGCTGTTTTCCATTTGGCTGGTATTTTTCATACAGGCTGTACACCACTGCTCTGACCTAAGTCTTCTGAAACAGGTTACCAAAGGTGCCCTAAGTACTTCAATTAACATTGCAGCCTCTCCCGTGGAAAGAATATAATCGAATATTTTTGTTGTTTCCTTGTAGGTAAAAAATACTGCTAGTTACTTCTTGGAACTTTTGTCTTTCACAGCAGCCCTTCATGTGATTGCTCCTTCCTAGTACTAAGCCAGCCACATGCTGTGCTGTAGGTTAGTGGACCTCCCTATAGCCACCCTCTCCCCTCCAAAAAAAAACCCCAAAAACCAAACAAGAAAACGAACCTACAACAGTAAACCCCTGCTTATGTTTGCTGAAAACATGTCTTAAGGTCTGTTGCCAACTCAGTGCCTTTGAAAGTATCCCTAAGGAGATGGCTCCCTTATGCGTTAAGTGAAGTCATACTCTTTATGAGTAGTGTGAACTGGAATTTTCCTTTAAAAGAGACTGTGTGAGTGTGCTGGGGGTGTGAGCTTCTTCTTTTTTCCCTTCTTTCTTCTTTTTCCCTTTTTTATTTTTTTTTTCTTTCTTATTTTTCCTCTTTTGTTGTTTTTTTGTTTGTTTGTTTGTTTGGGGTTTTTTTTGGGGGGGGCGGGGGTTGTTTGTTTGGTTTTTAAACCAGCTCTTCCTCAGCCTATGACATCACAGTCCTGTAATGAGTTGGGGAAGGAATCTGACTAACTAGTGAAGGCCTTTGTGGAAAACAGCATATTTGGGTTTTGCTTCAGAGTTTACAGAAACAGAGTAAGGGTAAGCTAAGATTTCTCACCTGTGACATGTATCTTCGTTGAGCTTTTATCATGCAGTATTGGGAGAAGTATTTACCATACCATTTTCCATAATGGTTTTTGTGGAATTCTTTGTAGCTAGTGTGTTCATTGTGAGCAGTAGTCAGAGCTTTGTGAAATTTGCACCTTTCTACGTAGGTGTAATACAGAATAATATTGATTCCAAGGAGGAAAGATAGTTTTTGTATATCCTGTGCATGTGATAACTAGGGAAACCACCCAGCACATACAGCACGTATTCCTTAGGCAGCTCTTGCAAAGTCTTCTGGCTGAATTCTTTAATTACTGTGGAGGGGTATGTTTCCTACTCGTCGAGTATGTTATTTTTGACACTGTGAAGCAAACTTGAGCTCATAAAGCCACTTTCAGGGTGTCTGTTCAGCTTCATCTTCTAGTGGTTTAGCACTGAAGGAAATTAACATAGTACCATGAGCAGTCACATTTAGCAGCAGCAGCATTCCTGATGAACCCTCAGTGCATGCACCAGGGTAGCACATTCCTTAACTCCTGTTAAAGGAGGAAGGATATTTTAGGGGAAAGCATCCGAAAGCCAAGATGACATGATCTTTCCTTCTAGCTTGTGCTTTTGTTTTTATGTACTTCATAGGTGAAGTCTCATACAGTCACTTCAAATACTGAAAACTGAGTTATTGCTTGTGTGATGTGCTAGTAAACAATACTCTTTTGAGAAGGTCTGATTAAGCCATTTTTGTTTCTTCCCCCCTCTCATCTAAAGCAGTTTGATCTGGAATGTGTCTAACTTCTGTTTCTACAGAAATGTGAGGTGCTGCTTGCAGTTTAATGCTGAGCCTTTTTATGACTGTTTAAAATACCTCCAAGCAAGCATTTTCTATCAGATAGCAAATTGTCTGAGAAATACAGCAACCCTTAATGTAACAGTGTAATTGGCTTTAATGATCTTGCCACAACATTAAATGAATTAACCACTATTTATTTAATTTTTCTGTAGTTAGGTAAAAAAGAACCTATAACTGAGGAACTGGGCAATCTGAAGGACTTTTCAAGCAGAGTAGTTTGAGCAGGAATAGGCAGTTCAGTTAACACCATTTTCCTCCATCATTATCTTAATTTTCCACTTGCTGAAAGAGCAAGTGATGAATGCCTTAATCAAATAATAGCCTAATGTAGTCCAGATGTGCTGTAGGTCATTTAATCAGTGACTTTTCAGCAGGAATAATGAGGTTTTGCTTGGAAGAGGAGCAGGGAGCAGGGGCAGAGGGACAGGAAGTAGTAGGTGCTGAAAGGAGATGTCTTACTCACAGGAATTTCTCAACTGCCTTTTTCCCAAATAAGGAATTAGAAAAAAAATCCTATCCAAGTCTCCCTTTCAATGAAACACTCTCCTGCAGGAGATAGGGGGATGACTGTAATGCTTAGTTTGTGTTATGAGCAAAGCTTAGATGAAGCAGTTAACTGTTCTCAACACCACACTCACATGATGGGTCACATTTATAGCCTAGGGACAGCAGTGGTATGTGGAGAATTTAGCAACATCTTCCTTCTTACAGACTACACTCATTTGGCCTCTTACTAGCAAAACTGCTCTGTAGACCCTGTAGTCGTTTCAGCTGTTTTTTTCTTTTTGACTTTTCTGCTAAGTATTACTTACTTGTGGGACATTTGCTGAAGTGGTTTGGCCAAGTCTCCTGATCATCCTGGCTACACTGGATTAATTGTTTAATGATAGTAGGTGTGTTTCTTTGAATGGGTATTTTTCTACATGTGCCATCCAGAAAATTAAATTACATGCAAGCCCTTAGAGGAAAATCCTTGCAAACTGCAGTGCACTAGAGTTACAAGGTTTTGACTCCTGTGTAAAATCTCCAGCTTGTACCCCAAGCATTGTTTTATCCATGGTGTCTTTCTGGAAAAAGGGACTAGAGAGAAAACATTTTTGTGCAGTCGTTCCCTGATGAACACTGGGCATGGTGACACATTGGAGAGCATGACTCAGGGGAGGTGGTGTGCCAGGCTCTTGCTGGAAGCAGCTTCTCTTCCCCACTTGTGTGCGTAACTCAGCTGTTGGCAGAGACTTCAGTTACATCCTTTGATCACCATCGTATTTTCCCCCTCTTCACTTACGTAAATCAAGTGATTTTTGAGCTAGGACTAGGGTAGATATCCTTTTTCATGTCCTTTCAGATTTCTTTTTATAATGTTCCAGTGATCTGCTTTTGCCTGAATCTGGAGGTAACAGCCTAAAATACATTTTAGGCAAAGCTAATTATAAATAGGGACCTTTCTAAGCCACTACATGCACTCTCTTAATAGAGAGTTTTAGGGGTCTGTAGCTTTAAAATAACTCCGTTTCCTTGAAAAACTGAAGAAAGCAATTCGTAGTGCTCAAGCCAGCTGGCTGGTTGAGCCCTCAGACTCTGACTCTCCCAAAGGCCTGCACTGAATAAACCTTGTCCTGCTCTTGGTCCTCCTGGCAGAGCAGGGTACCATTGAGTGAGACACACTGCACTGTGCAGTTAGTTTCGTAGGCATACCTTCATTTAAGGAGATTTTGTTGTGATGGGTCTTAATCTAATGGATGAGAGCAGCTGTAACAAGTCCTCCTGATACAGACAAAACATCAATAATAATTCTTAACCTTCTCCAGCTGTCAAAGAAACAGATGTTTAGCCTTACATTTCTGAGCATAATTCTCTCTTTTAGCCCAGCATAGCCTCTGTGGCAGCACTCCAGACTGTCAAACTCCAGTAGATATTGAGCAGCCATGCTTTTCAGAAGTGCAGCAAATATTTATTAGGCTTTAGGAAATAGTTAAAAGCAGTTCAGTTCTCTAACAGTTGGTGTTTGTGCAGCGAAGAAGTGAAACAAAAAAAAGAGAAAAATTATCTTAGTCTTTTTGCAAAAGTTTGTAGGGGGTTGCTTCTGTTAAAGCATTTCAGTTCCTACTATATTGCTCTTGAAAGTAAAGGGTGAAAGAGTTCCAGCCTAGAGATCATCTGTCTTTGTTCAGAAAATGCCATTTAGGCTGCCATTTATGACAGATTTACAGAATTATATGAGCCAGTGAAAGAATCTCTATCATCAGAAGACTTTAGTAATACTAAAGCATCTCAGAAAGCCTATTCATGTGTTTACAGCACGTTTATCTCTGTTCCTCACATCTATTAGAACAGTTTTCCTAGCAACCATGAGATCTGCTCTGAGAGCAAATGAACTGCCTGGCCTTTTGTCTCAATTTACTGCCTTCCTCCTGCCCCTGCCTAACCCAAATTCCTTCCTCCGGAGGTCCCTTTCTCATGCACCAAAATGATTAACATGCCTTTATTTTTCTCTAGATCGCTCATTTACATAGGAGGGTTGTAGATCCGTTCTTTAAATGGAGCGGGATCCCCCTTACACCCAATGAAAAGACTAAGGAATTTTGGAAATCCCCTTGTCTATTTTTTTTTTTCTCGTGCAAGTGACCGTAAAGGTCACTCTTTCCTTGTGCTGACATTATCTAGATGGGTTAGAGAGTATTAAGAGCAAGGCTTAGTTTAGCGTCCTTTCCCCTCCCCGCTGGGATTAGATCATGTTTTATCAGAGCAATTGTTCCATTCTTGACATGTGCTGTGCAGATTTCAACTGCAGCATTTTGTGAAACTGATTTTTTATGCATACATTCAAAAGTCTTGTTCTGCTCAGCTCAGTATCTGTATTGGGCGCTCTATTTAAGCTGAACATTTTCCTGTCCTTATTCAGTTGGTATTCCTGCTCTTTCACTTAACATCAAACTAGGGTGTCAGTGCTTCTAACAACAGACCCCTTAGCTCAGATCCACCTACAGTAGCTGAGGGGAGCCTGTCCAAGTGGACTCTGCAAGTGCAACAGTTCATGGCACAGGACCTCATCTGTGACCTTCAGCTGTGAAGAAGAAATTATCCTTCTATTCCTTAAGGATTGTACCCTGCATTGTATTCCCTGCCAGGTTGTGGGACAATTTTCTAATTGCGTTTACACAATTAGTGTATACATGTGTTAGTTGGATGCAGTGCTCTTTATTTCTCCAGCAAACCATTGCATTTCCTTAGGTAGCGTTGGAGGCTGCTTCAGCAGATCATATTTATCATTTTAAGTGACTTGGCACCACAACCTTTTTAAATCAAGTGTCCCAGATGTTGGAAGTATTCAATCTTGTTTCAGCAAAGGCAGATTTTAGAGGCAAGCCACGGAAAAATAAGCCGTAGGAAACATGCGTAACAAAGTTAAAAGTACTAACCATCTGTGCTGGGGTGGTTGATTAACACACAAACATGGTTTGTATTGACCTCGAGTCTAGTGCTATCCCGCTGCAGCATTGGTTTGTTTCCCATCCCTGCACATAGGGTGTACTGTCCTATGGGATAGAGTGAAGCAATATGAAAAATACTTGGCATTGCATTTTTCTTTTGAGGTAGAAATCATTCTAGAACTGAAAGGACCATCACAAGTAGCGTGTGAGCTGATGAGAGTGATGATAAAAACACATTTTTCTGGATGAAATGCGTTCTTATGCATGCATTTACTGCTCTAATTCAGTTGCACTTTCAGGCTGACCTATATTACAGTGTGGAGAACAAGAGAACGGCCCTTTTGAATGCAGGTTCTGGTACCTGAAATCATCATCGATTTACTGATTTCTTAGGTGCTTTGAAGCTCCTGGTTCTCCCTTTGTATGGATGGTAGAAAATGGGGTGTGGTTATGAGTGTAGGCTGGAAGTACCAAATGGTGCTGCACTTTCTGAAGGAAAGTTTAATCACAGCTTCCTGTAATTTCAAATTTGCATCTTGATTACTGTAGAATGGAACAGAGCTTTCATAGCAAAGCTAACCAGCCCCACAGAGAGTAGTATCTGAGTCTACACCACATGAATATATATTGCTTTCCTTTTTACCAGCTGTGTAACCATATCACAACTCTGATAAACTCTGCAATGTGTTTTCTTTATCAGAAGTGATATTTCTTTTCATTCAGAAGTTAGCAGCCTTTTGTCCCTAAATATTAATTTCTGTATGAGTAACTTTGGCCATACAGGTGCTTCATACAGTTACGGTTCTTCACAGGAATCAAAATATTTAATAAAGAGTAGTTAGCCTTTTATTGTTGCATTTTTACAACAGCTACACAAGCATTAAAGAAGGAAGGTACTTGTTTTTCTTGCTCCTGTAGCAANNCTCCTGTAGCAATAGTTGAAATCCAGTCATTTGGGTTGCAAGTTCTTCACAGAGAGTCCAGATCTATATTTATAGGAAGCAAGAGAAAAAAACTGGCATACAGGACCAGGTGTTTTTCTTACTGTAGAAAACTGCTTCTCATTTACGTACCTTCACGTCAGTGGGAAGATGTAAGGTTTATTCCAAATTTGGATCCTGACTTACCCAGGAAAAACTTAAGCTTTTTGTCATTGAGGGCACAGGATGGAGCTATAGAGACATGTTTGAAAAACATGAGCTAGAGAGACATGTCTGGAAAAATACAGTATTAATTAATTATGTGCTCATCATTAAAATATCCTATCATACAGTATATGTTTATTATTAAAGTATTCATAATTTTATCCATCTTTATTACAGCAGCAAAAGAAGACTGGAGTTTGATTTGATACACTTTACAGTGTATCACGTGGGGAAGCTGAAGTCTGTGGCTCAGATGCAATGAAAAAGAATATTGCAAACCCTTTCATGTATTTCCTGAACAAATGCAATCACAACTTCTCCTCCAAAACAGATGAAAAAAGGAAATAGGAAAACCACTCAGAAAATGCCACACAGCAAACTCTCCAAGTAACCACTTGCTTGGGCATTGTATACCCACATCTCTTCTTATTGTCTGTATTCCAAAAGAGCCTCTCACTGCTTCTTAGCAGGAAGTAGTATGAAGTTGCATTGCTTTTTAGAATGTACCCTTGTGATTTCTGAAGTGCTTAGGAGACAAGCCAGCATTCCATAAAGAAAAGATTGTACTGTCTGGCTACCTCAGAATAGTCACTGAAGAGCATAGAGAGCTGCTTATGGAGAATGTCGTTGTGACACTCAAAAATAACACATTTTAGTCATCAGAAATGGTTTTGGTCTGTGTATTGAAGACACTGTGTAATGCACTCTGAGAGGAACAGGTTTTGCTTTTTGTGTGCAAGTAGGATTATGACTGGAACTATTCAGGGTAGTGCCCAGCATGCGCCTGACATATCTTAAATTCAAAATTTGATGACAGGATTTGAGGATTTATTTTTCTCTGAAACTTGAATTTTATTTCATTGAGTGAAAAATTGTAATTTTTGTGGACAAAACTTTCCATAGTAGTTCTAAAACCCTTAGGTGTCAGTATAAAATATGGTGTAAAAAAAGGCGACCTTTTTATGTAGGAATAAGACAACACTTTGCATTTGTATTTGTACCATCCTTCAATGGAAAATGACTTCTCTAAAGACATACTTGCTGTCACAAGCAAGCATAGAGCAATACCTGTGTTGGGTAGGGATTTTGTCACTGGACCAGAGGGCTGTCTGGAAGCACAGAGGTGCAGCTGACTTTTGTATCTTGCAGTGTTTGGGATTGGCTCCATCTGTTATGCAGGTGGTGGCTGGTGACCACAGGGTGAGATGAATGAAAGCAGTTGCTCTCCTGAAGGTTTGCCAGAGTCAGCTTCCTAACAAATCCATCATTTGGTTTCTTCTCATTTGCAAAGAGAGGCGGGCCAAGACAGTAGGTGGAGAGGGATAAGATGGTTGACGTCAGCAAGGAGTTATGGATTAGCCAGTCAGCCACATGCAAATGTGATTTTAGTACTAAAACTGCTTGAGGTATGGTGGGCCCAAGAGTCAGATTCAAGAGCAGAGGGGAGAGGGTTGAACAAAACACTGGTTCAGTGCCCAGGTAGTGGGAGGAGAAGCAGATGAAATACAGGACATCTTCAAAAGAAGATGAAAGCTGAAGAAATTGACAATGCAAATGAAGCCAGGCGACCAGCAATATCAAAAACTGTCCTGAAACTTGGCTGGAGTGATTGTAGGATCCTGCAATGAGGAAACCGTTTTACATTTTCTTAAACTGTTAAACTTCTCATCTGTTTTTTCTTTTCCTCTCCCTCCCCACCACTGCCTCTGTTGCTTCGGAAGAATGTTGATGTGGCTCAGAAGGATTGCCTCCCACTTGTTTCTGTAGGCATTTTGTGTTGCATCAAACAAAGGAAGGCACTGGCAGTAGGTTTGCTGGGTCTTGCTAGTAGCACACCCACATTTTTTTCCGTCTAAAAGAACTGACTTCCCAAACACTTACACTTTTGTAGATGAAGAATTCAGCCAAAGAGAAAACATGCTAATAATTTTCTAAGCTGTTAATAACTGTAGTTTGCTGAAGTGCAGCAGCATTGTAGAAGTGACACTAATTACCCAGTTGCATCTTGACTTAAACAGAAATGAATGCACATTCAGAGATTGTGTAAATGTAACAGCAACTTCTGGAAAATCTGGGTCTAGATGAGCAGTTCAAGGGAATCTTTGTGAATGCTGTATTGCTGACTACAATTAGGATTGAATGCAGCCCAGGATTGAATGTTTCCCATTCACAGGTCTTTGTAATGGTGCAGGCTTTGAAAAGCCTTCTCCCTGTAGGCGACAAATACAAAGCTGTTGGTGCGGGTTTATCGCTGAGGAGCAAAAGCAGTCCCCTGGAAAGCCCGCCTGCTTCTGCCAAACAGCTGAGGCAGGGGGTCTGTGTGTGTCCCACCACCCTCCTCCTCCTCCAAGCGTCCTACTCCAATGCATGGTGTCACCATCATGACGTGCCATTTTCCCACACCCAGCCAGTTATCCTGGGCAGGCTCTATGGCCTGGGCTGTCTTGAAAAGCTTTTTTTTTTTATTAGCTGCTTCTGTCCTTAGTTATCTCAGTTCACTTCTAAAAGTAATTCATCAGCAAATTGACTCTGTTCTTACAGGAGCACTTGGAGCATACTCTCATTTTGCCATGACCTCACAGAGCTGTCCCCAGATTCTGCCAGAATGTGTTGAGGAAGAAAATTGTGTGGGTTCTTAATTGTATTTTTTCCTCTCCCAGCATTCCTCACTGGATTCCGTGCCATTCCAGGAGCCCTTCTTCATGCTCAGTTGCTAATTTCTAGCAAAGAAAGCCTCCTCCAATAACTAGTAAATGTTTCCTCAGAGCTTTTACTGCATAATTGTCTGTTTTGCTACATAATTACATGTGCCACACTAATTGCAGAGACACATGCACTTTCAGAGTTACATGCTGTCACAAATGCGTGCCCTGATTAGACGGTTCCCTGCGTGTGCCTTATTTGTGAGCTATGGATTGCAGCTATGATGAGAGGATGGGCTCTTAATTGCTAGGAGATTTAGGTAGAATACTGTACCTGTGGTTCTGTCATCTAACTTGAATATCCAAATAGGGCGTGATCCACAATGGTTTATACATTAAAGCAGCGATGGAAGTAGAGATGCTTTAGTGAATGCAGTCTCTGGGACCACCAGGGGTATATTCCCAGCTCCATGGTGTGGAGATACCAGAAGCATAGGAACAGGGGGCCCTTTTGCTCTGGTTTGGCTCTTTAAGTAGATGTACTTCAGTGGCAGCAATGCCACTGATTTTCTGTGTCCGTTGACAATATATTCTTGTGGCTGCAGAGGACGTGCAGTTACCTAACAATATTATTAGTGGTTTTGATCTATTTAATTAGAAGCCAGTATTAGTGGGAGCATAATTGCCTACCCATGGTTTGTGTAACAGAGGTCTTGCACTTTGCACGCGTTGCTCCAGCAACTAGCATACCCCTTTTTGCACCAGCATGTCAAGCAGGGAAGATTTAAACCCAAATATCAAAAAGATATTGCAGTCTTAATCCTGTCATCTGAGTACTGGTTGTGTTGGTGGAGCCTGCCCTTGCAGGTTAAAAGAAACCTTATCTATGATTTTTTTCATTCCTTCTGTGTCCACTTGAAAAAGTAAGGACTTTTTATAGTTATTCTGCATTTGTTTGCAGAACATCTGATTTCTTGAATATATCTCTAATAGGACTAAAGAAGAAAATGGCCACATTTAGATATTTAAATGATGAAAAATACAATGTGCTTTAAGAAAAGTGCTGCTAGAAACTTCAGCTGGAGTATTTCTAAGTTCAGCAGAAAGTGAAGAAGTGAAGCAACTAGAACCAGTAAAGTTTGTCAAGTAAAATATGTAGACAAAAGCAGGTTGTTTGTTTTTAAAGATTTTTTCCAATGTTTAAGCACAATTAAGAAGAGAATATCTATTGGCTGAAGCCAGCATTGTCTTCAAACATGTACAACTACATAATTAGACAGAGAGATCTTCGGAATTTTTTTAGAAAGAGCTCTTCCGTCTGACTGCCTGTAATTCTTTAAGGTGTGTCAAATGCATTTGACTGCCTATGTAAATCCAGCAGCAATGTGATTGTTCAGGTCACTGGTAAGTGCCATTGTGCTCCTTGTTGATTATCTTCTGCTGCAGTGTGTATTAATAGCATACTGGGTAAAGGACAGCAGGGGTGGGGGTGACTTAGCAGACAATGGTGCCCTTGTTGGTGGCCACTGAGTTCACAGGGTTTGATCATTGCCATTTGCTTTCCAAGCCCATGCCTCACACATAGAAACACACATAGAAGGGGAAACAGAGATCTCAGATAGCATATTTCTGTTTTAAAAAGTTAGTAAAAGTAAATAGATGTATCACTTTTAGTTTTCATGATGTAGGAAGTTAGCAAGAGTTAGCAAGTTCTTTTTGAAGAACAATGTTTAAAATTTTCTTTGCGTTTGTTTTTTTTTTGCTTTTTTGCAATATAGAATTATTGAGGAATTAATTGGTTTGTTGCCATCGTAATTGGAAGTTCCTTCAGACTTTACTCATAGAAGTTCATTAGGCTGCTTGACCAGTAAAATCTGCCTATACCTGAACATAAATAGTGTTTCTTTCAGTAACCTCCTTGTGAGCAGAGGCAACACATCAGGGAGGAATATGAATCTGCACTGCAGATCAAAGAAGTGGGAGGGAGGAGACCATTACTCTGGTCCCTGTCACACTCCTTGTGATGGTCTTCATGTCATGGGAGTTGCAGATGCTTCTTGTCTCTCAGGTCCCATTGTGTGTGGGTTTCGTGTGGGCTGGAGAAAGACCCCATATCTTTTCAACACCACGTAATTCTACCCTGTGTTTGATGATCAGGATTGAGCCACTGAGAAATGAGTATTTCCTGCCACATCCTTTTTCCAAACTCGGTATGAACCACTTCCCTGCACATGACCATCTGTTTCTACAAAGCAGGGGCAGTAATACTTTTCATCTGTAGAAGCATTATGAGATTTGCTTTAGGTGTGGAAAGCATTTTTAAAATACCTAGATCATAGGTGTTCTGTGCTGCATGTGCAAATCTTTGAAGAGTCTAAACTGCAAAGTCGGTATTAACTTGGAAATCCAGAGCTCATTCCTAGTCACAGACCAAGATACAGGCATGAAGTAATGACAAAGTGAGGATGACAAGCAGATGGGAGATCCTTAAATGAAAGTTTGTTGTTGTTTTAATACCTTTTCCAGTTTGTAGATAACTTCTTGTTTTTTGTGTTAATAGTTTGCCTTGCTTTTTCACATTCTGAGGGAATGCTTTAATCTCAAGTTTAAGAAGTGCTAGGATTTGGTTTTTCAGATGGTGTTTACTTCCCAAAAAATTCGGTGGTTTTTTTTTAGGACTTCATCATAGTTTTTTTCTCTTATTTTAGAAATCTTCCAGAATCCCTGAGGATGACATCCGGTTGAGAAAAAATAGAGACCAAAACTGTGCCAATTTCTTGGAGCCAGCTACTGTGCTTGCTGCAAAGGAAGAGAAAATGGAAATTGAAGTTCCAGTTTCTGAACACAAAAGCATCACCACAGTGGCTTCACCACATCCCGTAGACAATCCAACCCACTTTTTTCCCCCTGCTGCCAGCCGTAATGGACTTAAGGAAAGACATGAATCTCTGGACAGTGAAGTTGCTAAGGAGATAAGATACCTAGATGAAGTGTTGGAAGCAAATTGCTGCGATTCTGCTGCAGATAGTACATTTAATGGGACATCCTCCCCTGAACCAAGTGCAGTCTCCGTTATGGATGACTCAGGAGCATCTGCTAATGTCAGTAAAGATTCAGGACCCAGTGAAAGGGAAGAAAATGTAGCCGACAGGCAGGCACCCTTGGAAGCTGAGGCGTGTGAAGCTAGCATAACTGATGAGAACCTGAAATCTAATGGCCATTCTTTGGGTGGACTGAAAGAAGACACTAGGGAGAGTCTGAAGGTGCCAGGAAGTCCCGCTTCTTCAAACAGTTCTAGAAGATCCTCTAAGGATGGAGAAACAACTCTTACAACCCTTAAGAAAGAGGCAAAGTTTGAACTGCGAGCCTTCCATGAAGACAAAAAGCCCTCAAAGCTCTTTGAAGATGAGGAAGAGAAGGAAAAATATAGAGTCCGCAAAGTGAGACAATCGGAAGAAATGATGGAACTTGAAAAGGAAAGAAGGGAACTCATTAAGAGCCAGGCTGTCAAGAAGAACCCCAACATTGCGGCCAAATGGTGGAACCCTCCTCAAGAGAAGCCCCTGGAGGATCAACTGGATGAAGATCATCTGGAGTCTCACAAGAAGTACAAGGAGCGCAAGGAGAGACAGCAGCAGCAAGGTGCAACACCAGCATCCCCCAAACAGGTCAGCTCCTCCTTTGTAGCCCCAGAGTCAGTCAATATCAAAAAAGAGGATATTGTCACAGAGCAAATTGACTTCTCAGCTGCCAGAAAGCAGTTCCAACTGATGGAGCATTCAGGTCCATCTCAGGCTCAGGCCCCACCAAGGCGGTCAGGAACACCGAAGATGTTCTCCATCAAACCCTTCTACAAAAGCCTCAATTCTCCACATGGGAACAAGCCGATGTCCTCTGTGACAAGACCTGTTTCAGTGTGTGGGCAAACAGGACAGCTTGAGGGTAACAATGCCCCGGTTGTCAAAGCGCAGAAGGTCTCCTGTACCTCAGAAGATGACAAAAGTGCCCAGACTACCACGGCTGATACAGCAAGAGAGCTACCACGCCGTGATAGCCCCAGAGCTGGACCAGCCTCAAAACTGTGGGCAGAGGATGGAGAATTCGTGAGTGCAAGAGCGGTCTTCACAATGGTGAAGGATGATGGACAAGGAATTCTAGACCACTTCCCAAAGTCAGGCAGCGCGTCTTCCCCTCCAGAGGAGCTTGACTCCGGTTTGGATGATTTGTCTGTTAGGTCT
>VZRE01007675.1:0-31571 GCA_013396775.1 Cephalopterus ornatus | reverse complement strand
GTCTCAGGATACCACAGTCTTGGAGACCCTTTCCAATGACTTCAGCATGGATAACATAAGTGACAGTGGGGCCTCCAATGAGACCATGAGCGCCCTGCAGGAAAGTTCGCTGGCAGATTTCTCCCTGCCACAGACCCCACAGGCTGACACTCCAGCAGAGAGTAGGAGTGAAGGCATCTCCAAGTCTTTCAGCGACCCAGGCTGTGATTCCCCCTCCTCTGCCTTGGCAGACTCCATGCTGATGGATGACCAGCTGGAGTACCAGGCTGGCCTGCTTGTTCAAAATGCCATCCAACAAGCCATAGCTGAGCAGGTGGATAAAGAAAACTGCAAGGAAGAAGAAATACCAGCAGAGAAAGAGATCTCAGTCAAAGAGCAGCCAGCCACCACTGGGCCAGCTCCAGCCTCCAAGGAGCATCAGAGCCCAATGTTTGAGCCACCCGAGGTGTCTTCACCAGTTCAAGAAAAAAGGGACACCATACCAAAGACTTTAAAAGAGGAAGACTCAGGACTCAGGGAAGGGAAGAGTTTGCAGCAGTCACCCACATACTCAGCCAGCCAGCCATTCCTTGTGGAGGAAGGCAAACATGAAGTCAGCTACTTCAGCAAGTATTCAGAGGCAGCTGAGCTTAGGAGCACTGCCTCCATCCTGGCCACACAGGAGCCTGAAGTGACCGTAGGTCCTTTCAAGTTACGGTCGAGGAAACAGCGAACTTTGTCGATGATAGAAGAAGAGATCAGAGCTGCCCAGGAGCGAGAAGAGGAGCTGAAGAGGCAGCGGCAAGGTCTGCAAATGGCACCAAGCCCTGTTACAAGGAGTGTACCGCCCATGCCCACCAGAACCGCGTCTTACAAAACTGCACCAGGTAAGAGCCCAAAGTATTAGAGGGGAAGTGAAATGCGACTGAAAGGTCAGGTATGGTTTAGTTTTATGTCATTTTTGAATGAAAGCATTGTTTTGCAGAGGGTTGGGAGGGTCATGACTTCATCTGCCAGGAAACTGCAGGCAGGAGAACTGCATGGGACAGCCATTCAGTTTATGAGCACACCTGTGGAAGGCTCTGGTTTTTCACAGACATAGTGCAGAATTAACTTAGAGATGCTGATCATCATTACTAAACACTGTGCTCTATTCATCCCTGCCACATTGATTGTAGCATGACATGTTTATCCCTATGCTGCTAAGACCACCCTTTGAAGTTTAAGATCATCTCAGGGAAGGACAGCAGCAGTTTTTGCAGCTGTATGGCTCTTTGAAAGAGAAACATACAAGGCCTTTCTTAACAGGCTTTCTGTTCTCTTGCATGTCATAAAGGAAGTGCAAAGGTAGTGGAGATTCACAGATTTTGGGGTTTTAAATCAGATTTCTTTTTCAGTGTATTTTGCTTTCTGTTTTCAGGTCTTTCTTGGCCTTAATGGACTTTGTCTTGTATAATGATCTCCAGAGTCATGAGTCGCCATGTATTTCAGGTGGTGTCATTCACTGCTGAATTAAACAGGCATCACAAACAAAATGCCTAATAGATTCAGTAGGAATCCTCCTCTGACTGATCAGTTTCTGGGTTGTTGTGGTGACATTTGTTGCTTTTGAGCATATCTCTTTCCCCATTTTCCTTCTCAAGAAAAAAAATCAAGCACTCACACCTTCTTAATATAATATAGAAAAAAAAATAAAAAAACACATACTAGGCTCCTTTCTGTGTAGTGATTTTATAAGCATATACCTACATAGGCTTTGCAAGTACCTAAAAGGTTTATTAACAGTGATCATTGTGAAAAAGTATTCATTTTACCCAGAGTATTTAGATTCTGTCCTTACTTCTACAGGTGTAAACATGAGCTAGTGATGGTCATTTTCTTTTGAAAGTCATGGCAAGCTTGAGTAAGATCTGGATTTAGTTCATTACCCATATGATTGTGAACTTGAAGTGCTACAGAGCACATAAATAGCTAATACTTGGGTTTGTTTCTTCTGCAAAGGGGATGATTTTAACCTGTGGTTTTTGCCAAAAAATGTACCAGGTATAAATCCTTTCTTTGGAGTACTATTGTTATTACTCCTATAGAACAGCATTTTTAATAGGAACCACTTCTAATCTGAGCTGTTCTGAGCAATACCTGACAAGATGTGAGATACAGGGCAACACAGACGTCAGCTAGGAGGACTCATTGTGCAAAGGTGTGTTCATGATCACTTTCAAAAACAGCATCATCTGTAGCTCAGAGTGCTCCAAATGATAATGATTGCATTTTACTCACAAGGGGTGTTGGAAGTGCTGCTGGCACTAATGCTTGTTTCAGTGGAGCATCTGGGAAGACAGTGTACTTGTACTTTTTCTACACAACAAGGCATTTACTTTGTGTCTGTAAAAATGTTTGTCATAAGTTATGTTCTAGAGAAAATGATAAACTTCTGTTTATAATGAGTCATTCCAGACAGTTTCCTTTGAATGTCCAACTGCCAGACATTCAAGAAAGAAAATTGGATCTATTAGCCAGTGACTCAAGCTACTGCATTTTGCAGCTGGTGACAAAGCAAAGAAATAATTTCTAGGAAAAGATGAATATGTGGCAATGTTTAAGAATGTCATTGATCAAAAAAAACTCACAGAGAGCATTGCCAAAGTCATTCTTAAATTTTCTGCTTTCAGTGCTTTCTGAGCAGCAGATGTGTTCAGCATAGCTCTCAGCTGGAGTGCGTCATCCCTTAGTGTTGCAAAGTGCGTAACCTCAGCTCATCTCATCCTTGCTGTCCCTTTAGCCAGCTGTACTGCAGTTAAAGCTTGCAAGCATCCTTAAAAATTGGGACGAGGAATACCATGCAATCCCTTGCAAGACTGCAGCCACTTTACGTTTAATATTTACAGGATCTTTTAAATATTTGCAAAAACAGAGGCAAAATGTAATTCATCAGAGGCAAAAAAGTCTGACTGTAAAGCTTAATTGCAGGCAGTTGCAGAGATGATTTACAGAGCAAAAAAAACCCCTGCTTATGGTGGACACAGTAAGGAATATGTTGTAGAATATGTCTGGTACTGTGTAGTGGGTTGACCCTGGCTGGATGCCAGATATCCACTAAAGCCACTCTCTCACTCTCCCTCTACAATAGGACAGAGGAGAGAAAAAGAAAAACAGCTAAGGATTCATCAGTAGAGATAAGAGCTGGGAGAGAGGTCAGTTACTGATTACCTTCACAGGCAAAACAGACTCAAAGTGGGGATGTTACTTAAATTTATTACTTACAGGATAAGAGCCAGAGAGGAGAAATAAAACAATCTTAAAAACACCTTCCCCCCCACCCCTTCTTCCTTTCATGTTCTCCCTCCTCCCCCACAGTGGTGCAGGGGGACGGGGAATGGGGGTTATGATCAGTCGTCGTTTCTGCCACTGCCCAGAGAGAGGAGTCCTTCCCCTGCTGCTGTGGGGTTCTTCCCATGGGAGACAGTCCTTGATGGGCCTCTCCAGCATGAGTCCATCCCTTGGGCAGCAATTCTTCCCAGACTGCTGGCCCCTGGGTCGTTCCTCCATGGGGTGCAGTCCTTCACCAATGAGCTGTACCGACGTGGGTCCCCCACAGGGGCCACGAGTCCTACCTGGGAAAAACCTGCTCCAGCGTGGGCTTCCGTTTCCAAGGGCTGCAGGTCTCTGGCAGGACCTGCTCCATCTTGGGCCTCCCACGGGTTCACACCTCCTTCATGCATCCACCTGCTCCAGCATGGGCTCCTCCATGGGCTGCAGGTGGGTCTCTGCACCCCGATGGTCCCCCATGGGCTCAGGGCACAGCTGCCCCACCATGGTCTGCTCCACGGGCTGCAGGGCCTCAACGCCGGCGCCTGGAGCACCTCCTTCCCCTCCTTCTGCACTGACCTTGGTGTCTGCATTGTTGTTCCCATGTTCTCACTCTGCTCTTCCCTGGCTGGAATTCTCTCTGCACCACAACCTTTTGTTCTTTAATATGTTATCGCAGAGGCGTTACTGTTACTCCTGATTGGCTCAGCCTTGGCGAGCTCCATCCTGGAGCCGACTGGCATTGGTTCCACGGGACAGGGGAAGCTTCTGGCAGCTTCTAACAGAAGCCACCCCTGTAGGCCCCCCACTACCAAAACCAAGCCACAGAAACCCACTACATACTGTAAAATGAATATCTAGTTTCACAAAGAAAAATAATAGTAATACTAATAATAATAAAGAAGAAACAGAAGTACTTCTGTCAGCAAATTACCTTTCTGAAAGAAACAATTGGCACTTTTAACATCAGAAAAACAATTGGCACTTTTAACATCAGGATATCTCAGCAGAAAGGGATTAAGGGATCAAGTCTAAATTTGAAAAATCTGTTTCTAAACCTTTAAGTGGGAAAGTGGAAGCTCACCAGAACTCTTTTGAGGTGGTATAATAATTAACTTAATTAGCAATGGCCTTACTATGAGATTGGTTTTAGGTGGTGGTCTGGGCAGAGTAGCTTTACTAGGATTCTGGGTGTTCTGTGGTTATTTATTACTACTGCTCCTCTTCATTGCCATAGATTTGGATACTTAGGTGGATAACAGAAACACAAACCGCAAAAAAGGACTGCAGTGAAACCGCATTGTAATTTTACTGAAATGTGGAAGATTAACACCATTCACATTGGGTGTATGTATGAAGTAACTGCTAATTATTTTAGATAGCAAACAGCCTGGTTTTACTCACTCTGACAATACAACTTTCCTACAGCTGACTGTGGCACTCAATTTGTCTGCCAAGCACCCAACACAATTCAAAAGGCCTTCCAGTAGTAAACCTCTGTAGTGCTAACAAGTGTCCTTCCAAGTTGTTTGGGGTGCTCTGAAGCAACCTTTTAACCCATCTCAGATCACTGGATCAAGACACAGGGTAATTTCAGTGGAATGCGCGCACAGGGCAAGACTTCTCCAGAATAATTCTGTAAAGGTGAAGAACCTATGCAAATTCTTTCACAAAATGTTGCGTTTCCTACATGAAACTCAAGAAAGACCAAGAAAGTATCTGAGTATGGCTACATGGAGAGTCATCGTGGATCCCAAAATATTAGTGGAGCTCTATTTAAATTTGATAGTTTCCTGTATTGCTTTGCTGCAGCTTCTGCTGCACTTGGCACAGCATGAGCAGCTGCATAGCAAGACAGCAGTTTCCTCTTACAGTGTACAGGTGGTACAGCATGTCTCCTGGGCAGAGCAGTTGGGGCTGTCTGATAGTTTATTTGAGCAGGATGATGAGAGTGTGACATGAGAGGATTCACCATACATTTGGTGATGTAATTCCCATGTTCCTTTCATTAGGAGTAACTTAGACTATGGAGAACTTGCATCTAATTTCCTATAGTGCCTGGCTGTAGGTAATCCGCTTAATCAAAGGAGGTGTGAAAATCATTGCATGAGAGGTCTTGGTTCAGTGAAGGCTTTTCAGTTGGAGAGAAACCCTTTGTGAATCTTGGTGTATCATGATGAGGTATAGGGAAATCCCTAACATAAGAAGCTACACATGGGAGAAGCTTTGGGAAGCTGTCACATCTGCCTTTTCAGTGCTTATCGCTAAAGTGTTGCGAGGTGAGGCAGAAGCACGTTTCACTCCCTGCACTCACCTGCAGGCGCTCAGACCCACCTGCACACCCATCAGGGAGAGCTGCCCACCTAGTAGTCATCTGTTGCCCTCAGCGCTCACTAAATGTGGCAACTTAGAGATGCAAGCAATCAGATACCTTTAAATTTTAGGTAAATAGTGAGGGTTGTCTGTGTGTTGTCTTTTTCTTTCTTTTCCCTACTTTCTTATCCTGAGTAGCAGCTGTGGATCTTAAGCCTTTGTCAGAGGAGCCTCCTCAGCCTGAAAACCATTTTCCATTTCTATTTTTCACTAATAAGTACTGACACGAAGGAAGCTTCTCAGGTTCAACCGTAGTCTGAAATTACTTTTTGTATGGTGGGAGGAGAGGCAGAAATTTGGGGCAAAGTATTTTTAATTGCAAAATTTTTGATGCCTTGTATGCTTGTAAAGAATAAGGATCAGGTATAATACATATGCGTTAACTCCTTTTTAAAATCAGAATTTTGAGAAAGTCTAGAGCCAAAATGTTTATGGAAAATGCTGTTTCCTTACCCACCTTTATAGGCACCAGTAAGAAAAAAAGCAAAGTTCATCATTCTCTTCAAGGATTGCTCTGGAGCGGTCATCAGTCATCCCATGAGCACTTCCAGGAGTGCCTTAACAGCATACTAACTCAGCTCATTTGTCATTTGCTCTTTTATTCCCTCTGTAGTGGAGAATGTCTATAAAGTGAGAGGGTCTTTGAGAGGTTCTTTATTTAATGTTTGCGTGTTTGTGCTTTTGCGTATTGGTGTTGCTTACCTGGTGTTCAAGAAGAGCAAAGCAGCCCACCTTTCACCTTAAGTGGTAATGAGGCTCCGTATTGCCAGAGGGACCTTTTCTTTTGTCTACTTCAGCTATCCCCTCACTCCAGCACAGACTGGTTTCCTGAAGCAGTCTGTCTTGCTGAAATGTCTTAATTTGAAAAGTTTTCTCTGATATGCAGTTATCTTACAAAATGTAAACAACATCTATAAGTGAAAAGTAAATGTGTACATGTAGATTTGGGATGCTATAGCCTTTTATAGAGGTATACATACATGTGTACATATACATAAAATGTATGCAATATGTAAGTATGTATATAATACAAAGGTTGGAGTCAATGGTTTTGGAGGTCTTTTCCAACACTAATGATCCTGTGAATATATGAATATGACAATTGATGGGCCTTCCAGCCAGAGGGAATGGATCTCCATGGAGATATCCCCTTTATAAAATGTAGATCCCCAAAACCTACCATTTGCATTGCGTTCCAGGTGAAGTGGAGTGGAAGGAGCTCTTTTCAGCCATTAGACTTGTCTGTGAGTCCGAGCATCCTGTGATGTGTCTACGTCCCTAGGGGAAACCAGAAGTTGAGCAGACATCTGGGACTTCTCATTCTTCCTGAACTACTTGCATACATCTAATGCAATTGCTAGTGTAAGAATGAAGTAATACAGCAGGATGTGTGACCTTCAATCTGACCTTTTATTTTCACCACACTTTTATACCCTCTGGACCTAACTGGCAAGGTCACAGTAGTTTTTACTCTCTCCTGTTGAGCAGTGACACATGGGTGCTGGACAGCTCAGGACCTGCTGTTGGCCTCTGGTTTGGCAGCATAACTCCTGGTTGTCTGTGAAGCAAGACCTGATGCAACCAAGCGAAGAACCTGGGCTCACAGAAACTCCCCCTCCACTATCTAGTAGGGTGATATAAGGAGGATGAATTCCCCGCCTCATCCCTGTACCCTCCAGCTTAAGATAAGCCTGTAGCGAAGAACTAGTCATGCTGGGTTTTTCAACACTGATCAGAAATGAAACTAGCCTGGCCAGGAGATTTCTTGTAAAAACACCTCTACACTGTCTACTCAGATTTCACTTCTTCCTTGAAGAATAAATGCTGTTGATTTTTGCAGGAGGTTTCAAGGCTGCTCTCTAGTGGCTGCCACTGTCATGACGCTTTCTGATGGAGCAGCTAAGATTTTCATTTGTCTCAGAAACAAGTTTAATGAAAATCCGCATGATCCTTCTGATTACTTCACTTATTTTTAAGGGGTTTGCAGTGGGTATTTTTCTCTTTTTTTTGTTTTGTTTTGGGGGTGTTTTGTTTGTTGGTTTGGTTTTTTTCCCTCATCCATTGAAATGTCATATTTCAAAGAGTTGATGGTGGTCCCATAGAAAAGTAAATCTGATTTTGGTTCAATATTGCTTTATCCTGTCATAGCTGAGAACCCTGACACATTATTCCTATGACCTGCCACTGTCATCCTCATTCTTCCTACCAGGACAAGGTGGGTAGCTTAGCCCAGACCAGTGCCTGGTGATCAGAAAGCAGGGTGTCGTTCCCAAAGAAGCATGGGTTATCAACCCCCTTGAGCTCTCCTGCAGCTTGTAGAAGTGGTTTCCTTGTTCTGATGTGCCTTTTACCCACTTCTGGGGTCACTGTGCCTAAAACAGGCTTCCATGGGATGAAATGGGCTCAGTTAGTTAGAGAGAAACCTGACCTTTCTCTGACTTTCCTCCCACCAGGAGACTGAAGAGCCCTGTGTGAACGAAGGGTTTATAGGACAGAGACCTGATCCTGTTTTGCCACAGGTCTCCCTCCAGGAGCACCCTGTGCAACCTGCAGGAAACTGCTGCAGGGAAGAGCAGCACCAGGGATCAACCCAAAGCCTTTATTGCTTACAAAGCAGATATAAATTACGGGAAAAAGAAAAAGCCAGCAGTGCTTAACAAGATACCTTCTTTGGATGTCTTGTGCATGGTCGCTGTGTTCTGTATTGTCTGAGCCAGAAAAAAAAAGATCTTGCCATTTTCCAGAATCTTAAAAACATTTGCACATCACTGAAATGTATTGTGTAGGAGGGAAGTGGCGTAGTTCAAGAAGATACTACTGTGAACAACAGCAGTGGGTAAAACTTGCATTGTGTCATTTGGTGACTCTTCTAGGTTTTGTAAAATGATTTTGTAGTGTTCTGGTGTAGTGGATTACAGCAGGAGGGAAAGTGTGTTTAAAGTCCATGACCATCCTAATTTGTCAGATTGTTTCACAGACCTCGTTCCAAACTGTTTCTTCATTCAAATCCTGCTGAAAATGGTTCACGAGCTGTCATCTTTGGCAAACAACTTGTGAGTGCTCAGCTTAGGAAGGGTCATTCTTTTTCATATCATTGCAGGGAAGATAGAGAAGATCAAGCCTCCTCCATCCCCTACCACCGAAGGCCCTGTCTCACAGTCAGACCCTCCATCCGAGGAGTCTGCTGGAGCCCAGCGACCCAAGAACCTGATGCAGACCCTCATGGAGGATTATGAAACACACAAAACTAAGAGACGAGAACGGATGGACGACAGCAGTGTAAGTGCAGTTTTCCTTCTCACTTTTTGCTCTGTGATGCAGACTTGTGAGAACCAACAGACAACAAAAAAAACCCCTATTTCACCAGAATCTGCTCAGATCACCTTGAAACTGTGTAAGGATTTTAACCGACTGTAAGGGCTGGGTGTTCGAAATGGGAGGATGGGGGCCAATGGAGAGTGTCACTGCAAATATTAGAGGCAACTCATATTAGATTTTGTTTTAATTGATTAAGTTAACCAGTAATAAGAGCAGCGGATAGCTGCATTACAACTGGCAGATTCTGTAAATGCACACATCATCAAGACCCTCCAATGCATTATTTTAGTTACTCTTTGAACTTTCTGGATCAAGCATGTATTCACACCTATGTTTGTAGACCCGCAAAGTCCCATCCCAGTGTGCTCAGGATTTATTGTAAGTTGATAACTTCCCCAGAAACCACTCCTTGTGGAACTGGACTGGGAATGTCTCAGAAAAAAAACTTGGATCCTCCAGCCAGCTTGCTGTTTCCTGCTGGACTTGTTTTTCTTCCATACAAACAGTAGTAGAGTTTAACCTAATTAAAGTGTTCTTCATTAGAAGCACTAATAAGAAGAGCTATGAATTTTGTAGCTGGAAGGATCAAAATTCAGGAGCAACTATTATACAACATGTTTCCCAACAGTACCTGAGCTGTTTCTTGTTCAGACTCATTATTACTGTGGGCAGTGAGTGCAGAAGGCAGTGAGATATAAGTGCAGTATAGAACTTCTTAAAAGGACACAGTGTTTGCTGAAGCAGCCACAGTCCTCCAGGCATTTCCTAGAGACGTCAGAACAATGACATTAGTGCCAAGGAGCTCATGCTCCAACAAACTGCTTCTTAGTGATGTTCATTAATGGCAGGGTCTCAAAAGGAGTATAGAAGTGAAGGTTTGCAACATGAATACTGCACTAGTCTGGCAGCTTTTTTAATCATATGCTGGTAAATATTGGACAGCAACGTAAGACAGTTAATATCAGAAGGAGTGCACTGTGAAAGAGTCCTGTTGCACTTTTGTTGGCTAACTAAAATGCAAATAGATTAATCTCCACTGCACACCAGAAACTTTCTGGTCCCTTATTCTACTGGGACCATTGAAAAACCAGGCTTCTACAGTCACAGAGGAAGCCAACTTGTGCACAGAAGCATGCCTTGTTCTGGCAGTGGCATCTTGGGGCCACATCTTAGGAAGGAGCTGCACTTTGGTTTCCTCTCACTCTGCAAAGCACCCAGTGAAATCACGTGGCTTCAGCTGTTCCAGTTAGTGCTGTTTTCTGGCATCTCCCCAGAGGATCTCTCTCTAAAGGGTGCTCAGAGGCTTGCAGGGCACATGTCACAACTCATGACTTTTGCAGAAGCTGTGAGGAACATGAAAAAAAGATGAATATAAAACTCCAAGTGTGCTAACTAGAACTGGTCTTTGGGAATCCGAGTGTCTGTCAGTGGCTGGAAATTTTAGCACAGCAGAGAAGCTGCTCTGCTCAGAGGAGTGACACTCAGCTCTCACTCACCCTGCTGTCTTCCTCCATCCTTGTGAAGAGTGTAGGTGACTTGCCCAGCGCCCAGCCCATGAAGTGGTAGCTGGTGGCTGAAATCTCCCACCAGTGTGATGGTCACATGCATTCTACTTGTAATGCATGTAGCACACTAAAGAAATGCAAAATGTCATTACATGTAACTCACTCTGCTTGTTCACCTGAGCAGAGTTCCTCAGGTGCTTGTAGAGCGGCACATGTGCCCCGCAGAAAGCAGGCTGGTCACAGTTGCCTGGGCTCCTCTGCAGTTTGAAGTGAGTCCTGATGTCCTGACCAGAGTGCTGGTCTGAGCAGTGTATGACCAAAGAGGTGTGCTCTGGGTGCCAGCTTGACTATCCACTGCTGCTAAAGCGGCCCAGGCACTGACTGCCCAAAGATGTGCTGCCAGAGCATTGGTGCCAGTCAAACAACCCTGTGGGATAGATCTTTTTCTGGGATGAATTGTCAAGTCAATTTACAGAGCCCCAGCGCGCACTGAAATCCCGCAGTGTTGAGGTTTGTTGTCGTTCTCCTCTTCTGTTAAGTCCACTGCATAAAGCCAAAGAACATTTACATTCTTGCTGCTGCCCACCCAAAATCTTATTAGAGTTCTGTGGCCTGTAGCAGCCAGGGAGAACTTCCTCGGAACAGCAGGAGTGTTTTGTTTCTCTTCCCTGCTTTTTTCCCCTCTCCTTTGGTAAACAACTCCCACCATTGACAGGGAAAAGATAATTTAAATAAGAAATGCTGTGCTTGTACCACTGTCAGTTTGAGCTAATATTTTACGTGCCAGGCTAAGCAATTATTATTTAAACAACAAATAGCTTTGATTTGTCAGCAGAGAACATTTGATCAGTGTTCTCAGGAAAAAGGATTTCTGTAACTAAAGAAACAAAAGAGAAATCACTGGACTGTTTTTGAAAATACATGAAATATAATGGGGGAAGGAGCATAACTGAAAACCAGACAGGCAGCTGCCACTTGGAGCAATGCATTCAGAGAGCTGAATGTGGCTCAGTGTTGCTCTTTCTGAGTGAGGGGAACCAGGGACTTCCTTGAGTACTGGGAGCAGTCAGGGTGCCATGGCACAACAGCCATGGTCTTCTGAATGGAATTGTGGAGAGGTTTGATGTCCATGGAAACTCCCTCTCATTCTGAGCACACCAGCAGTGCTGATGGATAGAGATTTACTCTCTCCCTGCATAAAACACACGAAAAGTCGGGAGGGTGGTTTCAGTAGGACATCTACCCTATCTCTCCTTCAGGCATCACCAGCCCCTGTTTTATGTCTGGCTTCAGTGGCTACAACGTGGGCCCTCTAGCCAGGGCTTGTGGGTTTTGCCTTTCAGAAAGGCAAATCAAGCACATCTGTTCTTGGAAGAACTTCACTGCTCAGGAAAGGGGGCGGTTTCTTCCAGAAGATGTGTTACATTATAGGGTTTCAATACATGAGTAAAAGAGAAAAAGCAGCAGCAAGAGAACGGGTCAAGCACTGATGGTAAACAAGACTGAGACTGGCCAAGCAACGTCATTAGAATTACACCAAACTGAGTAATCTTTCTTTTTTTTTTTTGTGACACCCAAGTTGCTTGAGATGTTATACTATGGAATGTGCCAGTTCTTACAATTTCTTTAATTTGTTCTTGTTTCCTAGTGTTATAACATGCTTGTTGAATGTACTAATGCTGGTCTTTTCCCTTTCTACCAGTACACCTGTAAATTACTGTCTAGCAAGGTTACCTCTGAGGTATTTTTCTACTGCTTATTTATTTATTTTTGCTTTCTCTTGCATGGTGATTCCAAGTGCATGTTGCTGCAGTTGGCATTTTCATACTGTGTGCCGGTGCCATTTCATATCAAAATCGGGGTGCCAGTGTGTATGTGTGTGATATTTCCTGCATATCTCTCATCCACAAATATTTGTGTGGCTGGTTTTTCTAACCCTTGGATTCTGGCTAGAATTTCTGGCACAGGAGGGGTTGTAATTAAAGGGATGGGGGCTGTTGCCCAGGACTTGAACATTTCTGAGGCGAGAAATGGGAACTTCTCCTTAATCCCTCTTATGATTTAGCTGGCAAAGCTAAACCTGGGATCCAAGCGCCCTCAGATACTGAGTGAAACTGCCGTGGTTCTCCTTTGTTTCTGATTACATGTTGAAATCTCTATATTTTGTAAAGAACATGAACATCAACCTTTGAACTGTAGAAGAGGAGTCAGATCAAGTGCATGGCCTCAAGTCTGTTGCATTTTGTGATCCTGTCATTGTCCCTGTCTGTTGTGATGTGATGACTGATCAGACTCCCACAGCTTGGGTTGGTCTCAGTGTTGGTCTCAGGGTAGAAGAAACACAGATCTGTGAAGGAAAGGATAATTAGAGTGACATTTGGTATTTTAGCAAGGCAGAACTTGCACATTCCTTATCCCTATAAAGCTGGACTTTGCCAAAGGCAGTAATTTTAAGAGCAGGTGGTTGATACTAACTACTACACTTCTGCAATGTTTGTTAAGAACAAGATGCTTAGTAATGTAGATATTTCAATTGCCTGTAATTTTCTGTGCAGATTATGGTAATGACTGACATTCATTTATCCAACATCAGCACTTTTTTATAAACAGGAATCTTCCACTATTTTTGTATTCTGTAACATATTTGATCACATCAGTTACCTCAAGACAAGCACATGAACGTTTTCTGTTCCGGAGAGTAAAGCAAAGTCAAGTCTTTCCTATTCATTAAATAATTTAGTGTGGATTTTATCTCACTGATACAAGCCAGTGACTGATCTTTGTGTTTATAGAGAGTTAATCAGTGTAAGAGCAGTATTCTTTCAGATGGATTAAACACAGGTTGAGCCTCTTCTGCTCCATAATATCTGCACAATAATCTAAGTCAAGATTTATACACAGCAAGTAGTGATCAGAGCGTTTGATGTTGTGTGAAAGGCAGGAGCTCAGGTGTAGATTTTACATGCCCAGCCCATGGTCTTCTGCTGGGAAGAGTTTTGTGTCCACCTTGTATAATGATAATGACTCAAGGAGTAAGGAATTGGAAGTGAATGAGCATGAATGGTAAAGGTGTTAGAAATAAAAAAGGCTGTAGGACACAGTAGTTCTGTATGCAGGTGAAAGGAAAGTATGTCTTCTGGCTAATCTCCAGCCTCTAGCCTCAGACTGAAGAAACCATGTGGTTCTCATTGGAAATCTTTAGCTGAAGCTAGGCAGTAGTTCCAAAAGGAAAAGCAAGACTCAAGGCATGAAATGCTCCTGCTCTCTGCTGACCTCACAGCTGAACTGTGTCTCCTGTTCACTAGAGCTTTCCATTATCCACTCCAGTGCAGGCAGGTGGCTCAATTTTAGCCACTGTTGGCAGCACTGGAGCTGTCCCATCTGGGAGCAGGGCCTTCCATGCAGTCAGCCCTGACAGCCCCACTCCGGGAAGCAGCAAACAACCCCTCAGTAAGGCACAGTAGCTGCTGAAGTTAAGCTACGTGCAGCAAACTACATCCTGCTTCATTAGGGCGATATGGTTGCATCACCCCCAAACCCTTGCAGCCTACATTAAAAGCACATCCATCTGCTGTTTTAAAGAGACTTACATGCATGCCCATATATGGGATGTTTTTATCCTCAAAATCTTCTGCTTTTGGCCTATGAGCTATATGTATATTCAAATTTACAAGACAGTAGCTTGAGCTTCCTAAATACCAATCATACTGTAGGAGATAACTGCAATAAGGTGACGTTTATGCAACATTAAAAGCTACTGCTGAAAATGTTTATGTTACAAAACAGAAAACCAACACACTAGATTTGATGGCATAGGACATGCAGTTTGTGTTTTAATACTGACCAGCAGCAATTTAAGACTGTTTCTGTCTTGTTTAAAGTAAACACATTTTAATCTCACATGCCCATCTCCTAGTGTATTCAGTGAATAGATTAAGTAGGTGCAGTAAAGAAAATACCTTCATACTGGAGAAATAGATGTTCTCTTGGTAGTACCAGTTTTATTTAAAGCATTTAGTTTATCATTCCTGAGCAGAAAGGCTCACATCTGCAAGGAGCAAGCAGTCTGTTCCCTGCATTTTTGCTTCTGTGTCTTTGTCCACAGCATGCTCCATGGACATGCTGCAGCAACTTCACTGTGTGGTACTCACAGATTTTAGACAACCCAGACCGTTGCATTTTCTGGGGGGTGTTGGTTGGTTGGTTGGTTGGTTTTTGTTTACTTGTTGGTTGGGTTTGGGTTTTTTCAGTTCTTCAAGGTCCAGATGGGAAGAATCAGTAAAATATTAAGCTCCAGAGAAATTTTTTTGCTTCCAGATCAGTTTTGCTGCTAATGCTCAATAAATATTAGCCTGTACTGGATAGTAGTCAGTTTTCTGACTACACAGAGAACGCCACTACTTCAGTGGTTGAGATAAATATGCTTGGGATATAAATGCTTGGGCTAAAGCATATATCTATTTTGCTTTTTTTTGTTGGTAGTTAGAGAGCAATTATCGTATGTTGGAGGGAAACTCAAGACAGGTTGGTCTCCATCTTTAGGATGGATAGAAAAATTAATCTTATATCTAACAGTGGCAGCTGTTTAAAATTTTAGGTTTTTTTTTTTAAATCCTCAAAAATAAATCTATGAGGAAAGAACCCTCTGCAATTCTTAGTGAGACCTCGAGCTGCAACCACAAGATCCACACAGCAATTTTTTTGCAGAGAAGTGAAGAGTGCTTTTTAAGCCCTACGTATCTTTTGTCTTTCCCTCACACCTACTTCTGCTCTCCAAATTCTTTGTGTCCTATTGCAGCTAGAATTGAAATCACCTCTCCCAAATAAGACGTTTTATGTAACATTGCTTTTTTTCACTTATGTGGCCCTATCACTAGGGCATAGTTCACAGGCTGAAGAAGCATAAGCTTAAGTGAAGTGTCTGCTTGGTGATCTTTCTGATATTCAAAATATGCCTACTGCGTGCAGTTGTGAACCCTGGCTGCCTTAGGACACCCTGAGCACCCAAGCCTGGCCCTGCCTGGGCTTGCCCTGCCTGCATCCACTGAGCTGATGTGGGGCATCATCAAGGAGGGCGCGTATGAAGCATTAAGGTAGCATTTTGTAATATGGCCAAAGTGCAGTGTGTTACAGACCCCCAAAACTGCCAAAACAATAAAAGCAAAAGACTTTCCTTCCTTCGGCCTGCTGTGGAAAGCTTCTGGGTGCTGGACTTATGGTGGGTCTAAGGATCAGCCCTGATACCTGCCAAAAAAAAACTTTAAAATGGAGATTGCTTGCTGTTTTTAGGCAAGCAGCTTCCTGGGTCATGAATTCAATGTTCCATTGAGGAGTCCCAATTCCCCACTCAGTCATTCCAGTTGCATGCTATAATTATGCCACTGTTTCCTCTAGCGGGTCTAAAACTGACACAGCCTTGTAAAAACAAGGGTTGTTTTAGGTCAAACACTCTTTTCAGTACATTAGAAGAATAATTCTGAAGTAACTATTCAAAAGGACCTTTAATTTATATGCTCTACCATTTAGAAGGCTTGTTGTTTTAATACTGAGCCAGACATCACTACTTGTTTTCCTGCCAAGTCTTAAGTCCACATTCAATGCCTGCATGGTATCTCTGATACAAATCTGGATACAGCTTTGCTTGGAGCAACCAGCAATGTTTGCAGAAGTAGACAAGCCACTGGGCATGTTTGTGGACCAGGGATAAATGGAAGAAACCCTGTTGCTATCTCTTAAGACAAATACAAGCTGTCTAATCCAAAGCAGGAATCTTCAGTGTTTAAGGGTCCTGGTTGTTGCAAGCCTTCATTGGAGACCTTCATAACATTGTGATTTTCAGCAAAGAAGCCACTGACTAGAAATTGTTGTAAATTATGTAAAATTCGTATTATTTTCAGCTGGCAGATTTTTACAGGCCAAATTCAGCAGACCTCATTTAAGTATATAGTGGCAGTTTAGGTTTGAAATTTATGTTGAATGATGCACTGATAACCGCTCCCAGTTTTGCTTCTCTGTTGTTCAGTTTGGGTTGTCTTTTCTTGCTTCAGGCACTCAGAATCCCAGATATGTAGTTTAAACTGGTGGTCCTTACCCCTTCAGTGGGAATAACTCCAGTACACAGTTTACAGGCTGATGTCTCAGATGATTTTGTTTTTTCTGATTTTGATTATTTATATAGTTAGGTTTGTGATCACATTTGTCCTCTACTGGGTAACACAGAAACCACTCAGCCCTTGTCCACGCTTTTGGTGGTGACTGCCCTTCAGAAAGAGAAGGTATGATTTGGGGCAAAATTTCAGAAAAAAATCCCTTTAGTGGACCTGTACTAGCTTTGTGGCCCTGGTCAGTGCTGAGAAGGAGATAGAGCTTTAGTTAAAGTTTTTCTCTTTTGGCCAAATTTTGCCTTTAGTTCTGTAGCTTGTTCAGAGTCAAAAGAAACTAGGAGGGCAAAGAAATAGTGACACTGGCAAAACTCCAACCTATCTTCAGCTCCTGAAAGGAGGTTTGGGACTTGGTTTAAATGCAGTAGTGCATTCTTATTCCCATAAGCAAAGTTACGATGGCCTGTAATGTCATCTGGCAGTTCAGAGCTGATTTTCTGATACTGCCTGTACAGGAGCCTAGTACCTCTATATCTTTTCAACCACAGCTTGTCACACCTGAAAGAAGAGTTTCTTTAGTCTTAAATTATTTATTTTTATTCCAGTCAAGGCATAAGTCCTCACTGCATCTGACTTTCTACACAGAAGAATAGCATCATCCTTTCTCTGTTACTCTTCTGCAGCCAAGGAGTGTGCAGAGCAGCTTGCAGGAAGCAGTAGGGACTGGGAATGGAAGGCATTGTTTCAGTGAAGAGTCATGTATTAACTGTGGGAATTTTTTACAGGTTTTTTTATTAACTGACATTAAAAATTTCAAAAGTTTGCTTCTTTGGGAGGGCTGGTTTAAAACACGCTGAGATTAATGAACATTGGCAGCTTTGTAGTTTGATCATGGAGCTGATAATTCAGTAATGGTCAGAAAATAACATTGCCGTGTGCTTCTGTAAGAAGGCTCCAGACCCCTTTATATCTCACTCTCCTGTATGGAAAACACCCACGGCCGTGCATTATTTGCTGAGGAGGACGTCAGACACACATCACAATAATGCCTTTTGGTGTTGTCTAATTTTCTTTCCAGCTTTCTTAAAATACATATTAAAACTGTTTCTTACCTTTTTAGTTAATTATGTGTGTGCATATGTATTACAGTACATACCCATTGTGTGCATTATATCTGTGCGTGTGACTATGTGCATATGAAATACATATAAATGGATTGGGGCCCGTCTTGTACCAGGTTTTGTAGTTCTTCCTTGTGTAAATGTCCTTTTACTCCAAGAGCACTTTGATCACAGCGCCTTAGCTGCAAGACAAAGACCAGGAGAAGAGGATGCAGAGGTGGGAGGGCGGCAGGGTGGGTGCTGCCTAGTTCTGCCTAAGAGGGTGATGTGCTAAAGTAGGCAGCTGGCTGCTTTCTGGGCTTCATGTGCAGCTCCAAAACAGACTCTGGACAAAGCTGCTGATTGCTGGCTCCTGGTACTGCGAGTCTGCAGCTGCCTCTGGGGAGAGGGCCAAGAGCCTGGGATGGGGCAATGTGCAGCTGGGGCTCCCATGAAGAGAGCTGGGTACTGCCAGACAACTCCTACCACTTCTGTCCTCCTGTGGTGTGGCTTTGCTTTCGTATGCCATCCTCCCCACTTTCACATCAGCAAGTGCTTCATCGCATGAGTCTTCCCATCTTGCACAAGGTGCGGCACTGGGAGCCTTGTTGGGGGGGGCTGGCCTGCCTGGTCCCTGCCTACCTGGCTGGTCTCTGTCTGCCCAGGTGCACAGATTGTGGGACACCCCTAAACGGGACCTGTGGGCAGCTGAGTGACACCCTGTGCTTTCCCTTTTCTCTCCTGACCAGGTCCTGGAGGCGACCAGGGTGAACCGCAGGAAGAGCGCTCTGGCGCTGCGCTGGGAAGCCGGCATTTATGCCAACCGAGAGGAGGACGAATAACCACACTGCAGTGTGAAGACAGCGACCAGGCATGCCGGAACCAAAAAGAGAGAAAGGAAGAAAGGAAAACAAAAAAACCCCAAACACAAAAACCCACCATGAAAGCAGCAGCATTTTAGTCCAGTATTTATTAAATACACAAGAAACTCGATGCACATAGACACAGATATGATCCTGCTCCTGGCAATCCTGAAATTACAGGAAAAACACACCTAGAAAATAGCCCCTTCTTCTTCCCTCCATTTCCCCTCTGAAAATAATGCAGTGGAGAGGCTGCAGGGGGTGGGAGCTCTCAGGGGGTGGGCACAAGGGAGTGTCCAAGGTCGTACTTGTGGACCAGATAGGCTGCAGGCATATGGCAGGAAGTTGTCGTGGATGAGTCTGTGGCCAGGGCTCACACTTGTGCTTCCTGCTGACCGAATTGACAGCCCTGCCTTGCCCCCAGGATCACTATCCACCCAGCAGCTCCTGTCAGAATTTCCTGCAGTTCCTTCGCCTCCCAACAGCCACTGCACCAAGACCATCGGCGTTAATTCGGCATACTCTTATCCAGCCACAACACATGAAGATACTGCCCTCTGTTCTATTTCTTTGAGGAGACTGAAGGGTTGGGTTTGGGATTGGACTGGTTGTTTTGGGGGGGTGGGTTCTGCTCCCCTTTCTAGTAATTTATCTGTTTAAAAGGAGAAAAACCCAACAAACAGGGAGGCAGTTATTGCAAATATACAATCCAGCAGACTCAATCAAACAGTCCTTGTGTTGCAAACACAAGCCATCACAATTTAGGAGTGGAATAGATGGGGATGAGAGCTAAGCCAAATGGATTACCTTAGCTTTAGGATCCTATATGCTTGCAATATCACCTGAACTCCAGGTTCTCAGAGCATATTTACACAACAAAGTTTCTAAGTAGAAAATCTGTATTTAGTGGATGACAACTATTTTTTGATGGTGGGGAGGGAAAAGAATGGCATATGTGTTAAATCTTTGAAGATGGATAATTTGAAGCAGAAAGGTAGTGGGAAAGAGATACAAATAAAGAGCATTTAATTTTTAAAAGAGGCAATAATTGAACTAAGCCAGACTCTGGCCTAGAAAGAGGTAAGAAATAAAGAAAAAAGATAGTTATGTGTTCAACTATATTTATACAACGTAAAAAGCCTTTGAAGTAGAGTGCTTTGTGGAAGTCTTCACGTTTCCAGGCAACAAAAATGCTAAAGGGCGTAATGAGTTGGAAGGAATGAGCAAGGAAGAGCAGACAAGGGAAAAAGACATTATTTTTGCCGTTCAGCAGGTGTTTCCAGCGCTACAAGCAAACCATAGAGCCTTTAGTTATTGCTTAGGCTTGGGATCAGCAGTGAAGGATTAGTGTGGTTCTGTGTGTGTGTGGGAATGTGTGTGTGTGCACGTGTGCGTGCGGGCGTGTGCATGAGGCTGGCATACCAGGAAGTGTATGGCAGTGTGTGTACTGATTATTTTCTCCAAAGCTGTTTTACCAGCTGTAGTTGTGAGTTCTGATTTATTTTTTTTTTCCGAAAGGGGATATAAAAATAAGGCACTGAGTTAATGCAGTATTTGTGATATTAAAATTTGACCCAACATGGTATTTGCATGAGTCACAATTGCAAAGTATTGACCAGTTTTGTAAGCTGATGATTAGGAAAAGAAATGTGGTATTAATTCTTGTGCTTTGTATTTGTATGTAGTATAGAGGCTGCGGGTTTACTCTTTCTTATCACCAAGCAATACAATAGGAGTATTTTACAACTGGGAACCATAATTTCTGGACTAGAAACCAACAAGTTTGGGAGGTGATGGGAAAAAAGACACCGAGCTTTTTTCTATACAAAATACTGTCTTTTTTACAGTCAGTTATTATTTTGACATCTTTTTAAGAAATCATCAGCCAGGATACTGTGTCCTTCCTAAGCCTTTCCTTGGTTTCATGACCTGCTGTGCTGTTTAATCCTGAAACAGTGAGCTCATTTAAAATGAGTACCGATACTGTGAACATACTTTTGGTGCTTTTCTTAAACACAGAGCTTGCAACCAAATTATTCACCACCACCCTTCAGCATGTGATTTCTGTCCACGGACACATATAATTTTGAGGCTTATTTTCAGGGAATTATAGCAAATACAATTGTATATACCCATGGACTCAGTTCTGTCAGTTGTCTCCGTAAGTGCTATTGAACAGAAGAAGACGCTGCTGAACCGAGAGTTCACTGTGATAAGGGCAGCAAGCTTATCTCAAGGAGGCACCGTGGGGAGGCACCATGCCTGTGAAGGAATTACATACCTAATGAAGGGGACCTGTTCAGACATGGCAGTCAACACTGTGATTCATATCTGTAGGCGGGTCGTTACTGTACAGCTGTAGGAAAAGCAGTGGCACCAGTGCAGCACTAGTGAGACCATACATGCTGTAGCTGCATCTGTGAGCTATACACATCTGTGTCAAGAAGATTCCTGGCTCCCTCCAACTCTGGGGAGAGCTTAAGAGAGAATGGGAAAAAGGAGTTTCCTGAGAAGAGGATATGGCCTCTGTACTTGAGCTGAGGTGATCTTTTCAGAGTTTCCCCCAGTATTTGCTCCTGAAAGCTGGCTGAGCCCTGGACTGCCTTCCCAGGAACTTGTGGTGGTATTTTCTTTAGCCTGTAGGCCTGTTTTTCCCTCCTTCTCTCATTGTAAGCCAGTGACACTGATCACTCATCATTATTGGGCATCTTTTCATGCTTTGCCACATCCCCCCATACTGCTACAATCGTCCTGAAGTGAAAATTAAATTTTTCCTCTTGAAAGAGGATGTGGTGGTGAGGAGACTCCAGACAGGAGTCGTCTCTGATAGAAGTATTTGCTTTCGGCCCCTGCAACAGAAGTATTGGCTTGTAACAGTCCAGGACAGACAGACTTTCCACCCAGCAGTTTTTCTCTTCCAGAAATTATGGACACTCATAGTGAGCAGCACATTCAGTGCTGTGGTAACAAGAGTGAGATGCAGTTTCCTTGCCTCTGTTATTTGATTTGCATGCTACCAAGCTTAGGTGTTTATAAGTATACGCCAGTATTACATATCTATCTATATATGACTGTATCAAATGCAACAAAAGAGCACTATTGCAGAGTTAACTTTGTCTCCACAAAAGAAATGCTCAGATCCTTTCCTGTGGCAAAGACTGGTTTTAATGAAACTGTGTATTGAGAAATAGTTAAGCATTAGCATTTGTGATTATAATCAGTTTGGAGTTACAGTGCAGGTTTTCTGAACAGTTCGTTTTTAAAGCTGCCAATTTGGGCTTTATCTTGCTCTGTACTGACATTATCTGAAGGAAAATAGAGTAGAATTGACATGTTTGGAAACCGAAAGGCAGCATCCTTGTCATGATTTACCAACTAGTTTCAACAATACCTGGCTTTCTGTATGTTAACCACTTAAATGTTATCCTGCTTCTGTTTTATAGTGACTGTGAGGCCTACAATGCAAGTATATAATTATTTTCTCATTAAAACAGAAACCTGTGTTGTGTTTCTATAAAGCTGCCTGTTTCTTCACATTACTGCGGGAAGGTGTGCCCCTGCAAGCAGCATGTGGCTGGAAGAGAGGGGCCCGAGTCCCACCTCCCATAGCAGCTGGTTGGTCTCTCCCCCTGTTCTTGTCTCAGTGCCTGTCTCTCTAGAGGCGGGAGAGATCTTTCTCCACGTGGTGCTGTCAGTTGCAGGTAAAAGAGCATCCCTGAGTGTTTCTGTCCCGTTAGCATGCTTGTGGAGGTTTGCAGAAGCCAAATCTGCTTTGTGAGGAATCTCATGATCTTTCTTACCTTCCTTCTGCACCTGCAGGAACCCCACTGTCCTGCATGGCCAAGCACACTGTTTCAGCCAGTTGTCTATTTCTCAGACACATGGCTGCAGCAACCAGCTGCTTGCCCATTGCCTCAGCTCCTTACTTCCCCCTTCATGGTTATGTAGACTGGGAGAGACCCCATCTCTCACCCCTGCTAGGAAGCTGCTGTCAACTTTTCCTTGCGGTGGCTAGAAGGTGCCAGAGTACCAGATGCACAGCAGCTGCAGGTCAGCCACAGGGTCTTCCTGGGGTCTAGACAGCCTCATAGCAACCTCTGCCCCTCCCTGTGCCAGAAATAGGCATTTAATTACAACCCTCCCATGGGAGGTGGCAGAGGACAACTGTGATTTTGCTGGGAGTTGGCTTAGGCCAAGTGCAGGCATCTAGTTCATGTTCTTCCGTGACACCAGCTTTCCTCTCCTTATGCAGATAGTATCAGAAATGCCTACAGAGAAAAGTCAGATGCAGCTTTATTTGCCAGTTAGTAAATAAGACTGTAAGTCAAGAAACGGGCTAGAGAACAAGCTTGGAAATTTATCCACCAATTCTGTCTTTGAAGAAAAAAGGAGTTGCTGTCTTTTCAACACAGAAGAGGCTTTCTGACTTCCGCTGCCTTTCCTTGCTCTGTGCAAAGAAGGATGGTGTATTGGACACACAGTGGGAAAAGGAACTAGATATCTGGGTTTTATGTGAATTAAAAATGGAAATTGGACATTTGCAGGGGAGAATTTAGACATTGCAAAACTGGGCAGTCACACGAGCGAGTGGCAGCAGCTCAGGAATTTTTGCAATGCGTTCTGCTGTTATCAGCTGTTGGTATCTGTTTCATAACACACACTTAGGACATTTAAAATTACTGTCACGCCATTGCGTAGCTTAAATGGCATGTGCTACACTTGAGAGTGGGTTATTTTACGAAGTAGGTAAAGGCTATAAAAGAGCCATTTTATCTGTCATTTCTTGCGTACTCCCAGAGAAGGTGAAGATACTGCACCTCTGTTAGTTCTAGCTGGCTTTAAGAGGCCCCAGCACAATGGGAAAGCATATGGACAGGCAGAGGATCTTGTCTGCAGAGACAGGCTTGATTAAAGTGCTTTAAAAGGAGAGCATTCATTACAGTGTTTTCAGTTGTAGGTCAGTACAGGAAATAAAAAACCTCACAAACAGGGTCTGTAGTAGAAGGACACCCAAGTCAGACCACCCCAAGCTGTAGCAGGGAGGAGGGACAGGGGTAGTTAGGACCAGAACTACAAATACAAGCATGAATTTTAGCACTGAAGATGACTTTCCACTACGTTCTAGTTACTGAATTACTGAGATGGGCAGTGCAGAAAACTATTAGTGGTGTGGGTCCAAGCCCCCGTCCTTACCAGGTTAAAAGCTGAAGAGTATATCCCATTGTTTCACATGGTTCAAGCCTGAGGACTAGGGGCTATCCTGTCACTTCAGTAATAGCACAGGGAAGCGGGGGGCAGGGGGGACACCACCAACAAACAAACCAAAAAGCAAATAACAAACTAAGCAACAGCAGAAACAAAAAAGAAAGCCATCATGCCGTGCAGACCTCATGGTCTGCTGCTAGCTCTGGCTAGATTGATCAATTGGCAGTCTAATCCACTGCTTTATCAACAGGGTCTTCAGAAAGAGAGCTTTTACAGTAATCACTAAACATGGCAAGCATGTGGGAGCTCCTGCTCCATTTCAGATATGTGTCATCTCTGCAGTGAATGCAGGGGGGTGTGCCACCAGGAGTGGGAAATTATTCAGGCCTTGTTCCAATCTAGAGTGTAGGAGCAGTGGCAAGAAAAATCAATGAACGAAGAAAAGCTACTTTATCACATTCTCTCTTACTGCAGACTGCATGGGGAGGGTGGCATAGTCCAGGTTTGTGTGGCAGCAGTGACATCTGGAGGGCAGATTGCACTGGCCATGCATGGTAAGATCTTAATTTCCAAGGATGCCCTCTGGAAGCCAGATTCTGGGAGCAGCCAATACACAGGACAGACATGCTGACTGATACACCAGTCTCAGGGCCCTTTCAGTGCTGAGGCCACTACAATAGCACCTGTATTAGTAATACAGCAAGCCCTCTTGGGGACAGCAAAAGATTGGGAAGAACCATGGCACATCTCATAAGCTTCGTAGGGGGAGATAGTTGGGATAGGGACTCCAGAAAAAGTCTCTGTGCTTAGCATGCATTCCCAGCACCCTGGTCATGTCTCTTCCTATATGAGCTCCTGGGGCACACCAGCCCTACCAGCCAGCCCTTGCTGGGAGCAATTGCAAACTCTCTGTGGCCTTGGCAGGGAGCTTGGTGCAGAACTGTGGATGGACACACAAAACACTTGGCATGGGGCCCTGCTGCACTGAACTGTTGCAGTGGGGACTGCTGCTGTCTGGGAAGGTGTATGCAGAGCAGGAGGCAAGAGTAGGAGGCTGGAAAAAGCTCCACAGAATCATGAGGGTTTCAATATTGAGCTGTGGCAGACAGGCCAGGGTGATGCTCTCCCTCTTGGGGTGTCACTGACAACAAGAGGCTGTGACTCAGAGTGAGATAGGATGCTTATGTACAACTGGTACCCGCAAGCATTTCTTCCTATAGTATCTGAGAAATCTGAACTGTCCTAGTCTTACATTAATATGGGCATCAAGTCCTCAAGCTGCAACTGAAACACATGAAACCAGGAAAGTGTTAGCAAAAATGCACGGATAATGACTGGCACGAGCTTGGTGAAGCAGCTCTTCATAGGACTCACATAAGGCTTCAAAATTGTTTCAGACAAATAACCAGTTAGGAGGAAAGAGCTCCAGTCCTTGCGAAGTATTATGTCCATGGAGAAAGGTGGAGTTCGAGACACACAATGGGAATTGACTTGCTGGACAGCTTTGTCACCCCCACACTGTGTGGAGGTGGCAGAAAGTATTCAGCCCTATTTAATTGGAATGAAAGAAGGACGGTGCTAAAGTAGGGCACTTGCTCACTCTCTGATAAGCCTTGTTTGCTTCGAGGAGATGGCTTTGAAGTACAGCACCAGCCCAAGGTGGACCCAGACTTTCAAAGTATTACCCTTTCCCACTCCCTGCCATCTCCTTGCTCTCTGCTGTTGCCTTCTGGTTTTCACATGATGCTGTCAACACCCCATGGCTGTTTTTAGGTAACAAGACTAGATGGTTCCCACGCACACAGATGTGTCTCACTTTGCTTGCTCTGAGCATCATGGGCTGAAGAAGACCCTTGGTCAGACCATAGGTCCCTGACTGACCCCTACTGCAGGGTTCCATCAGCCTCCAGCAAGGCTCCCTCCCAGACTGGTTTCCTCAGCTCAGGTATTTAATTTGATTTACACTTCTTTGCTAAAGCATCCCATTGTGCATCCCATGTAAGACAGATAAACCGAGACCCATGAGATAAACCTTAAATGGACTAAATCCAAATGTACCAAAGCACTTAGATACCTATATATTTTTAAGGGCCTTGCTCTTTGAGGGCTACTGAGCTGGAAGCTCATGGACTGAGCTTGTGCCAATACACTATAAAATGATGTGTTAGTGGGGTTGACTTGAAAGGGTGTTGGGAGAAAGTCAGGTGAAACAAAAACCTTCTCTTGGTTGCATTATTCATGCCAAAAGGGCATGATTTCAGCTTTTCTTTAATGCTGTGTTTGAAGAAAACAACTGCTGAAGAGAAGGCAGACTGAGCTTGTATGGAGTGGAGAGGGTGGCTTTTGAAGAAAAAGTTAATTTCTAGTTGTGGGCTTCATGTATAAAGAAAGTGAAGATATATAATGCAGGTCAGAGCAGAATGGTATGCACAGTGGACACCAGAAAGATAAATATGGAAAAATCTTGCTGATGGGAATTTTTCATGGAGGAAGCCACTTCTGAAACCATCTGAAAACAAAATTAGGCAGTGTTTGAGCAGGGGTGGAAAGTATATGGCAAAAAGCATATTTACCCAGGCTCTCTGGAAACCAGAAAAACAACCCTCTGCCAGTTACAGCATAGGTCTCACCTGCTGCCAGGTCTGGACTGTAGTGGTACAGGACAAGATTCAGCCCAGCTCTCCTTCTTGGCCACTGTTTGCTGGGTCAGTCTTCAGCAGAATGGAATCAGGAAATAGTTGAATGATATCATTGTTCATGAGATTCGTAATTTATTGACATGCAGACTCTTTGAGTTTATAAATTAAAAGATATGTCAATATAGTCTGTCTAAGCTTTGCAGGATGTTTCCAAGGAATTTATTTTCAAGATGCCCCAGCACTAAAGGATCAAAACAGCATTTCTGTGCCCCAAAGCACTTATTTTTCAAATCTTGATTAATCTCTTGGTTCCCTTCCCATATAGAAATATTAAATCAGTGTGGTTTAAAATGTCAGGAGTTCAGTTTACTCTCTAGACATCTGCTCTTGTCCTAGGCTGCCCTGGGTATGTGTCTTTTGCAGAGGATGCCTTAAAGCTCATGGCCAGACATGACTTGTTAGCTGCTAATAGTTCCCACTGGCATCTTGGAGGTGACCTCCAACATAAAATCCCTGACGGGGATAGCTACTGACCCCTGGAAAGTGGTGGTGTGAAAGTGTATCACATGTGGCAATGAGAGGCATGAGCCCACATCACCTGTACATGGTCCAAGCCCTGCAGCAGCAAAGCAACTTCATCTACAGCAGAGCAAGAACAGCACGGTCCTCTGGAGGCAAGAGGGTCTTGACATGACCCTCAGCTGTGTCCTGTTGATTTTCAGTAAACAAGAGTGTCTCGGGTCTTGCAACTATTGGGAAGATCAGGTGTTACCAGTCTTCCAGGAGGTGAGTGCAGCTGGCAGTGCTCCTTTCAAGAGCATCACCAGCACTCAGAGCAGGTGCACTGTGCAAAGCCATGCTGAAATGAGCAAAGTGTTTAGGAGATGTCTCCCCATTGCCCACGTGCAGTTAGCAGGAGGTATGAAACCACTGCCAAGAAATGCAGAGCTTTAGTGGGAAAAGGCAGTGCTGCTCTTAACCAGTATGGCCAATTCAGCATCTGCACAGTGGGGCATAAAAGCAAAGTCTTAGCTCAGGAAAGTTTTGAATACTCCAGAATGCTGAAATGAAGTGGCAAAGGAATAGCAAACACCAGTAAAAGCAGCCATCTTGCCACACACTTTAAAATTGTCATTTGTGTGTATATATTTATTTATTTATTTATCTATTCATGCTTGTTAAACACTGAAGAAAGGCAGTCTGGAAAAAAGTTAGCAGCAACAATATTGCTGGAAAGCTGCCTGGACTTTCCTGTTTCCCTGATGCTTTTTACCTGATACCCCTCTTGAACTCCAAAATTTCCTGCAGATACAAAAGGACCCTGCAGAGAAAAGGAGAAGAGGCACAATATTTAAGTCCCTTAGATGTCTTTTTCAATGTCTTTTTATACATCTACTGGAGTCTTAAGAACACATAAAATCTGCCAGGGCTGTTCATTCGCTAGCTCCCTGGGAGGCTGCTAGCTAAAGTTCCCCAAAGTAGCATGCTTTATCTACATGAGCTTTCTCCAGAGCCTAGAGCTTTCTCCTGAAACACTTTGATGCAGAGTTGTGGGCCTGGGGAACCCCAGACACATCTTCCCTGTGTGTTGAGTGGAGATGACACCTCTGCACAGGATTGCAGAACCTCAGCAGCCCTTGCTGCTTTCCAGGTAGGGCTTCTCCAGCACTGGGGCTGCAGCTTGCCCAGCCAGGAGCAACTCTACTCTCTTGTCTGAGGATTACACCATTGGTGCCATTTTTCACTAGTGCCCTGCAGCAAAGTGCATGTGGACATGGGCCCCCAGCCACCATCATGGAGGAGGTGCCTTTTCCTGCTGTCCCAGGGACTGCTTCACCCTGCCAGCTCAAAACAAGTGTCGCCACCCTCAAGGCTGCAAGCTGGATAATTAGCCAGGTGTGGCTATAGTACACATTAAAAACAGGGTTATCCCTGTTATTTGCTGTGCTTGTGATGCCAGGTTGCCCAGAGGTCCTCAGCTGGTGCTTGGGACTGTCTGCAGTGAGATAATGATAGGCACTGTCACGCAACATTGTACCCCAAACCCACCTTGGAATAGGTTCTGCACCCACCACCAGCTGTGCTGAGGGGCTTGTGTGTGGTCCCTGGAGGACCTGCCTGGCCCTGATCAGATGGTGTTCTGTAATCAAGGAAAGGTTTGAGAGCTTGTTATTGAGTTTTCTGTATTTTTAATTTCTGAGCTGCAGAGGTTGAGTAAACATCCCCTACTGGAAGAGCTACCATATGGAAAAAGAGGGTGGTGAGGCTTATAAATGTCACTGGTGCCACAGCATCAGCAGCTTTTGTTTGTGTATGCCACTTCTTGGTTTTTGCTATTTTTTTTGTTTTTAAACAAATGACTGAATGTGTTTGACAGGATGGTCTGCATAAAATATTCTGGAAAATCTGAGCACATAAATGACTAAAACCATACATAGTTAATCTTTCTTGACAATTTTTGTGCTCAGAGCCTAGCCCAGCAGAGTAAACAGAAAGGGGCTGTGAGGAGTGAGTTACTATCTGCAGGCTCAGAATGTCCGTGACAGATACCACTGAGGGCTTACTGCAGATGATGGCTTCGTCACTTGCTCTACCTGCCCGAAAAACAAAAATTTAGCCAAGCAACTTGAGATAACTTGAGACCTGTCAAGTGAAAATGTCTGGATTTCCAGGCAAGGGTGTCTCCAGAAGATTTTAAAAATATTTCACCTTCCCTTCTCTCCTCAAAAAGCACTCTGCTTTACACAAAGCACCAAGCACAACCTGTATCTTTTAAGCATTTATGATGGTTTTGATTGTTTCCATATCTCAGCCAGGAAAATGGGGTGGATTCAGCCCTTTTCACTGTCCTGATGTCCTCTCCCAGCTCCTGTTCTCATTTCTGTAGATTCTCAGGCTTATGGAGTGATACTCTTTCCTTCTAATTGTACCTGGCTAGGGCTGAGTTTCCTAGCAAAGGCCCTACCAGACCACAAAAATAAGCACTTCTCTTTCCTTTGCTCTTTTCTTCTTTCCACCCCTTACTTCCAAGGATAGTGACTTACTATTTTTTTCTCTTTTATTCTGCCATATTAACCTTTCCAATATGCTGTGTATAGTCTTCCTCTAATTCATGTCCACACTTACCACCCAGATCCTCTCCAGTCTTATGAATCCCAAGTCAAATTTACTCTTCTACAGAGCTTTTACCCTTAACATCTTTTTGCAAACATTATTGTTTAAATGTGTTTGTAGGATTTTCAGTACCCATTCACCATGGTCGTACAATTTTCCAATCAAAAACAAAAATGTGAATTAGACCACCAAAATTATTTCTAAATAGCTTTGGAGAACACTTGAGAAGGGGAGAGCAGTTTTTGAGTTTGAACCGAGTTTTTATAGTTCATTTAGTAGTGAAATTTTTTAATAAACATCTTTTTGCTACAGTTATTTCATTTTTCCAGACTATCCACTTTTATACAACATAGGATTCCTTATACTGTATTTCTAGGATAGTGTATTTCTTCCCATTTCTCAAGGCTGTTGCTGCCTGCACATCTTAAACTTTGCAATGCTCCTATGCCAAACATATAAATATCTTGCTAACAATTTAAAAAAAATATATGAATATTAATGACAAGAGAAGATGTGAACAGAAAAAAATTAATTTAGCACAAGGATTATCTGTGGCTTATCTAATAACAACAGCAGGATTTGTTCTGTGGTCCAGCTGATCAGGCACACAGAGGTACTTCAAGAACTTTTTTTCCTCCTTCCACAGAGAGGATTAATGTTAAGGCATACAGTTAGGTGTCAGGACTATTAATTGCCTAAATTCCTTAAGCTAAAGGAAAAAAGCCAATTCAGAAAAAAGCATCTGTCAAAGGATGGTGTGTTTTTTTCTTTTCAGCAGAGGCATAAGCCCATAGGAGACTCCAACCAGATAAGCAGGAAACTCTGAATGGAAAAAAAACAGACAAAAAACATGATGTCTGGAGGTGAAAGCAGTGCGAGGTAGGTTTCTGGTGCTACTTGGTCAACCAGTGTCTGCCCTGAAGGAAACTGGACAGTGTTAGAATAACCAGCTCCTCGCTGCTCTCCTGTATGTTTCTCAGAGCAGTGGTGAAGTGGTGGGGAGTGCCAGCCTCTTCCAAGGAGGGCTGGTAGACCTAACCTACCTCATGTGGGGTCACCACTCCTCACCGTGCTTCACATCAGTGCACCCCAAGAGGTCTCCCCATGGAGCAAATCCATTCTCCTGCTCTTTTGTAGCCTGCACACTGCCCTGGACTTTGCTCGTGTGGGGCAATGGGTGAAGCCTCAAGGCATGGGGGAACAAGTTGCCTTGTGCTCCCACTGCCTGTGGCCAGGGCTTCCTTTTCCTCCCACGAGCATCAGAGGAGAGCACATGTCTCCAGATATGATCCCAACATGTCTGATAGTGCTGTGACTCCCAAATGCCAGACTTCTGGCCCAGGGGTCACGGTGTCTGAGGCACCTCCACGTTTAGCTGTAAGGGCTTGGTCCTGTGTTTTATTACAGCTGGTGCACTTACCAGGTCTTGTGCTACAGACACTGGCACCAGCATTGTGAGTTCCAAACAAGGCTACTGGGTTGCCTCTTACATCCAGGCATTAGCCATCAGTGGCTTTGGATCCAACCAGACAATTGCCCTGAACTAGGATGCTGCATCCTGTGGCGATGCAGCAGCTGCCAGCACCCACTCCCTCTGCCCCATGCCCCCAGCTTTCCATGAAGCCTTCACTCTCCCTCCACCTCCCCAGCTCTGCAAGCAGAAGTAACCTTGTGAGGACACAGGTTACATATAATTAAACAACAGCCACTGAGGAAGCCAACCTCCCAAGCCACAGAGTGGTTTGGTGTTCCAATCTATGGTCATTTCTGGTGAAGAAGTATTTTCCAAAGGAAAACAGGCCATCACTGAAATAGCTGCTTCTCCCCAGTGTTTTCAACTCTCCATCTCTCTGGGGCTGTAATGAGACTGCAGCTCCATTCAGGCTCAGACCCAGGTGTTTTCCAGTTCCTAGTCATGTTTCCCCACTTTGCCACTGCCACATAGCCACAGCGTGCATCAGGATGATCTGCACATACCAAGCAGGAGGAGGAGGAGTTACAGAGCTGATTTACCACCTTGGAGACAGGGACTGTAAATCACAGATCCTATTAGCAGGCTTAGTGA
>VZRE01007673.1:0-142598 GCA_013396775.1 Cephalopterus ornatus | reverse complement strand
CCGCTCTGTCCTTTAACCCCTTCTTTCCTCCTTCCTTCTATGCAGACCATATGTTGTCTTCCAGGGACCTGTGGTTGTCTTGCAGACTGCTTTAGGACCATGGGGACTGCTCCGCAGCAACAGGCAGATAATCCAGGAGGCAGTGCTGAAGTGGGACTGCACACAGGACATCAAAGGGGGTTGCAGTTCTGCTCTGTGCTACACAAGGTCACCTCAGTAGCATCCCAAAAGCCATCTGGGCCCAGGTACCAGATGGAAAGTCCCAGGACACCTTGCCACCTCCTCTCAGCTACCTAACCACTTCAGGGCTGACCAAAAGTTAAAGCGTGCTATAGTCTCTCTATTCAGAATTTTCCCTTTCACAGAGGCAGTACCTCCTCCCAGAGGCTCCTCTGTTATCAATACACTTATGAAGCAGACCTTGAGTGTTGCCTTGTAATCTACTTCAACAGCTGTTTGTCCTGTCCTGGCAAGGTCCTTCCTTACCCTGTGTTAGAAATATTCAGCTGGAGGCAGCAGTGATGTTTGCTCGCATTGTGACTTTTTCAGGCAGTGCCAATTACATGCTTTGGCTCTGGATGGTATAGTGTAGTCTGTAATATTGTCCAGGCTCTGGCCTTGCTGCTCCATGGCATTTGCAGATTTGCAGGTCAATAGTGACAAAGGATGAGGAGAAGGCTGAGGTACTGATCCTTTCTTTGCCTCAGTTTAATAACACGACCAATTGTTCTCCAAATACCCAGCCCTCTGAGCTCAAAGACAGAGATGGGGAGCAAAATGAAGCCTCCATACCCCAGGAGGAAATGGTCAGTATCCTGCTATACCACTTAGACATACACAAGTCTATGCGGCCCTGATGGGATCGACTCACAGGTACCAAGGGAGGTGGTGAAAGAGCTTGCCAAGCCACTTTCAATCATTTGTCAGTGGTCCTGACTAACCAAGGAGGTCCCGGTTCGCTGGAGGTTAGCAAATGTAACGCTCATCCTACAGGAAGAGTTGGAAGGAGGATTTGGTGAACTGTAAGCCTGTCAGTCTGACCTTGGTGACAGGGAATGTCATGGAGCAGATGACTTTGAGTGCCATCACACAGCACAAGCAGGACAACCTGGGGATCAGGCCCAGCCACCATGGGTTTAGGAAAGGGAGCTGCTGCTTGACCAACCTGATCTCCCCTTATGACCCAGTGACCCGCTTAGTGGATGAGGGAAAGGCTATGCATGCTGTCTACCTGGACTTCAGTAAAGCTTTTGACACCATTTCCCATAGTATTCTCCTGGAGAAACTGGCGGCTCGTGGCTTGGACAGGTGCACTATTTGCTGACTAAAACACTGGCTGAAAGGCTGGTCCCAGAGAGTGGTGGTGAATGGAGTTGCATCCGGTTGGTGGGCAGTCACCAGTGCTGCTCCCCAGGGCTCAGTGCTGAGGCCAGTCCTGCTTAGTATCTTTATCCATTATCTGGATGAGGGGATCAAGGGCACCCTCACTCAGTTTGCATACAACACCAAATTGGGTGGGAGTGTTGATCTGCTGGAGAATAGGAAGGCTCTTCAGAGGGATCTGAACAGGCTGGATTCATGGGATGAAGCCAATGGCATGTGGTTCAAGGTGAAGTGCTGGGTCCTGCCCTTGGGTCACAACAACACTATGTAATGCTACAGGCTTGGGGAAAAGTGGCTGAAAAGCTGTCCACTGAAAAGTGTCCAGATGTACCCAGATGTCCAAGAGGGCCAATGGCTTGTGACAGAAATGATGTGGCCAGCAGGATGATCCTCTACCTGCACTCAGCACTGGTGAGGCCACACTTTGAATCCTGTTGCAGTTTTGGGCCCCTCACTACAAGACAGACATTGAGGTGCTAGAGTCCAGAGAACGGCAACAAAGCTGGAGAAGGGTTTGGAGCAAAAGTATTGTGAGGAGCAGCTGAGGGAGCTGGGGTTGTTTAGCTTGAAGAAAAGGATGCTTGTGCCAATCTTATCAGTCTAGAGTGGTTGTCACAAGGTAGGGGTGGTGTCTTCTTCCAGGTAACAAGTGACAGGTTGAGAGGAAATAGCTTCAGGTTGCAAGAGGGGAGCTTTAGACTGGATATTATGAAAAGTTTCTTCACTGAAAGGGTGTCAGGCATTGGAACAAGCTGCCTGGGGAAGTGGTGTAGTCATCATCCCTGGAAGTGTTTAAAAGGCATGTGGATGTGGCAATTTGGAATATGGTTTAGTGGTGAATACGGTGGTTCTAGGCCAACAGTTCTAGGCCGTTATCTTGGAGGTCTTTTCCAGCCTTAATGATTGTATGATTCTGAGAGTGTAGTGTTGCAGGGTGATTCTTGCACAGTGGCAAAGAGCAGACTCTAACCTGTGGTGCCCAGGACCTTTGACTGGTTTTACAATGCAAATATGTTTCTAGTTTGGTTAATTTATGCAGTGGCTTTATTGACTATACATGTCTCCCTTCCGACAAACAGCAGGTGGCATGTTTTGATCAAGAATATAATTGCTCTGTCTCAGACTCTGGGGAGCAGGGGAAGATGCACAGTGATTGGGAAAGAAATCACGCAGTAGAGATGCCTTTCACTAATTTTTTATCCCAACTCCAAGCTGCCACCAAAAAGATCAATTCTCACTGGACAGTCCTGCCTCTTCTTGCTAGTGATGGTCCAACATGAGGGAGGTGTAGTATTTCCCCTTGCAGCAGCCCAGATGAAGGTGTTCAGCTACCTCAGCTTGTCGGATGGAGTGAGAATATGCCCATGCTGACACACTGCTGTTGCATTTTAGACTTTTGGTGAAGTTTGATGGTGAAAGCTTTCACACAGAAGGAGTTAACAACAGGGGCCAGGAGCAGACACTCAATTCTGACTACTTACATGCTCTCATTTAAGTAATAAGTTGCTGCATTCCCATATGCCTCATGTACAGGGTGTGAGTTCACAGACATTTCAAACTTCTGATTTCCCATGCAAGGAGGAGAAAGTTCTCAGTTATTTCGTTAATTAGAAAAAGAAAGGCCACTTAAAACAAATCCCTGTCCTCTGGAAGAAGAAGCAAAGCAGCGCTAGAAATTTGATCTCATTCTTGTTGAAATAAACTCTGGACTTACGCAACTGATAAACAGCACAGTCTGGAGCAGGCTTTGCTTGAACAGTTTATTTTCAAGCACCCAGCCCTGAGTCTAGCTCTTTCCAACTCTGCCAGCTCTTGCAGCAGCCTTGGACCCTACAGAATCCTACTTGTGTCTGTGAGGCCTGGTCTGCCCATGAATGGAGCCTTCACAAAGACAGGAGGCTCAGCACAGCCTGTAGCATGGAGCAAAGCTCAAAAAAGGGGCAGTACAGAAGTGTTGAACAGGGGAATAAATGTACATTTTCTACATGGGAATCTGGCTTGGATTGGGATATGTGCAGGAGTTGGATTTCCACTGGACAGAGTAAAGCATAGTTAGTTAATTCCCTAAGATTCCCTAGCACTCACATCTAAGCATATGTAGAAGTTATGTATCTAGAAAAATATGATATGTGGAGCAATTTTATATATATACACCTTCAAAAAAGGCACAGTATAGAAGTGAGGGGCAGGAAAGCAAGTGTGTGTATATATGTGTACAGACAGATAGCTATCTACTCAACAGCACCATAGGATCTGTTGTCAGAACTGTTTAACACCAAGCAAGAGATGCATCATTGCTGTGTGTCTTTCTGTTAGAAGTAAACTGCAAAACATGGGCTGCTCCAGGCTAAAAGATCAGGCTGGCTGTGGGCAGGTTGGGCACTGGCATATTTCCTGTTAAAGACAAGTAAAACAAACAGTCTATATGAGAGAAATTATTTCCACCTGCTTTCAAACAGCACTCAGTCAGCAAACAAAAGTAGCTCCAAGTGTCTGCACTTACTCTGTGATTTGTGAGAGGAAGAGAGGGAAAGACAGACAGGTTGATAATTCCCTTTACTGTGCTGCTCCTTCCTGGCAATTCTAAATCCTCTCTATGCCCCTGCCACATGCAGGTGTCTCTGCAAACAAGTGCTATAAGGACATCCCTTTTTTTTTTCCGCCCAAAAGATCATTTGTTCCTTCTGGGAATTTGCCTCTTCCCGATTCTCATCTCTGGATTTCCATACCTTCCATGTTTCCCTCCAAAGATGAAAATGCAGGGATAGACAGATTGATTAACTTAGTTCTGAAAATCTGCATAAGTCTCATGATATTAATGCTGAAATCAGGCACCAAATAAACTGCTGCTTCATAGAGATGTTGCTTCCACCAGCAAAAAAAAGCGGGGGTTACTGTTACATTTTCTAGGGCTGAGAAAAGTTAGCAAAGCAGCAAAATGTTTACTGCCGTGTATTTCCATAGCAGGGCTTTTTTCTGTAATAAGAATCTCACTCTGAGAGGAGCTACACTCACCATCAGTGTTTACTCTATGAAATCTAATGCAGGGATGGAGGCAGACAGGGTAGTTCTCCATTGAAAAGGGCAGCTCTGGAACTGAGTTTCCTTTGGGAAATGAAGTCTGGTGAGCATCTCTTCACAGCAGATGACTGTGCCACCTTGTGGCTTTGCTTAGTGCTAAGCTCTAAAGTATTTATATTTTAACATGAATGGTTCCCCCTGACCATCACATGTGGCCAGCAGGACTAGGGCAGTGATTGTGCCCCTGTACTGGGCGCTGGTGAGGCCACACCTCAAATCCCATGTTCAGTTTTGGGCCCCTCACTATACGAAAGACACTGAGGTGCTGGAGCGTGTCCAGAGAGAGGCAACAGAGCTGGTGAAGGATTTGGAGCACAAATCTTATGAGGAGCAGCTGAGAAAGCTGGGGTTGTATGCTGTATGTGAGCAAGCTCAGGAAACATTGGTCTCCAGGAACTGGGTAGCACTGTGTGACAAATAGGTCCTCTGACTGTTTGCGTACCTTCCCCCTAATTTTATGCTTCAGTATTTCCTGGATGCACCTGCCAGAACTGCAGAGCAAAGGGGTAAGGATGAGGATCAGAGCTCATGTGATGCTCACATCTCCATCAGGATTGCTTGTCAGCCTTCCTGTAAGGGTTAGGATTAATATTCGGGTTGAGAAATGTAAAACACCTGGCCTTCAGTTTAATGTTGGCTCCTGTGGCATATCAGGAGTTAAAAAGAAAGATTCATCTGAATGGGAGCTACCTTTTTTTTTTTTAAGTCAGGTTAGTATAGGGCCAGGGAAACTAAAGTTTTGAGAGACCAGGCGCTTGCCACTATCAGTTAGCACTCTTCCCGGCTTCAGGATCCTACTGAATCAAACAACAGGTTTATTATTTCAATCCCTAAACCTTTCATTTCCCTGTAATTATAGGCAAAGGATAGACAGCTGCTGTGCAAGAGAAGCTGAGAACACCTCAGCTCATGAGCTCTCACCTACATGAGCATTTCTCCCTATTCTAGCTCCAGGGAATCTACCAGCTGAACTCTTGCCACTCTATTGTTCCCAGTACCTGGGCCTTTTGTACGACAGCCTGTAGGCTGTCTACAGAAGAGAAGCTAATTCTAATGCTGGAGGCTATGTATAATATGGGAACTCACAAACTTTTGGAGTCTGTGATTTCCAAATTCTATTTTGAATGCTTCTTGTTTTTAGTGACTGCCTATGTACAGTGCTTACACTAAAATAAACATAAGCACTAAATCTATTTCCCTACAACCTAGAAGGAATTCAGATCTCTATGAGAGAAATTGTCTAAGAATTGTCCTAATTAAACCTGTAACAATAGCCTGATAAGCCAAATTAAAATACAAGAGAAAGCATTGTTGCTGTTTTCATGAGTCCTTCTTATACCCTTCTAGTCCATGAGTAGTTCAGTAAAAAACATCACTCCCTATGTAATAGATTGTTTAAGCTGTTGCTATCCCTTAAATCAGATTTATTGCCAAAGTAGCTCTGCCTTCAGGAAATTGTAACAGAAGGCATGACAATCAATTAGGGAAAGCCGAGATTCTGTTTCTACAGGCTGTCCAGAACATATGTAAACTGTTGATATTTGTCTATCCCAAAAGCCAACTCTAGCTTCAAGCAGACTATTCATGTTAGTTGCGGAGAGGAGACCAGTCTCTAACTGCAAGAGGAAATTCAAGACCTTATCCTTTCCCTGCCATGCCTCTTCCAGCTCTTGTATTCCATGAGGAATCCATCAAAACCCAAACTGGCTAGACCCAAGTAAATTGCTTGTCTTAATCTCCACTGTAGTTGTGATTTTAGCCAGCTGATCTGGCAATCCCCCTTGCAGTTACTATCCTTGCCTCATTTCTGCAATATATTCAGAGTCCAGCAATTAGCCTGGCTCATCAAGCCTTCATTTCTCAAACGCTGCCTTTGTCTCCAGTCCTAATTATAGACAGGGACCCTTTGGGGTGCTTAAAAACCACAACAGCATTGGCTCCTGTGCACACCAACCCTCTTCCTATCTGCTTTCTGAGCAGATTCCAGCAACCACCTGCACTGGCCAATGGAAAGCTGTGATGTGTAGTGCCCTGTGCTGTTAGCAGGGCTGTGGGCAGCCTGCTGCAGTCAGTCTCTCAAGCAGAAACCAGAGAGCTTGTGTGTTTGATTGCCTTCCCTCACCATGCTCTACACAGCAGCACGCACTGCCCAAAAGGCCACCCCACCATCTCCTGGCCTCTCACTCAAAGGACAACCTGTGTAAAACCCCTCAGAGCATAGGTGGTTGAAAAGAAAATGTATCTGGGGAGTACCTGTCCTAAAAAGCATTAGTTTTGCAGGAAGAACTTTCTTCTCCCCATAACTCTATGTGGGCTTTTTGGCAGCATGTGGCCACAGTTACCACATTTTATTGGGTCTGGCTGAAATGAAGTTAATTTTCCCATATCAGCTCTCAGTGCTGTGTTTTGCATTGACAGATGCAAAGGTATTTGTAACACCCCCGTGTTCTGGCAACTGCTGAGCAGTGCTCCCACAGCATCAAGGCTGTCTCTCCAGCATTCTCTCCCAAATGACCAAAGGGATATTCCATACCATATGATGTCTGCTCAGCAGTAAAAGCTAAGAGAAAAGAAGAGAAAGGGAGGGCATTAGTCGCTGATGATGTTTGTGTTCTGGAGCAACTGCCATGTGTACTTAAACACTACTTTCAGGGAAGCAGAAGGACATTGCCTGCTGATGGGGAGAAAAAATTTTTTGTTTTCCTTTGCTTCTGTGTATGACCTTTGCTTTTGCTTTATTAAACTGCCTTTATCTTGACCCATGAGGGTTTTTTCCATCTTATTTTCTTTTCCCTTCATCCTAAAGAGAAGGAGAGCGATAGAGCAGCTTGGTGGGCACCTGGCATCCAGCCAGGGTCAACCATCACACTCATGCCTAATTATCCTTTTAGGGTAACATAGATAGCTTCAACACTGCTCTGATGTGCAGCATTTTACTCCAGGTTGCTTTGAGGCTGGCACAAAGCATGGGAGGGGATCCAGGTAGCTGAATAGGTTAGGACCAAGCTTTTCGTCAGCACAGCTGTGAGTCACCCATGCTGTGACAGAATGCATTTCAACCACTTAAGCCACTTCCTAGCGCATCCAGATGCAATTAGTTTTCACTTGAACGAATCCTTGGTGATGCTGCATGAAATCAGCCAAACACCTTACCTGCCCTGCCATGGACAGGAACAGCTGGGGCAATTCTGTAGAAGATCAGAATTAGGCATCCTTCCCTGTGACTGCAGGTTTGGTCCTGGGAACATATTTAGGTTCCGTTCAAACAAATGATATATCAGACCTTTATTTCCCAATTAACTCATTAAGGAATCTGTAAGTCGTGGGAGCGTAAGACTACAAAAATCCAACTGAGCAAGCTTTTCTGGAGCAAAAAGAAAATACTGTCTACTCTGTTTTCAAGTAACATCTGGGATTAAGGCGCTAAGGGAACAGGACTGTTTGGTATGCTGTGCAGAAATCTGTATTCCTTGTGTGGGATACATACCTCTCTGCAATCAGCCACTATGTCAGACAGGGTCCACTCCAAGAGGTGAAGTCCTTGTGCATCTTCTCAGGAGAGGAAGCCTAGCTACAGCCAAGAGTTCTGCTTCATGCCATAAGAAATCCCAAAAAGCTTTCTGTTACTCTGGGTAATTTGGTCCCACCTTTATAACACAATAGGATGATGGAAGGCTGTACACAGCACAGGAACTCCAGATTATTAGTTTGTTTTCTTTCAAACTACAAATGCATCTTAATCACAGCGACAATATAAATCACTAGGGTCAGGAGTCATTACATGGTGGCTCCAGGGTCCATTTATATTAAGCTTTATTAGCAAGGATAATGTGGGTAAGAGGAAAAATCTTTCAATGCAAAACTGAGTACAATACAAAACTGAGAGAATTTTGTAGGAAACAAGCATGTCTCTGAAATTGTATGCTAAAATTTTTTCTATCCTGGAAAAGCCCAAAGAAATGGAACTGGACATCACCAGGACTGCTGATGACTGCTCAGAAGGACTTCATTCTAAGTTTAATCTAACCACCATGCAGGCGAAAGGATATCTCCATTAAAAGTTGTTTTGACTTCCAGGCTAAATGGTAAATCTCACAAATCTAAGACCACCAATATTGACTGTAGAAATTAAGACTAAACTACACCCATAAAACTAGTTTTCAAGTATGTTCACCATAGAAAAAGAGAAGCCACTAATTAAAAGGCTTAATTTGACATCCTATAGCATTCATTTAAATGATATCATACAATTAAAGAGGAAATACAGATCAGATCCGGTCTAGTCAAAACAGTTGAGATTGTTCCTATGGAGTGTTTTTATAGGTCATGATGCTAACAAACTTGTAAATTCTATAGGTAGCTAACAATTTTAATTCTAACAGTGATTGGTTTTCCAGTCACCCTCTTCACTTTTCTGCTCTTGATGTTATTGTAAATTTTAAAATTAAAACCAAAGAGATAGCAACACTATCTGTATCTTAAATAGTATCTAAAACAATCATTATATGGCTGGTTGTCTCTACTGTAGGTGATGAAACAGCTTTGCTCATAAAAAGGGCTGCTAACCAAATCTTTTTAAAGTATTTATTATAAAACAAAATCCACATAATCTATAGTACAAATACAGAGTCTGTTATCTGTACAAATATTTATACAAAATACCAGTTACTTCAAACAAGCCTTTGGTTTTGTTAACATAAAGAAACATTGCAGTTTCTTGACCAGAAAATTGTTAACGTAGGGTAGTCTGAAGTGATGACAGCCTCAAAGAAGTTTTTTTTTAACAACAGTATTACCAAGTCATTTGTATGCTAGAAGACCATGCTTGGAAAAATAATTGATAAAGACTTTCTGTAACACAACGAAGATTTTATGGCTTAAATGAAAATGGTGATGAGCTGAAAACGGCGTTAATTTAATCCCCAAATACATAAGTATCAGTTACTGGCATTTATATTTTAAAAAATGCTACGTCTTTTTGACAAATATTGGGATTTCTGTTGAAATAGATATGAATATATAGATCAAAATTAACTTGAAAGAATGCATTTGAGAGAAATTCCAATATATTACAAATTCAAAACATGCATGCTCTAAAAATCTCCAAAGTTGTAAGCTTTCAGTTAGTTCCACAACTTGTGGTTGTATGTCTTTTAACTGAAGAGAACCCTAACAATGATACAAAGCTTTGTTAAAACCAGCGGAGTACAATATATTTCCCCCCCCCCCAAGTTTATATGTTAATCTGTTTAAAATACACAAGGCACTGAAGTATTGGGTTTGGTTGTCTTTTGAGGTAACAAATGCTACAAAATGATACACATATAAAGCTGTAATTATTAGGGTGTTTGCAGAATACACATTTTAATATAAATATAAAAAGATTATGTGTGGGTTATATAATAAAAATTCTTGGTACTCTTTGTATATTCCTGTACATTTACAATAGCAGCAACTGCGATACGAGTAGGTAAGTAAGAAAGCGGTCTGGGTTAGAGTTTCGTTTATGATGCCCTCCAAATTTCCCATACAACAGCAAAGCAGTTCTCCCGTTTTCAACAGCTTTTGTTTTACCTCCACAGGCTGATGAATTCCATTTACAACTATTTACAGACTGCAGAATCTCTGTACAAAGCAAACTGAAATATCCCTCTTTTTGTCAAACACAGCTACTCCGGGAATGCTGTCACAAGAGTAGCATTATTCTTATTTACAGAGAGGTGCATCAGTGGGAGTACTTGCTTTTCAAAGGTGTGAATGTTGGTGAATTAGTCTGTCACTGCAGCTGTCAAACTCACTTTTCTCCTCTGATAAGTCCTTCTAAGCTCATTATCTGCATGTATTTTGTGAATATAAAATGACCATTTAGGAATAGTCTTCTATCCACCATGATTCTGTGTTGGCTGGTGAGAACCTAGCCCCTGACTCCAGAGGTGGGCTGCATCAAGGGCTGTGGTTCGTGCTGGCAACAGCCAGGATGTGGCAGCTTGCCATCACAGGTGGCTGGGAGCACTCTCAGTGTGTCAGGACATGGCATTTTGAAGGCTTTTGTTGTGGAATGCAGAAGACATATCAGACTGGTTTCCATCATTCCTATCAGCAGGCTTAACATTGATTTAAAATAAAGTTGTCCCATCTTTTTCCCTACAGGAGGTATGATCTGCTGTGAAAAGGCCCACAGCATAGTTGGCCAACCTCAAAATAAACAAATAAAAGAAAGACACCCTTTACAAAAACTGCAGTGTTCTCAAGAAGGAGATGTAATAGACCTGACAGGATTAAAAATATTGATGTATATTATTATTTCTTTTAACATGTAGTAAATCCCCTGTTTAGCTAAACTTACAATACCTGAAGAAGGGGGTTTTTACATATAATGATGATCAGAAAGTATTGCAGTACCTAAGGGAACAGCAGCAGAAACAGCAGACACCTCTCAGAGTTTAGGATTCAGCCTTCAATGAATCTTCTACTGATAAGCCAAATTTACAGTGAGGACTGTACTCATAATTCATAATGGAGTCATAACAAACACAGAAACAACCAAATGACTGATCTATAAACAGTTATCATCTTTGATAGTGGCTTGTCTAAGGCTCTGTCCAGGCATGGACATTTACAAAATGCCCCTTCAGCACTGTAACAGCAAATATGTTACTTCCAATTCAGGGCTCCGTGCCAGGCAGTCTTGTGTGTTATTAATTATTGGAAACATGCTTGTCTTCTGTTTTCATTTCCTGACATTAATGGATATCACTTGTGGTACAATTGTAAGCACAGCTACTCATTTGGACTGACTTAACATAAAGCCCAACAAAATGACTGACAGAAAAGATCTGCTTCCAAAAATGCTCGAAGCAAACAGGACACACAACATTTGTGAAGTTTAACTGTGCACACTTGTAAAGTAGTACAACATGCTTTAGAGGCTCTGATGAAGGGTAGCACAAGAGCTCTCCCTAGCAAAGGGATCTGACCCTGCAGACAATGGAGGAATGACATCAGTCCAGCGTGACCAGCCCTTGTGAGTGCTCCTGCTTCCAAATCCTTTTTCACTATTCTGCACAGAGCTTCAGAATGTCAAAAGACCCAGAATCCAAGAGGCACCAGTTGGCACAAAACGGGGAGAATATGGTGAGTCCTAGATCTTGCATATGACCTTCTAGACACCAGATGGAAAATAGATCTAGGGTAAATGGGCCTGTAGATTTCCAGAAAGCCCATCCAAAGTGTGTAGAACAAGTATTGAAAGAAGAGACCATTTTGTTGTTACTTTGAAAAGAATTAGAATTTTTAGGGAAGTGCTTGCAACCTTTGCAAACCAAAAAATGAAGGTTTACTACTGAAAATCAAACCCCTTATTTCAAAGGAATTTTCTCCTACTTTTTTGTCTTCCTCTTTAAAACATGCTGATAATGACACAATCTCATTTTTAGACATGGAGCATTTTGTACTATGACACTATCCTGAAGAAGACAATATTTGTCATACATACAGATTTAGCTTAATCTTAGACTAAGTGCTCTTTAGCGATCTGTGCAGACAGGAGAAATCTAAGTAAAACAGCTGGGATAGTGCTCATGAAGTTTCCTCAAACTCATCCATCAATAATGAACAAATTCATTACCTCCACTGCAAATTTAAAGGTCCAGTGGCTGTTGACCAGACCAGCTGAAGTAAAGTCAAGCTATAATTCTGTGACAATTTACAGAAAACTCTTCCTTGAAATCAAAGAATACTTCACTGTTGAAGATGATTACTTGTCTATTTACCTACAGCTTCACACTGCTGCTACACCTGCCCTGCAAACAGGACAAATTCTACAAAAGAGAAGATGACCAAGTGGCTGCTTTCATGACTGCACTGGAAGGCAGGTAAGCTTGCTCTCTGCTAGGACATTTGTCCTTTAACTGTAAACAGTCAGCTATATCGTCTGTCCATTAGTAGCTGCTCTGCAGACACCATTCTCTATTACACCCTGAGTTGTTCCAAGTGCTAATATGCAGTTGTAATGGGCTTGGAAAATAGTGGTTGAAAACACTAATTCAAGTACTCACAAGCTCACATACGTAGTCAAATTACGTGCACCCCCTGCAGGTTCTTAGGGTAGAACTTTTAGAATATTTCAGTCTGCTTTGTCACAGAAAACTTTTGCATTAATAAAACCATCCTTAAACCTTACAAAAATACAGCTTCCCCTCCCCCCCCCCCATTTCCTATTCATCACTGAACTGCTACAACTTCTCATAAGTATTCATTAATTCCAGGCAACTCTTTCCCTCATCTTGATCTAGAAAATAGCACCTATTTTCTATGTTTTAGCCTGAAAGCTCACAGGATAGAAACCACTAAGTACACAGTGGAGTTATTTCACTCAAATTTTCTTTCTGGTCTTTTCTAACATAAGGAGCGCAGTAATCTACTGCACTCTACAGTACAGCAGCAGCCTACAGCAATCAAAACCAGTATTTAGTATTTAAATGTTAAGATGCTAAATTTGTATACAATCTTTTTTTGGAAGAGGCTTGTAATGCCAGTATTATGGAGCAGTATGGGGCTTAGATTCTGATCACTAAACTCCAAGTGCCTCAGAGGAGGCAAGGTGTCAGCAACATCAGCAGCAAGAGGCTATGAATGTTCAACTGAAATAAAAATGTACACGATTTACCCCATTCAGCAAATGCTTCCTTCCTTCTCAACACTTAAGCTCCAAAAAATATGACTTTTAAGAAAGTTTAGCTCTCAGCAAGAATGATAATTTTCTTGGACTCAATTCCAAGGTTTGTAATAGGATACAAGTCTTCAGATGAAGTGGTTATGATTGTTATAGTTGCAGCTCTTATAAAAGATCAGTGGTTTAATGAAAATAAAAAAATCGAAGTAATTTTGCATCCAGTGTCATCACAGGAATACAGAAAAATTAATGCAGTATTTCTCTAAGCTAGAATTGTAACACAAAACAACTAATGAATTCATTATAAACAGTGAATAGTTATCATGCAGAAAATTACATATATGATATGATACTGGACTACCAACTGCTGTAAAGCAGAACAAATACTCTTTTATATGATTGTTGTGGTTCATAAAATATTTTGTACATCTATATTCCTAATTTAGTTAATTGAAACATGATCATGTGAGAATTGTTTTTTCACCAAGCTACTAGCTCAGAGATTTACCGAGTCACTCCAAGAGTAAACAAACTATGACCTTGCCCATCATGGCATACTACAAAATTACTAATCTTCATAGGGGATGAGGAAAGAATCCATTCTTAAAACTCCAGTGCTGTATTCTCCATGTCTGTACTTTTCTCTATGAAAAACCACAGACATCTTCTTTGAGCTTAATTTCTCAAGTAAAAATTTAGACATAAGATAGTAAAACCTACTTTAAGAGTTTCAGTGACAGCAGTCAGTGACAGCACAACTCCTATCCTTGAACTATGCAGACAGGAAGAACAGATCTGGAGTAATAAACACAAACTAGATCAGAACACTGTGGTCCCAAGCCCTTCCACCACCACAACAAAGACCTCTCTCCCAGAGTTGAAGGGTTCCTCTGATGTGCTCTCAAGTAACTTGCTAAAAAGACCCCAAAGCATATTACAATTTAAGTTCAAACCAGGAAAGTTTTCATTGTTGCCTTCAATATTAAAGCTGTCAGAGGCCCAACACATCTGTTATTCAGCAGCTGCAGAAACAGGTGCAAGTTTGCATATTCAGAACTTCCCTCAGATGTCCCAAGTAGGCACTCACATTATCATCACCAGTGCTGAATTTATAAAGGACCATAACAATACCCAATCTCTTCTGCTACAGCAAAGGAGCAATCAAAGCAAAAATTTATCTTCTAAATTTGAAAGGGACTGATCCTAGCACCCCCATTCCCGAAGGTTTTTTTTTTTGCTAGGAGTTGGGAACACAAGCACTTTGCTGATCTTGATGTCCTTAGGTTATAGCAGTTTGTATTAGAGTTTATCTTTTTTATTTCAACACAAATAGGAAATGAGTATTTGTCTTTTCTTCCTGTTTTTTTTTTTTCTATTTCTAAATCTGAATTACGAGGCAAATTTCTGTGGAATATGACTAAACTGAATGCTTTTTTAATTTGAGTTATGCAGATACCATTTTCTACAAACACTGATTAAACTCTAACAACTTTCCTCATGTGAATGCAAGTGACAATTCCACATGGAAAATGGACATGAAGAGATGAAATCAACACAGGTGAATATCTCAGAGACCTGGCACAGTGATTACTGGACTTCTGGGAAAAAGAGAACTAGCACTGTCTTTTGAGAACCAGCTGACTATTTCAGCCTCTTCCCAGACAGAATTTGAGAATACCCAAAATACAAAGCTTCACAAGGAAGGATGAAGGAGCTTGGTTTGATCACATTTAAAATGGTGAGTCTGACGAAATGTGCAGTTTGTTGGGCGTTTCTCTTCCCTTAAATACCACGCTGAACTTGACCTTTGCTCTCACCCACAGGTCAATACAAGTGCTTCTGTGACCATTCACCCAGTCAAGTGGGGAACTGATCAGAACTAAACGAAGTTTTTTAGGACTGGTTATCTTATTTAACATGAATCGGTTACAGAACTGGTCCTGTGCAGAGTGGTACTGACATGAGGTAGGACATGATGCCTGCGGGTTTAGTTAAGCTGGAAGTTTTGGCCAAAAGAAGAGTTCTTTCGGTTCAATGCTTAAGCAAATGCAGAAGGAGGTTTAAAATTCAGGTCTTGGCACACAAGTGCTGCTGGCAAGCATTCAGCTCACTTGCACAGGAGCATCTAAGGGTTGTGATCATGCATGTTTTCTCCCAGTGGTGGTGAAGTCATGATACTGACAATTGTACTTAAATGCGTATTACTTCTCTACGAATAAACCTGCATCTTCAGACGCCTCCTCCTGTCACAAGCCACTTCATTTTCTTGTCTCACATTAATAAAAAGAACTACATAAACTTTGCATGTAAAAAGGAGACTTGAAAATGCAGAAAGTCTCAACATTCCCTCCCCAAATCCTTTGGAGACTGAGTCAGTTACATGACTTCAAAAAGGCAAATATGGCACAAAAGAATGGAAATTAAGTTAAAAAAATCAATTTTATAAATATTCTTCCTCTGTACAATTTTTCACAGCCCCATCCCTCCCACCCATTTTTATTCACATTTAGTTTTGTTTAATTCCCACCCAGATTTATTTTTAAATCATAAAATATATATTTTAAATCTGTTCATATTTTAAAATATTTACAGGAAAAGTTCCTTCTGTTGAGGTCATGAAGAGTCTGTACAAGGAGAGGGTGGAGGGGGATAGAGGTGAAAATAGCTTCGTTCTGTGGCAGGAGATGGAGGGCAACTTTCTTCTGCCGACATGTACTGACTGCGAGGTGTGGGCGGAGGGGGATAAGGGTCTGAGTCTGAATTTAAATCTATATAGTATTTGTTGGCCTTCCATCGACTGGTAGTATAGTCACTGTCACAAACATCTGTGCTGCATGGGGTTGTGGGTGGAGCTATCCCTCGTATAAGGTATGGCCTGCAAAAAAAAAAAACAAAAAGAAAATAAAGCACATGCATTAGTTGCAATCTGGGGAAAAAAGAGATTGAAAATGAACAGCTCTGTGTGCTCAGTCAAGAGCCTGAGGAGACCACCATGACCATTTAGCCCGGTCACTAATAAATAGGCTTATTTCTATTTTTATATTTTATATATATTTAGGCTTAATCTCAAGACTCTTTATCAAAGAGTTTTAAGATAAGCTTGAAGAAATGAACAGAGAACACCAACCTTCTCTATACAGGATGCTCAGTGACTCTTACACAGCAGTATAACATACATACTTTGAATGGTCATTTATTAAGAGGAAAAGGATTTTTTAACCAAAGTCATGTCTGAACAAGAACATATTACTTAAGATCCAAAACTAAAGGCAGATCAATAGAAAATTTAGCAAGCCTTTTTATCTGAACTGTACCTGTAAGATCTTGTGTTTGAAGGAATGTTTGAGGAATAAAACATCTCTGCATTATACAGGGAGCGATCAGTAGCTGGGGAAGGAGGGGGGTTCAAGATCTAGGAAGAAGAGGAAAAAGAAGTGTGAAATTTTGGGTTAATTATACAACTTTATTTAGTTTGAAAATATTATTTATGCCTTCACTCTGTCACTCATTCTAGTTTCCTCTCCTTGCTGCTTGGATGCATTAATGCATTTTTAAAGATCAGAGTTCATTACAAGACTTTACTTTGGAATTAGGTACAGTGCAGGCCTTCAAAGTTCTCAAAGTACAGGGAATTTTCTTCTTTGCCACATCCGTTACTATGCTGGAAGGCTGGAGAAAAGCTGGAAATTAGACCCAATTTTGCTGAACCTTAGTGCACTTACTTGGACATAAGGACTGGTAGCATCCTCAGCAGATGCTAATGGGAAAAAAGGTATGTTTCACTCCCAGTCCCTAAACATACCCCCAGTCAGTAATAGGGTCAGGAAGCCAAGCTCCTTTATTATAATAATACAACTCTATCCTTCCCTGAATGCTTCATTTTTACTACTGTTCTGTAAATGTATAATTTTGGCACAGTTCACAATGCAAAAAGCCTATGAGCTAAAATATAATTATAGCCTGCCTATGTGTGCATATACATGGTTGCTGGTAACCTTCACACAAGAAAAGAGTTTAGCAGAATAACTTCTTCTTCCTCTAGCAGGAAGCAGAACCCGTGACATGGCCAGCAGGACACTGGCCTAAACCCAAGAAGAATGCTTCACCCCTTCCAGTGTGGAAAATTGCACCATTGCTGTTGATTGATCCTTGCTACTGATGTGACCACCTCGTACACTGCCTGTCCTGGGCATTCTGCCAAATCATGGCCTGCCACAGTCCCCATCCTTCCTCTGTCTCTGCTTTTCTCCCATAATAATACTCTAAAATCACTGAAGTGGAAATCATTGTTTCCACCTTCACTGTGCAGCAAAATGATTCCTGACCATGGAGTTGAGCCCACTGTTACCAATACTGACAAGCTCTGCATCCAGATTCACGTGAGGGGAGAATATGCAAGTTCGAATACCACCTGTTGCCAGGTGTGGGGAATAATGAGTAATTGCCCCAAGAGTATCTTCTAGAAATCCTCTTCCTCGGAGAAGCACTGCATTCTACTTCCGCATTTGCTCCTACTAAAACCCTGAGCTGCATCAATACCACTTCATCTTGAGATTAAATACAGCAAACCGTGTCAGCCAGGATTTCTGTGGCCAGGTTCTCATGTATATAAACTGGCATAACTTCACTGATTCTTTTCCAAGCTCTATTCACTGGAGCATCTCTCAGTAGCACAAAGATGTGTAAATACAAAACAAAAAAGCCAAGACAACTAGATGCTCAGATATGTCCTTTTGATTATTAAAATAAAGCTGGGTAATTAGCTACCAGGCAGAACTCACCACAACATTTGGATTATGCAGTAACTTTAATGTAACTTTAGCTTCCTTTTAAGAATCCAGCATGCCTTTCATAAAGGAAAGGTTGATATCATTCCTTGCAGGCCCTGGCTGACATAGCCCAGAGTGGAAAGCTTGGAAGAAGAATTCCCAGCAACAGTCAGATTAGCTTAGGCTAGAAATCAAATGAAACAGTTGATCTTTTTTTTGACCAACACAGATCCCACAGAATCACACAGGCAGATCAGCTCTTGGGCTTCTTTTCTCTTTCAGGCTTTATTTAAGTAAGTGTTTTTTCTGTTCATCCTTTTTAGTGTGGCACTGACACATCAATCAGGTATTAGCATGAAATTGTTCAATATGTTATAGAGACACTGGTGAAGCATGAGACAGGCTAAATTAGGAGGGCTGCTGAGTTCCAAATGTCTGCTAGCTGTGACTATCTTCTTGATGGCTTCACAGAGAAGGCAATGCAAGAAGTAAGTAACTAATTTTACCTTATCAATAGATAAGCTCACAAGCCTCTCTTTTCCATCTTTGTCCTTCTTAAAGGGGATAGAGAGCACCTTTGTCACTTTCTGAAACACTATCAATGAAAATGTCCACACAGAGCATAACAGTTTACATGTAAACACAAATTCATGTATACTCGCACATTCATGTGGGCTCCTAATTCAATGCTACTGAAAAATCACCTGCATAGCTGGCAGATCGACTCTGGCAGCTTGTGTGAAGTGTAAGAGTGAATGTATTGCTCAGGAGCACTAAGGAAAAATGTCACAACAAAATGCTGGCAAACAGTAACCTTTTTGTACCTCTCCTATGTATTCCTACAGAATTTCCATTCTTGCTATACATCTTTGAATTCATCAAACTGTGATATGGGAACTAAAATTCTGTCACTTCTGACACTTAAAAGTCAGAAATGGAGCTAAATTTTTGTAGCAGAAAAATGCAAGCAAAGCAACAGTTTGCTTTACACTGCTGTACCAGTGTTTTCCCCCAGTGCATGTGCTTGGTTTTCTGAATCAACAATCGACACTTTATCTAAACAGCCAGTCAAGCTTATTTCACATGCATTTGCATTCCAACCCTGTTGCGTCTTGTTTGCCTTATTATTCCATGTGTGCCTGCAGCATTATGCAGTGCAAAGTGTCACTGGGCCACTGACATCAGACTTTACAAAGAACAAAGGAGGGGGCATCTCCAAGGGAAGAACAAGCAATGTCCAGGAATAAACCAGCTGAGTATCATTCTAATAACAAAACATTTTAGAGACCATATAGCACTGTATAATCCTGATGGACTACAACAAAGCCCTTTTGTGAAGTTCATCGAGTGTTGAACTGGGCCTCTATATCATAAACTGTAACACCCAAGAATAACAGTTATTAACATTCTATTTAGTAGCACAAATTTTCATCTTTCTTTTCTTCAGAAGCAGGAGATAACTAACTCACAAGTATACTTTCAAGACATACCTGTGGGTAAAAAGTGGCTTTAGTGCTGGATGAGCTACTTGAAGAGGCTCCAGTAACATGATTTCTGTCATACAATGGGGCACCACTGCTTCCTCCCATGAGACTCATGGAGCTGATCATGGACTTTCCACAAGAGATGCCTGCATTGAAACAGACGGGAAAACAAGGTTAGGTAAACCACAATTTGATTTACCAATGCAAAACATAAAACAAATCCATAGCTTTGCAAACCCATGCAATGATAATGGTTTGGAAGAGTGCTTTATGTAAAAACTTCAGGATTACAAGAAAAAACACTTTTTGTAAAGAAAACATCCCACCCTCAGACCACCTATTGTCTCACTGAAGCACTGAAATCCTCACAGTCTACTCTCACCCTAATGAGAAAGGAATCTCCAGAACAGCTGATTCAAACTTTTCACCCAAATTGTTAACTAAGAAATTTTCCAATTAAACAAACTTAGGCATTTGCAAAAAAAAGTACTATACAATACCCAACAAAAACAAGCTCGAGTCCTCCAGAGTTTTCATTTCCACCCCAAGAAATTAAATTTCAAGTACATGAAAAACTGCAAAACCCAACTATTTTTATTGAAAATAATCACAGCTAAAACTGAAAATCAGCATAGACAAAAGGAAGGAAACCTGGGTTACAGTAAAAGGGAAGAGAACATTCTCCAATCTGTTTTACTCCAATATACACTTAATTCAGACAATCCATTTTCAGCTTCTTCCTGTCAGACTATTCAGTGCTAGTGGAAGAGTTTAGTTTGCGAAGTTTTCAGAATTTTTCTCAGATGCAGGAAATAATTATTACAAGCAGAGTCACTCTATTTGTAACCATCATTCATGACTATGTATCTTTCTTGGAAATGCCATGTTATTAGGAATCTATGTCTTTTCTTTAGACGTAACATAAATAGTAATATTTTCAGCTGTTGTAACTTGTCACAGCAATACAGATTAAAAAAACCTCACAAATATGAATGAGAATCAGAACTGACAGCTTGGTTTAGCACCTACAGAACTACAAACAAAAACCACTGACACTCGCTTTAATTAAAAAAGCTTTGTAACGTGAAGTGCAATTTAAAACATCTTTGCGAAGATTTCACCTGCAATGATTGCATCCTCTAATTTTATTTCCTACCACAAAACCCTCTTGATAACCGTAATTTATGCAGGAATAGCTGACCACACCACTGAAGTCCAAAAAAGGCTAAACCTAAGTTGTATCTGGCTGTCTTCAAAGCCATGGCCAGAAGAAAACAACAATCAGCACATCTCAAAAACTGTTTAATATGAAGAAGTGCCACATCTTTTCATTTGTATTTATCATCTATCTGATTTTCAGCTGACATGAAAACCAGACTCCAGGCACTCTGAAGTATGGATTTCTTGCCTGGTAGGTTTACAAGTGAACATTTACTTTCCAGCTTCCTGAAAAATATGAAGAGATATTTTTCTTCTCATAGCTTTGTAGTTAAGAATTTGCTATTTCCTCCACGCAAAATATATTTTACATTTGTAAAATAATTTGAGGTACATCATTTAAATGTTTACTTTGATGTCTGTATGAAGTTTCTGGGTTCTTTTCTGAATGTCCTGAGCTTTTATTTATACTTCACGTTCTCAAGATGTCAGCACTGTAGCTGCAGGCACTTCTCCAAATGGATGCTTTGAATCCTTTGCAAGGTAGAGAAGCTTTGCAGTTTTACAGATGTAGGACTGAGACAGAGAGAGAATAAATACTTTGTCCAAAAGCAAACAGCAAAGCTGCCTCAGAGATGGGCTAAACCAAAGGGGATGTTTTCATTACACCTCAGGCAATTAGCAGCCAGACTACAAAACCCCACCCAGACTCCTTGTGTTCCACATTTGCTGTTGTAACTTCAGTGGGGGAGGTTTATCCCCTACTTTTTTGTATTACAGTAAGCTAAACTGCTACAGTAAACTAAGCTGCTTCACTTCTTTAGTCCTCTTCTTTCCACTGTAGATTAATTTATCCATCCTAAGCAGACAGGACACAACAGTGTAAAGACCTCTGATGTACAGGACAAACAGAAGGACATCTGAGTATAAGACACAAAGAACAATTCCACAGAGCTCACACTAGAACACTGAATGACACATGCATTCTTAGTTTCCAATACTGCATATCCCAAAACCACTGAGCAGATCAACATCTAATTTCTCTTCATTGAAAACTCCACAGCTAGCACTCTTAATGATCTGTAAAACTCGAAATCCCGACAATGTAATGGTACTGGTTAGATGCAAGGTCCTTAGCATCCTTACCAGTAAAAGTGCCGTGCTGAGAACTTCCCGGAGCAATAAAATTAAGAGGGACATGAGGGGTCCCACTGACATACTCATGTGGGAAAGGACTGTTGGGCCCAGCATAACGCTGACACACCACTCGCTGGCAAACAAAGTACATTCCTCCCATGACAAAAAGTGACAGAATTATACCAATGACAGGACCGATGGCACTACTGTGTGGCTGTGACTCGTCTGAGGCTGGCTTTGATTTTTCTGGAAAGAGAGGAATAAAAAAACAAAGGAGGTCAGTCATTAAACATGGAGCAGTATATATGCTGCTGTCCTGGAGCTCATGCAGCAAATCAGCTCGGAGTCAGTCACACAGTGTCTTTAAAAGTATCTACATCACAGTCAGGCATATATTCTGATTCAATACAAACGACTTGATGCTTCCTCCCCCCTCATAAAGCAGTATGAGCAAAGTACTCTCCTTTTTGTCTAGTAATTAATCTTGTAACAGGATTACTTATCATCTTGATATAACAGCCTAGAAAGTTTCCTTTTCTTCCCCCCTCCTCCACAGTCTATGGGTCTAAGATCTAGGATGCTTATTAAGCCCTTAATCAGGAATCTGCTCTCTCAAAAGCCATTTGGACTAGAAATAACATTTTCAAAATTTCAAAATTTTACCAATAGGGAAGCTACCATATGTATTAAGCAGTGGATCTCTTCCTAGCTAATATAGGTCTTAAAACAGAATACTTTTCCTTCCTAAAATATGACTTGCTTTCAAAAAAAACCACCTTCCAAATTGTAAGGAAAACACAATCCTGAGTATCTTGAATGCAGTTACTTCCCCTCCCTCCCCATATAGCCCAATATTAAATAATAAAAAGTGCTGCAGTATTTGAGATGAGCTACACATTGTATCTCTCCCTAATTATGGTAACACATTAAAAATTCTTGTCAGATAAACCTCACACCTCTGTTTTTCACATATGCAATGTTCTTCTGAGTAAGTGATTTTTTCCATGATTCCCACAATTAGATATATTCAAAAAGTGAAAAAATAAAATTAAACTTGTCCAAAGCCTATCAATTTTATGTGCTCAGTTCAAGCTATAGACCCCTTCTCCCTTAATGAAGTTGGAAGAAGTGAAAGGGTTCACATAAGATTCAAGCCTTCCCTTCACAAAATTTTTCTCCAGTGGTTCTGGTTTCCACATCAGTGGAAGGGAATGAAAAACAGCTGAAATTTGAGAAGGAAATAAGGGAAATACAAAGATCTACCAATAAACTCTCAACAGATCAGCATCAAGAACTCATTGCTATCTTTATGTCTTTATCTCTTTTCACACTTATTAGTGCATGACAGCTTTTATGTGAGCCAAATTAGCTATTTTAAAGAACACAAATCTCATTTTGGTTAAACCTAGCTTCTTTTAAATGCAAGATCCTTATCTAGAAGGTAGCAATCATTTTTATTCCCTACTTGAGTTCTTTCCCTTAGTCAAGTGGGAAACCGCAGAATGCTCTGTTCCCCAATGAGACTCCAGAAGAGACAATCTTATGTCTACATAAAGACACATTTAAATCATTTAAGGCCTAATTGCAGGATTGGACCCAAAGTGCAAACAGGAAACAGCTGCATTAAGTTGGCAGCACAAAACTTTGCCAAGTGCACAAAGAAACTAAAAAACGAGGAAGAAGTGGCTTTGTATTATCCAGGGAATTAGGGGAACTGGGTGAAAGCTGAGAGGTAAATGGAAGATGCGGGAGAAGCAGGTTCAGTCTGAAATTTCCAAAACCTTTTGTCTCCATTTTTTTAGCCTTTATTCACCACTTGGGCTCTTTTCACGACTCTTATCCATGAAACATACTTTTCCTTGCAGTACCTACCATGAAGATGCAAGGAAAAACCAAGGTTACCCTGGACCAAACCTGGTGACCCCTCCTCTCCCAGCAGTGACACAGCTTCTGGCAACTGGTGCTTCAAAACCCAACAAGACTCTAAGATGTTAAAACCTTTGCAATCAGCTACGGTTGGTCCTACAGGCAACATAAGTGCAGCATTTCTCTACACAAACCCAAACCAAGGTATTTGTTCATAATGAACCACAGAGAGATCAACACATGTATTTGCTTTTATTCTAAAATGCTATGTTTCCAATATTTTGCTAAACCACTTGTGCGCTACTAAACGTCCCTTTATCTGTCATGTTAGCTGAAAACCTCATGCATTAGTTACTCCAACAGTGCAAAAAGATGGAAATTGCAAGAGAACCACAAGCAAGTGAATTTTACTGTCCCCTTTGGACCGCAAAATAACAGACTCTCTAAGGACTATTACAGCAACTGCCATCAATGTGTCTCTAACTTGCATATACCTACTGCCATGAGAATTCGAAGTTAACATTTTTTCCCAGAAAAATCAATGTCTCTCCTTATATTCTTTTCCTACCTCCACTTTAAGAGACTGATTTGTGGTCTCTTGTGGACACTTGCTCATTGCATGCTAGTTCCTCCAAATAATTAACGTCCAGCTTGACCCTGTAATTGCAGTGGGCAGGGCTGCACATTTTTAAAAGACACCCCAAGCTTAGCAGCAACTCTGCAAGTTCCAAGGTACTGAGCAGAGTCGAACCAAGTTTCCGTAAGTATAGACCTAAAGAACCATCTAAAAAAGGTAGTGTTGATTCTCTAGGTTTCCCTGTAAGAATATTGCTCTGCAAAGACCAGGACTCTGCATAGAGATGTAGGACATTATGCCTGAACACAACAGTTGAATCTCAAGAAAAGACATCTCACCACACATAAGCTCATCAGAACCATCAATACAATCTGGAAAGGAATCACACTGTTGCTTCAGGAGGATGCACTGGCCACTTGCACATCGGAACTGATTGGGTAGACAAATTGCTGCACAAAAAGAAAGAAAAGATTAAGTACTGATAGCATGGGAGCATTTCAGCATCTTAAGAAAACAGAAGTAAGTGAGACATGAAGGCACAGTGCATTTTATATTACAATCAGGTAGGCACCAGAACACCTGCTTTGCTGCTGTGGGTAAATTTCAAGTCTGCATATCTCTGATTCTTCCTTCTTGTTCTTATACATCCTACTCAGTGGGGCTAAAATAAAATTCTGATCCCAGGAACTCCCCATCTTTATCAAATCAGTCCTGTCGAGGCAAAACTGAGATCGAATCAGCAAGAATGTCTTACAATAACTAACGAAGTCTAGCTGATCAACTGACAAGTTAACAAAATATAGTAACTTGACATATTATAAAACCTTATGCAGTCCATACTGTATATGTATTATATGTAGACCTGTATAATATAACTTTGCTAAATAACTCCGGAATTTCTTATCTATATTCAGGAACCTATCTCTTAGCAAAAAGGACTTGTATCTATATATTTCAAGAACAGTTAGAATCTCAAATTGATGCTTATGTTAGAACCATGAGTTCAGGAAAATTAATCTTACTATCACAATCTGCTTCATCAGATTTATCTTGACAGTCAATTTCTCCATTACATCGCAAGTGTGCATCAATACACTGTCCCTTCTCACACTGGAACTGGGACGCAGAGCATATGGGGCAACTGTCTTCATCACTCTGGTCATCACACTCAGGAAATCCATCACACCGCCATGCCATCGGGATACAGTCAATCTCTCCAGTTGCACAGGTAAACTGGTCTGGGGAACAAGTTGGAGGTTCTGTAGAAAGAGAAAACAAATTGTATTTGTATATTCAAATGTATCCCTTACAACAGAGTAAAACTGTGACATAAATTCAAATGAATACTCAATTTCTGATTGCAAACCACATTCTAAACAATTCCAATCCCTGCAATTATATTCGCCTCTGCCAATTCTTCATCAAAAAACCTGACACACAGGCTTAACTGGCAATGAATACACCTAAACCACGCAATATCTACTCATACAATATCTGTTTCCCTTTTTTTCCTGTGGTTTCTCCACAAACAAATTTCTGAGTTAGATATGAATGGAAAAATATGAATGGATTAAAAAATATATGTAAAGGACTGTTACACATTAAGCTAAGTCCTCTTGCTGGAAAGTCTCTGAGCAGCGGGTCAGTGAAGGTTCAGAGTAGTCTAAGGAGCAGACCTAATCTCACATACTTGTGCACAGACAATTTCATGTCTGTTGGACCTAACAAAGCCAAGACTTCCTTTAAATTTGACTTTTTGTGGACCCCAAGATCCTGGTATCACTGCATTCCACATCCATATTGTGAAGCTGAAGTTGTAATCATGCACTGACAGCTTTAAGCAGCAGCCACAACCCCATACAGAGATGCAACAACTATGCTGTAATAAGGCACTCACAGATACTTTCTTCAGAATGTCAGAAGGTAAAGACAATGCAGATGAAGGATCTATTGCAAAAAACACTCCAGACTCTTACATACAGCAAATTAACACACTTTGACCATTAGTATCAATGAAAGAAACAGACAACATGTAAGTCATTCAGTTGTGTATCAGTAGCAACTATGTATGGTCAAAATGAGGGGGCCATGCCAAAACACCCCTGCTCCAAACAGACACACTTCCACTGCTTTCAAAAGTCAAAGGGTCCAAACTCTGTGATGTAATTAAATCAGTTAACAGAGGCAGTCACTAGTCTCCACAGCTGCTGTTGCCAACAATGCTCCAAGTAGATGCTTTACCACTTGGATTAACTAAGTACCACATCATACTCTCTCTATGACAACATTATGAGCAAGCTGAAGGTGTGCTCTGACACTGAATGGTAGCATTCCTCTGAAAACCCAATGAGCTTTTCTTAAGATTCAGGGTCAAGAAGAGACGTGACAAAGAACACACCATAAGGAAAGCTTCTTATATGTAACCAATGGCAAGACTTTTGTATGAGTACTTTTACTTTCTGAGGGTGGTGATAAAAATGCTAGAATTACGCAATTACATGCAAGCAATTTTTGAAGTGCTGGTGTCCTTCCTTCTTTAGGGAGAAATGTTCAAGAATGAGACTCAAGTATAATCAAGAGCTTGAAAAACAAAATGCAAGTAAAAATACAAATGCTCTTTGTTTTGGAAAACAATTTATAATTTTTTAAGGTTGTAATTTATGATTATTTGGAGTAGCAATATGAGAATTACAAATACAGCCCGACAGCTGTAGGTAAGATAAAGATGCAGGATACACCCATTAAGATAACTCTTGAATTAAATTTTGATATGAGTGTGCTGTTTAGATAATTCAACAGACAGATTACTACTTCTGCATGTAAAGCCACATTTTATGTTGCATTATGGTTGCACTTGGCGAGCACAAGCTTGCATTTAAAAACATGACAAAAGTATTCATAAGAGTACATGGACAAACGTTCTCCAGCCAAAAAGCTAAGTTATTTTGAAACACTGGCTAGTGGCTGTTACTAGGGCAGACAAGACAGGCTAAAAAGTTGTTGCAGGCTTAGTGAATGATTATAATAAAAAACCCCAGACACTGAAATGGAGGCCCCTGAATTTTTAGATTTATAGCTGAAGATACAAAGGAGTGGAATGTAAGAGTCTCTCGCTGGCCTTGTTGTGAAACAACACTACAGCAAGAAGTATAATTAGATTGATCCTCCCTCCCTCCCCTATGTAACCACCACTACTCCAAAACCACATGGTGTGTTGTGGTCATGGGAAAGAAAACAGTTTATCATGGAAATGGCTATCCCATGGGAGGTCAGAGTTCAGCCAGAAAATGAAATCCACAGCAAAATAAATACATGGAAAGAAGTCAAGAGGACCAACAGAGCCAAATGATTTAATGCCTCCCAAAAAGAAACAATGTTTTGTTTTGTTTTGAATCCCCCCTGCAAGTGTAATGTTAACAGTTTTCAAAAATCCTGCGATTGTGAAATGGAAAGCTAGAGGAAATGTTTACCATGTGGAAAGAGGAGAACTACCTCAATTAAAAAGAATTGCAGTGGAGCCTACATTTTATAACTAGTCAGTACAGTGTTTTGTGTTATGAGGCCAAATTAATTTGAAAGACTGGAGTATCATATTGTGGGAATCATATGCATAGTTTCTGCTGCTAGGTCATCACAGGTTAAGACATTATCTTATAAGCACTTATTTAAAGTATAAACCTGTCACATCATACAATTATAAAAATCTCAGTAGAAGATGCAAGTATTTTAAGGTCAAATAAGAATATTGTGCTCACAATGAGAAGTCACATATGCCCAAAACCTGAAGCAGCAAACAGCTGGCAGGAGAATCAAAGGTTAATTGAACATATGAGGCAACACAACACATATAGGAAAACTGTGTGTAAATTCACATTTTGGATAGGAATGCAAAAATCAACTCCCACATTTTTTTATATAAATCAATTAGGAGCACTAACATATAACTCACCTCCACATGTTAAGAGATTCTGTAGAAGCACAAGGTGCTCAGGGCATGAACATCTTGGAGTTCCATCTCCTTTGGCAATGCAGATGTGTGAACATCCACCATTGTCACGGGAACATGGATGCACAGCTAGTGACACACATAGAAAAGGATATTACATAGCATAAAAGAAATCATAACTATTCCTAGCTACAGGAAAATCAAAAACCACTCAAAAATCACTTCTGTTTGAGTAACCAAGATTTCACTAGAAACTATTAGGAAGATAAATGCGGAATTTTTCAGTTCGCTGCTCAAAGGCTGATCTACTACTTTAAATCGACTACATTTCTTCCAGTCATAGTGATATGAGCAATCTGATCGAGTTGAAGATGTCCTTGCCCATTGCAGGGTGGTTGGAATAGACGACCTTTAAAGTCCCTTCCAACCCAAACCATTCTATGAGTTTATGATATGGAGACCTCTATAAAGGACTTCTGGAAAGAATTTGGGAGCTGAGGTGAAGAGAAATGAAAAGGCAGATTTGAGAAGTTTGCATTTACATTGTACCTCGACATTCCACCTGCATTTCTAGGGTTGGCATCAAGAATTAACATAAGTCACTGCAGAATACAACTCCTAAACCCACCAGCAATTCTCCTTTAATATCTAGTGCCTCGACTTCCCTGCAACTCAAAAAACTGCAATATAGGCACACACAGTTTATTTTTTTTAAAGATAGGAAGCTACATGGTTGTGTTCCCAGTCACCCAGAAGCACTGAGCACCTGAAAGCTCCTGATGGAATGATTTTCAATGAATATTAGGTGAATGAGAAACAGGCACAGAGAAGGAAGGTCACTGTCTGACAACCCCAGCATAACAGAGTGTGAAGAGACCCAGTCTCTTGCCTGCTTATTCTGACAGCTGAGCATCTTCTGGAACAATCTGTCGGGTGATACTCTGTGTTATTTGTGATGATGCTGAACAATGAATTCTTTACTACTGCCAAGGACCATATCATAATTTCTCTGCCAAAGTTGTTTTCCACCTGTCCAGGCTTCTCAGCAACCTGCTTTCACCTACACTTATTAATTTAAAAAAGTGTTTGAGACATGAGTTGCTCGCAGAAGAAGTGCATGAATATACACCCACATGTGCATATTTAATTTTACTCCCCTGTCATAACAGAAAATACCTATGTAGAAGAGTGTTCAGCTGCAAAACAGTATTCCTTTCAGTGTGACTTAAAAGAAACAGTACTTTTACCATTAAAAAAACCCCAAACAAAAAATCCTCATTTTAAATAAACATGTGGGGTAAAAGTAAACCTTTTTTTAAACACTGTTGAGAAATAAAGAAAAAAATTCTTGCTTCATTCAGTAATACCTTTGAAACATACAAAACCCATGAGAAACGGCACAGAAGAAAAAAAACTGCGTATTGTGAAAGAAAGAACCTCTGGGTCATGATTAGCACGTACAATTTTCTACAGTTGAAATATTTACACTACCCTATTTGTAACAGTTTATCCACATATGCAAGTTCAGTTAATTTCAGCCATTACAGACAGTAATGTACGTGACACAGTGTTCCTTGTGAAGTGGGGTAATTTCTTCAGAAAACTAAAGCACTATACACAAATATACACTCCCTATATAAGACAACTCATCACAGGCAACAAAGTCGAAAGAGTCCTTTGTCTCCCACATTTTGTTCGTGATTTTATATTCTCTTTTATATTCCTGTTAAGCAGGAGAAGCTATAGGTTGTCACTTTGAGGAGTGACTACTTCAGAGGTTTCTGTACTCTCCCTCAGACCAGAGTAACTCGGACCACTAATCTGGAAAAAGCACATCCTGCATGCACGATCCCTTTCAGAAGGGAGCACCTAAAATGTTCCACCTCTTTTGGGAAATTCCACATCCATGGTACAATTCATTGTAGGAGCTTCTTCCCTATTCTCCCTCCCTCGCTGGAGGCTTTTACATCATCCATTGTGCCAAGTCAAACCAGTCATACTTTACACAGGAGTCTGAAACCCCTGGAGAAAAGGCAAGTACAATCCTTTTGTCTCTTATTACAGGTTTTTCCAAGACTTATTACTTGGTACTTACAAAATTAACAATCCTAATTATAAGTAGCTTTTAGACCATAACTGAGTGCTATGATGCCACATATTCTAGCTGTGCAGCAATACTCCTCCCAACAAGAACAAGGAATTGTTCCTCCTCTTCTAGGATCCCAACTGGCCAAGTTGAAAGCACTCCATGGCTCACTTGAAGCCCACTGGGCAACATTATTACAATATTCAGGTGGATGAGGATTTTGAGAGACAATGACCAAGACAGAGACACATCAGGTACTGAAATAAACTCACAGAATTCTTCCATATCAAGCTCTTCCACAGCATGAATGCCTGTTAGGTGAGCAATCCGGCCTTGAATTCTAGTCCTTTTGTACCCATTCACTTTCTCCACTCTCTCAATCATTTGTTGCTGACGATCAATCCAATACAAGTGATTCCCCAGCACAGTGAGTCCCATGGGCTGAAGAATGTTGGAGTCCTCTAGGGTCACGCGGTTAGCACCTGAGATCAACAAAAACAAAGGCAAGTTTTACACCAGTTGACTTCTAAGCCATTTCTTAAATAAAAAACTATCACAAAACAACAACCCAACCAAAACCAAACCTTGCAAATAGTTAGCTATAAGGTCATTGCCTTCATTTGTCTATGCAGACTAAAGTTCTGCTTCTTCAGTCCCATCTCAGGTAAATGCAACCAGCTGTCAAGTCACGAGGACAAGCAAATAGAACATGAAACACAGCTCATCCTTGCACACACTAGTTGGTCAGCCAGCCATGATCAGCCTCATGCTGACGTGTTCTGTTATGCGCAACTGTGAGCCATCCCTAAAAGCCGATACAGACTCAACTCTTAGGCCAAAACTTTTACAATGCATTCACACTCTGAGCAGTTCATTTTGTTGGAACCTACAAGCACGAGTGAAATACAACCCAAAGTTTTCACTGCCATTACTCAAATAAAACACACCCATCATGCAAAGCAAGAGCCTTGTCATAGGCTATGTGACAACCACAGACATGTGATCACAAAACAAAAGCTCATATTCTACCAGCCACACTTCTTTCTCCTTTTTATTCAGTAACCAGTCAGAAAACCCAAACTCTAAGTAACGCAGTATACTCTTAAATAGGGACAATATCAAATGTTCAGGTTTTCTGCTTTACAGAAAAATGTAAAAATATGCTCTAAGCCAATGTGTAAAAATCAGGTCAAGTAAAAATGCATTTATTACTGCTTTTTACTTTAATTATTTGTGGTCTCAAACTGCGTGATACCCTACACTTACTGGCATTTAATTGGTTTTGTTATGCTTTTCTAGGGTGACCAAGAGATTCCAAATTATTCTATTAATTCACAGAAACCATTTTGACCCTGTGCATGCCTATATAATTGGATATATTTAATTTTAAAAATGAATAATCAAAACAAAATCATAACTTGGTGGTGCTTCTGCTCTCATATTTACTTTTGGAATTAAGATCTTATGTCTGCTTGCATTTAAAAAATGTAAGTTTTTAATATCTGCACAAAATGAGATTATAGAATCTAGATACATAATAAAAATGCTATAAGAACTAGATTCAACTAATTTGCTGTATAAATTATCTAGAGCTCAGCCAAGCATGAGAATGTAACATTAACAGGATCTGTTACTTCTGTACATAAAATTACCACCTGCAGAGTAAGACATGGACCTGTTAGCAGGTCCAAAGGAGGGTCACAAAGATGTCCAGAGGGCTGGAACACCTCTCCGATGAAGACAGGCTGAGAGAGCTGGGGTTGTTCAGCCCGGAGAAGAAAAGGCTCTGGGGAGACCTCATAGTGGCCTTTCGTTCACAGTACTGAAAGGGGGCTTATAAAAAACAGAGGGAATGTGACTTTTTACACAGGCAGATAGTGATAGAACAAAGGCAACAGTTTTAAACTCAAAGAGAAAAAAATAGAAAAAACTCATTCCTTTTGTTTTTTCCAAGCTACTTTGATTTACTAAGCTGCAAACTCCAGAGAAAGAAACACTGAAGAGTATGCAAACATTTCAAACCATAAGGGAAAAAAAAAAAAGGGCACAGGGGAGGTGATTTAGGGGTTCCATGACTGACAACATCTATTTAAATCTGATCTTGCAGGAGTTGCTTTCAGAACATAACAAAAGTCAAATGGCTCTCTTGGAGGGTGTCAATTATTACGGACATTTATTCCAATTATATCAAAGATGGGAGTCCACCAGCAATTACTGTCTGTGACTGCCTACACAGAACTGGCAATAGTGGAGATGAAAGCTATCACAGTCAGCATCAAAGTGGGAATGATGTCCTATGCATGCAAACACTGCTGCAAATGTTTAACTTCATACCACATACCTGACAGGTCACAGCTTTCAATGCGCTTCAGATCTGCATCCACCCAGAAAAGCTTTCCAAGTTTGTTGTCAACCACCAGTGCTACTGGTCGGATCAACCCAGTTGTAAAAAGCACCTCTCTCTCTGTGCCATCAAGGGCTGCACGCTCAATCTTGGGGGCTCGCTCCTGCATGTTGGTGAAGTACATGTACCTGAAAACAAAGACACCGACTTCAATTGAGAGCTTCAGAGAGAGGCAACTCACCGTCGTGCACAGGCTCTACATTTTAAGTGGGAATGGTTTCACAATGGTATGACTGGGGTGACTTTGCTCCCAGCTGCAAAGATCCAGATCTCTCAGCTGCAGAACCAAACATTTGCTAACTGACACATTGAGAAAGCCTGAAAATAATGGAATTTGTTGCCAGGTCATAAAATGCCTCAGCACTGCTGCGCTGGCAGCACTGCTCCTGCATGGAGGTGGGGGTTGTAGGAGACTAGCACAGGCTTTCTGCAACTCTCCTTGGGTAAAGCTGTCCCCATTTGTAAATCAAAGTCCAGAAGACAAAAAAAAATTAATGTCCACCTCCTCTTCTGCGTTACCTTCCTTCCACCAAACTTGAGAGGAACAAAGATCACAGAAGAACAACTGAGGATGGCATGTTCCTGATATCTTAGTTCCATTAATTCTTTATATCTGGCTAAGTTGCAAGCAAAAGCAGTCTCTGCACTCCTTCTGCATAGAGAAAAAAAGGCTTGTGCACCCACATAATGAACTGAAAACTCTCAAAGGGAAAAGTCCACTATATTTTCAGTGGTGAATAATGTGGGCAAACTCTCTAATACAGTGGGCTGCATTGCTGTGTACCTTTCGTTATGGCACAAGGAGGGCAGGCAGCAGTCAGAACATGCAGCCAAGGAAGAGGTGGAGGGAAGGATTTCTGGGACCATGGCAGAAGTTGTTCAGTACACAGTTCACTCATTCAGCTCTTCCAGACAGTCACAGTGTTTAGCATAGTCTCTCCCCCATTTTTCCTCCTTTAATTTATAAACGGATTTAGCTTTAAATCATTTGAAAACATGACTACAAAAGTTGAGAGTTTTAGAGATCAACAAACCCAAACTCCCATTTTAATGGAAAAACCAGATAAGCTTTTATAAATACAAACTATATCCAAGTGACTTAGTCCCAATAAGATTAGAATGTTTCCTCTAATCCCCCTCTCCCCACAACAGTTTTTGAACTGTGCAGAATACACTGGTATAAAACACCAGTCCTATAAATGCTCCAGATAGAATCTCTAGGTACTGTTGTATCCACAAAGTTGTGAAATTTTGTCAAGCACATGATAAGCCATTTAGTAATTAATTGAGATTTGAGCACCTAGCTTACTAAAGAGAATGGTGAAGGACCATATCTGACATCTAAGAACGAAGTTACTAACCACCAGAAGTGGAGATGGCATCTGCTGAATCTAACAAAAACTGCTTTGAAGCAAAACAAAATATTTTCTTCCTGTGGGGAATCACTCTGGTGCATCCTACCTTTTCAATTAATTTCAGAAGATTTTAAGATAACATCAAGGCAGAACTAAGTTTAGAAATGCATAGGACATAAGCAGCTTAAGTGTTTGTTTGAATGTTAGAGTATTACATTAGCAGGAATTAGTTGTATCATATGAGAAGTTCTTTTTTTTTCCCTCGGAAACACTTGTTTTATGATGACCAAGTTTATGAGGACCAAGAGCCAGATTCCCAGTTGATACAGACACAGTGTAAACTCTCCTGTTTTTTCCCAAAAGCCAGAATCGGACAAGCACCTACATCCCGAACAATTAAATATTCAAAAATTCTCCTTTTAAAAATACTTAGATGCAGCACAAGATTCACACACACAGAGCTGACATACATCCCAAGAGTGTTCTGTACGTGGTACAGAAAGGAATCTCACCCCCGCTCTGCATTCACTACAATGGCTCTGGGCCTGTCGTGGTCCCCTCGCAGCACCATCCCGATGGACTCGCCGTTCAGCCTGTGCACATTGACTGAATTTGTGGCCTCACAAGTCCAGTACAAGGTATGGCTGTATATATCAATGCTGAGGTCATGTGGCTGCTTCTCCGGGTTCTGACTTTGGTTTGGAGTACTCATCACAGTGAAAGGCTGCAAGATAACATACAGGGAACAATTTCCTGAAATTATTCTGATTTTTAATTGAAGAACACTGATTGCACAAAAAGTATGGTTTACCTACCTGATGGTTCAGAAACACCTAAAACCATCCAAAAGGAAACAAATACAAGAAATTAAATAATGCTTAATAAAAGAGGGTTTGATTCAAACTGTGGATTAGAGGGAAAACAAACATCTGGACAAAATCTGTAAGATTATGCAAAACTCCCCAGAAGGTGGTTGTGGGGACTTCTTGAAAGTATTATTTAGTACTAGGAGATAGAAAAATGATAAAATCATAGCATGTTAACGGGTTGGAATGGACCTTAAAGATCATCCAGTCACAACCCCCAATAAGCACATAAAGCAATAGTGAATAGTTATGCATGGAACAAGCTTGAATGGACCAATGCATGAAACCAGGCATCCTCCTGGACAAATCTGCACTGTTATATAGTCAGTTAACTAATCTCTATCTCTTGCCAAAGCCTCCTTCCTTCGTTATTTGTAGTGTAGTAGATATTGATTTTCTTTAAGTCCCATCTTCTCTTAAAACCTAAAATCTTTTAACAAAACTTGGTTCTGTTTCCTTACATGTTAAATGGCTACACCTCTGCCTCACCCCCTACTAATAACATTACCTGTTTTCACTATCATGTCTTCAGGATAGAGCTTACAAAACTTGACATTATTGCAAAGTTTCTGGAGTCACTACCTTCAAACCCTCCCAATCTAACTCACTTTTCAGCACAGTGTTCAACTATGAATACTAACATAGACTTCAATACTTTATTTCTGTGAAGAGCACTAGAGCATATAAAAGAATTCCTGAAGGGAAAAAATGTCTCTGTTTAACATCAGGCAGGCTCCACTAGCATATAGTCAATCCCAGTGCCATTGGGACAGTAATACTAGTGGCAGGACTCCCAGCATCAAAGTAGCCTTCAAAGGTGACTGCCTCTGGTGACATAATATTGGTGAGGGTAAAGTGGTGGTTTCCTTAAGTGTCTTAATGTGGTGCTCCCAATCCAAACACAAAAAGAGTACCAGAAAGAGTTCATATGGGCCAAGAAAGCTGAAGACACCATTCCGTGCTCAGCTTAAGTCAAATGAAGCACCCAATACAGCATAACTTGTGCAAGTTATATTTCCACAATTTCATTTTAAAAACAGTGATATACAGAGTTTTTTTATTTTTACATAAAGCTTTAACCCTATTTTGTCTTCACAGTGTGCCTAGCAATAAAAAGAAATCATTCTTTTCCTGAAACCAAAGGTAACATTAACCAGGTATGAAATTTATATGCATGATCTGCAAACAGCACAATGTGAGTAAAAGTAAATATATTTAGTGAGGATTCAAAAGCCAAAATTTTCAGGGGATATCTCTGTCTTCAAAGCTATGTGGCCAAGGTAAAGGAAACCACAGAAGAAATAAATCTCCACTGCTATTTGAGCCTAGAAGTACCAAAGAGAAGCTACACTAGAAAAACGAGCACCTAGCATAAAAAAAGCAAAAGCAAAACTTCTTCAAAATTCATCCAGAACCCAACTGCTCATCTCAACATATCTACTCCTGATCTTAAAAGAAATGGCCAAAAATAAAGCTGTCATCTCTACCTTTAAAGGAAACTGTAAAACCTCTGAGTTACTAGATGCATGAAGAGACCAGTCCATTTCCTTTGATATCATGTCATACAGTTTAGATACAACTGCCCAAGAAGCAGGAAAACATAACTTGCCCATTCTCTACTTTGTTTTATATTCTTATTCAGATGATAGCTTTTAAAGAATCTGTTACCTTGACTTGGGAATTATGTTAACACATAACACTGCCTGGAAGAACATTACACTTCTTACCACTGTTGTGTGAATATCAAGTGCAAAAAAGTAATGTCTCCAACACTTTAAAACCATTAAGTATGTGGATAAGCCATGCACATATATCTGGCACAGGAATCAATTCATCATTAGCTCGGAGTTTAACTATAGCTTGGATAGCCGAGGATTTTCATTCTGAGAGAGCTTTACAATGACGACAATATTATCTCACAACTGGCATGCACATTATTGATTTCAGAATACAGTTTATCTGTCCTAAGTATAAATAGTGAGTCTGCCTTACTTGAGTGCCCATCCTTAACTAAAGATTGCAATTCAAGGCTTATAATTTCTACATATGATGCACTCTATCCCATTTCTTTGTGTATAAATTGAAATCACAATCCTAAAATAGAATATACATGAATACGCGCTGACAGGAGTTTAAAATGACGACCCCTTGGTGTAGAGAAGAGAAGGGGAAGGTCAAGCATAAAGCAAAAGGCACACAAAAAGACCAACCCAAAATTATATACAAAATGTAAACTTGCCTGAGTGCCATCATCTTTGGCTCTTTTTATAATATTCTGACGCCCATCCACCCAATATATCAATTTATCTAAGGGATCATAATCAATAGCCTTGACGTTCCTCAGACCATGCATGGGTAGGATGATATCTGGACTTTGCTGATCATCTGGTATCATCCGGCTGATGGCTGATTTCTGGCTAAATAACAGGAAACTGGCAGGGGCTGAAACAAGCCAAAACAGAATGCATAAGAAAATGCAAGCCACAAAAATATATCCCCACAGAAGACAAAGAATATTTAGAGCAAAATCCCAGAGAGATACTTATATTCACAATGAAAATTAAGATAACTCAGAAAACTGGACATTTTTGCTATTAAGTCCAAAATGTTTCTTTGTGTACTTCCAGAAGGCAAATATGCACATCCTCAACCAGAAAGAATTTCCTTTTCATATTCTAAAGTAACTGTGTCCCCCATGTGGAATTTAAGTAACACTTGTGACTGTGGGCAATACAGCGCACCCGTCCAAGCCATAAGCAGCCCGTTTCTCCAGGAGAATGCCGTGGGACACAGTGCCAAAGGCTTCACTAAAATCCAGGTAGACAACATGCACAGCCTTTCCCTAATCCACTGAGTGGGTCTCGCTTTATTATAGAAGGAGATCAGGTTAGTCTGCAGGACCTGCCTTCCAAAAAGTCACCCAGTTAAAATTTCCTTATATGCTACTGTGCAGAATGCCCAAAGCTTTGTCGGTTTATTTTTTTAAAATCAACAGTCCATTTTCTATTCGTATGCTTATTACTAGAAACTTAAATTCGTATTGGACAACCAGTCAACCAGCAGGCTTGTAATATCACACAGAAGGAGAAAACAAACTTACATGAATTTCAACTGCATCTGCATGTAGTGCAGACCAGTTAGGAGTTTTACTGGATGTTATTTTTGCTGACTTTATGGAACACTTAAGAGAAAAAGACATTTTTAGTTGATAATTTCTCTTGGACCCACCTACATGCTTAGGTAAGGAGTGGGAAAGCTTCAATCACATAGCTGAATCACCTAGAAAGCACTTCTGGTAAAACAAGAAAAACCAGATTTGACAGCACTGTCAGTTCTAAGATCTGAAATACGTATCTTCAGATTAGCTCATGTCACAAAAATGGCTATAAAATTCCATACTCTATCCTCACATTTAAAGATCACTTCTAAAGTCAGAACCTTCGAAATGGACTAACGACCCCAACCCTTTAAACACTTGGGAGCCAAAAGCACTGCAGAATATAGTAGCAAACAAAAAGGCTTACAACTACAGTTCCTGCTGTTGGGATCCAAGGTATAATGAGCAGCACAGCCACACCTAAATCCATTTGGTATGGCTAGGCACAAGTGACCACAATGGCCATTATTTTGCACACAATCATTCAAGCCATCCTGACGTGAAGAATGGAAGACCAATATATCCATCACAAAATCCAGATGGCCCTGAATAAGTGTCCTGTTCTTCCCACTGGTCTTGTCTGCTCTTTCTATGCTGTGAAGGTTCCAGTCTGTCCAGTAGATGTAGTCACTGTATTGGGTTAATCCAAATGGATGAGGTAGATCATCTGCTATGATTTCTCGTTCTTGTCCTACAAAAAGAAGGATAATCAACTAAAGGACAATTCCCATGATATAAAATGAAGTGTGACTGGCATTAGGAAAAATTTTTTTCTTCTTTTTAAAATAAAACCTCAGCTCCCAAATCAGCATTACAGGATTCTTTATTAAGCAGTATCTGCTCAAGAGACAATGTAAATGGTTTCATTCAAAAACCTTATCCTCTTGCCTACAGAGCAATTTGAAACTGTGTCACTGTATCGTAATTTAAACAAATACTACTTTATGTCTCATGCTTATTGTCTCAAATAGACATCGGAAAACACATTCAAGAATACGATCAGCTCCAATAATCACTTAGGCCAATAAATTAATATGCACGAAAACAACAACAAACTTGAGATTCACAGAGAAACAGCTATGAGAAATTACGGTGTTTCACTCCAGAAACAAATCTTTCGCAGTGCAATTTAACATACAGTTATCCCGAGACTTTAGGAAACCATTCTGCCAAATGGCAGAAATCTCAATACTCCCACACCCAGTGGCTCAGTTCACAACATTCACAACAGATTTAACGCCTTCTAGAGCATGGCCACTGCCAGAGATACATTACTGATGTAAAGTATTACTGTGAACTGCCTTCCTAAACATTTTCAAGCACAAACCTCTGCGAATCTCTGACATCAAATGAAGACGTAGCCTTTATCAGCATCATCTCCTCCTGTCTCAAACATCCAATGCTAGATTCTACAGAACACCTCATTTTTCTTCCTCTGCTCTACTTTCCCTTTGACTAAGACTTGAGAAAGAATAAAAAATCCATAAACCAGAACATGAGGGCATTTCCCTGTAAACCACCAGAACTAAATACAGAGGCAACCTTCCCATGTAACTTTTAGGAATCTGAATTCTCCAAGTTAGGGGTACAGATACTCTGCACACTCTCGGGTACTTCTTAGAGCAATTCTGGTCCACAGTAATGAATTTAGGGGAAAGACTCTTCTGGAGGAAGGATGCAGCTGCATAATTCAGTTTTCATAGTCAGCAGATGGAGGAAAATCTCCCCAAAGAGTAATTTTTCTCCTGCTGGGTAATGTTTGTAATGCCCAAGATCAGGCTGGAAGAGCATTCATTCATCCACTTAGGGGTGCTTTATTCATCTCTGGTGGGGAAGATGTTTCTATCAGCAACACTTATTCAGATCTATCCTGGCAAGGACATTGGCATTGCACACCCCAGGCCAAATCTGATAACATCTTCTTAACTGATGAGCTCACTTGCTAGAAGTCTACCTGCGTCTTTATAATCTAAAAACTAAAAAGACATTGTACAACATGATAAAACTGAACAGGCGCAAGTGTATGGGGCCTGATCAGATGCATTCCAGGGTCCTGTGGCAACTGGCTAATGCGGTTGGCAAGCCACTCTCTATGAAAAAGGAAAAGCCATGAAGTTGACAGTGACTAGAAAAATGGAAACATCACTCCTATTTTTAAATGCATAGAAAGGAAGACCCAAGGAACTACAGACAGGTGAGCCTCACACACAGATTTAATATCAGTTATATTATTCAAATTTTATATTATTCAATTGCTTTACTATGGGCAGTGCATATTTCTGTACTGGCTGGTGTACTGCAACACTAGATTACCGAGCATATTTGATGACTCAATCATGCTTGTGTCTAAGTCAGTCCAGTAGAGCCTCTGGTCCACATAATCAATAGTGAGGTCATTGGCACGACCCACTTTGTCCACCAAAGTGATGCTGTTTGTTCCGTCCATATAGGCTCGAACAATCCTTGGTTTTCCTCCCCATTCAGTCCAGTACATGTATCTGCAATGAGAAGTGGAACAAAAAGAGCATATCAGCTAAGTATGATTGTGTTTAGCTGCATGCTTTGACTTTTGTAAATTATTTCTTCAGCTGTTAAAAAACCCCACAACCCATGTTATTATGTGCAGTATCATAATACTCCTTTTTTAGAGAAAGGCAGAATAATATTTTTGACAATTATTAATTTTTTATTGAAACCCAAGGGATTGTGGCATGTTTACTGTCTTTCCAAAAGACTCTAAAGAAATTGAGCTGTATAAGCTGCCAAGTAACTTGCCCCATACAAGAACATGCACACAAAGCTTTGAAAAACAACACTGTCCCTTACCCTTTGGTAGGATCAAGAGCCAGAGACCTCGGGTTGTCCAAGTCCTTCCACACAAGGACCTGCCTGTACTGTCCATCCAGGCGGGCTACTTCAATGCGATTGGTCCCAGTATCTGCCCAGTAGAGGTTCTTTCCCATCCAGTCTACAGCCATTCCCTCAGGATAATCTAGCCCAAACTCAATCACATGTTCAACAGAGCTCCCATTCATGAAAGCTCGGCTTATGGTCTGAAAAACAATTGTGTAAAAATGTTACAGCATTTACAGATACCCAACTGCAGTAAAAAGGAATAATGATTATGAAGTTTAGTGTACAAAAAAGGAATTAGTAAAAAAAAAATCAGCCATTTTACATTTTAAAAAATTAATTTATGTTGTCAAAAAAGATACAGAAATTCTCAGGATAAAAATACCTGAATTTTCAGAAAGCTAGTGGCTTCTCATGACCAGATCAAGACATTTTAAAAGGGTATGATTTTCAGAAAGCAGTACGTAGCTGCAGTTCTTCCTTGACCCTTCTCCCTCTCTTGTATTTACACACAAGAAGCTGTTTTTAAAATTATTTAATTCACTGTAATGTTTTAAGTCTTAGAAAACAGATCTCAGTTTGGAGACATCTAAATTCAATTGTTTCTCGTAATCAGTCACCTGGAGCACTTTTGCTGATGCAATCTACATTTTAGTTATGCACACCCATCAAAGCAAGTAATAGGGCAAGGACTGCACTCATATAAATAAGTCACTCCTAACAAGGAGCACTGAAACAACAGCCAGGTAAATGGTAACTTGCAGGACCAATTATCCACCCGTGTTATCAACACTGAGCAATCATTCTACATGCCTGCCAACAATTCAGCTATTGATTTCTTAGTAATTTGATAAATGAATGCGTAAGAGTAAGAGACATTTTATATTTTTAAAGGTAAATGTCAAAACCAGAAATCATGTAGCATAGTTTTTGAAAATGCATCCTCATATAACCAGAGGCTGGAGGAGATCAGGGAACTGGTGGTCACCAAAGGAAAGGGAGGTGACTATGGGCTCTGAAGTTACAATACCTGCTGCTAAGCAGCAGGATGTGGGGGACAAGAGGAAATGAGGACCCAGAGGTGCTGAAACAGACCTGATATGTGAAAATACAGTATGCTGGATAATTTAGGGGGCTACAAGCAAGTAAAATGTTTTCCAGTTCTGCACAGTGTGAGACTCGGATCTACATACTGATACAGGTGAAGTAACGTGTTTTCCACTACAAATGGTTAAGATGACCATAACTCCTGCTCTTCACGTGCTTATGTGAGATTTATTTAGTAACTGTGTCTGCACTACACTAATTTATTATGTTGGCACTCTTCCTGAAAGAAAGGTATCCACAGCACAGGCAGCACTGTTACCACTGAAGCACAGCCCTCATTAGACTTCACAGAGAGGCTGTGGAAACTGCACAAGCCCTTCAGGCTTTAAAATTGAGCTTTTCCATATTATGGCTTGGGCACATTGGCAAGGAAACTTTTACTGCTCTTGGAAAACCTATTAAGAGGCTAAATAGAAGAATTTAGCTACAGTAAAGTGAATCTGTAATTTTCTACCACTACCTAATTCACTTTAAAAAGCAAAGTAACACTGATGAAGAGCACAACACTCACTTTAGCACACACCTGGATGTGAACCAAACATCACAGAAGCGTCAAACTTCTGGGGAACACACTGAGATAGAACTGGGGGCAGGCAGGCCCTTAACACAGAGTGGAGGACACTGGACAAGCTCCCTGGCCTTTTTTGTGCCAAGCTGGAGCCATAGACTAACAGCAACCAATCCAAAGTTCACTTGCCAAATGTTAATATTGAGTACAATTGTCTTTCAAGTCAAAACTGGAAGAGGACAGAAAGCTCGGGGGGCTGTCAAGTTCAAATTACGCTACTATGTGACATGAAAACAGCTTTTCTAGAGTAGATACATATATGGATTCAACACATCCAGCATCCAAAACTTAGGCATTCAGTACAAGCAGACACCACTTTGGATTTTTATTTGAAGCAGGAAGATGCCTGTCATCCTACTGTGCATTCAGCAATGCAACTGTCTTCGTCTCCAAGGGTCTCCTTGGATGCAATTCAATGACAACACTAGCAACTGCTGGACAGATCATGTAACAGAGACCTTTGTTAGATCAAAGTAACTGCTCTGTGGCTTTATACTCAAGGAATTCACACGTCAGTTATACCTTCAAACTAATATCAGTCCAATAGATTCTGTTATCAGAGACATCAAAATCCAGAGCAGATGCTTCCTTGACTCCAGTGAGAGGAATAGCAACATCATTATTATTGGTTTCAAGGGAAATCCTATGAATTGCTGCTCTGCTTGTGAAAACTAAGAAGGCTTCAGGAATGATGCAAGTCTTCATGTCACTCAACAGCTCAAGGCCAATGGGACAGGCACACCTGGTCTCCTGGGGTGTAAAGAAACACAGATGGCTGCAGCCTCCATTGTTCTCTGCGCATGAATTAGTTCCTTAAAAAAAAACAAAACAAAACCAGGTATTAGTGCATTGAATTAGTTCCTTCAAACAAACAAACAAACCAAAACAAGTATCAATGCATTGTGAGGGTAAAGGGGAAAGAGAAGTCTGGGAGGATGAGTAGAAACACTGTATAATTTTTCAAAATAAATTAAGGCTACGGGTTGTCAACAGGGAATTCTAAAAAAAAAAAAAATAAAAGGCACTCCAAATGGATTCTTTCCTTCTACCTAGGACTACAAAGCTGGACCTATCCCTCCTATTATACAAATACCGGCTACAAACAGAACTTTGTCTCCCCAAAGATTAAACTCTGTCACTGAAGGCAGATAATTAACTGGTTATTTTGGGCCAAGTACTCCATCTTTTTATCTCTTTGAGACCACCAGTTCTTACAAATGTTCAGTGATACAAAAGGGTGAGAAAAGAGCTGGATAACTGCAGTACTTTCCCAGCTGTTCAATTTAAAGCTGAGAAGGTTCATTAGCAGAAGCAGTTCAAACAGGATCACCACAATCTCACACTTATTTTTTTGTATGATGGGGAGGGAACGTGGAGGAGAAAGTAAGGACCAACAGATAAATGACTGCCTTTCTCCATCTGCTGGAACCCAGGATTTAGGTATTTAAGGACTGTTACCACACATAAAAAAGATCTCCAAGATCAGTCTCAACAGGGTTTCTTTTAATTTTCCCTTTTTAGGGCATACATATTTCAGACCGATGGCATAACTTGCAGCTCGAGGACTTCATTGTTCTTCAAGTACAGCTTCCTGAAAGGCCAGAAATCCATGTACTGTCAGGGTGTAATTTGACAACCTACTTTATATGATTCCATTGTGACCATTCTCAGTAATTTTAACAGCTGAACATAGTAGAAAAACCTGTGTGAACATGCATCTCTTCCGAGTTACTGAAGCCAGAAGGTCCTGTGACATCCTCGCTGCAGAATGCCAGCAGAGTACCTAAAACACTGGCTGCAGATGCAGTGGAAGAACGCTGAGATCCAGCTGCTGATACCATGCTAAAGGCAAGGTTTAATTGTTAAGATTTAGGTACAACTGAGGCATTAGAGTTAATATATAAGTGCCACATGCTTTGGGGCAACATTGTTATGGTGACTGACTCTGCCTATACCGCCTGACATTGTGAAAAGCATTCTGCTAACTCAACATCACTGGGACTTTGCACTGGAAGAAAAGAGCAACAGAAAATGAGCATTTCTGTGAGAATAATTATTCCTATAGCATAGAGAAAGGAATAAAATAAAATTGTCACAAAAATACAAAGAGTGTGGTGGAAGCTGTGCAAGACTTACATCAAATGTCACTAAAAAGTGGAACTCCACACTTTCTTTGCAACACTGTATTTTCCCAACTTGACAAACAATTTTCCTTCAAAATTATTCAAACACAAAAGACCACAGTTATTCTCATTACAAGTGATCAACAGCTGCTTTATGAAAGCAAGCCCATCCAGAAGGTCCTACAGACCCATCCTATATTGCTCATGCTTACCAAACACTTTGGTAACACTTGTTGCTTTAAGGCCCATTAAATCTGGCAGCTGATCAATAATGATATCTCTGCTGGCCTTTATCTTGTGAACTCTTTCAATGCTTCGTCTCTGCCAGTCAGTCCAGTAGATGTAATCTCCCAGCAGTGTGAACCCAAATATATGTGGAAGCTTATCTTCTAGAAGGGTTTTCCTCATTGTTCCATCAACATTTATGACCTGTGGGATGCCCAAGAAAAAAGGAAAAAATAATCTTCTCTAATGTGGGTACAATTAAAACGGCAATAGCAATCATATTTTGAACAACTACTCTTATGGAAAAACCTCCTGAAATTCCCAGCATGCTCCTTTCAAAAGAACATACATACCTCTAGGTTTGTTGAAAATGAAATACATTGAAATGACATGACTGAAAGTGGCTTATACCACCCCTTCTCCCTTGAAAAAATCTAAGCAACTTGCATTTAACCTGCAAGTTAATCAGTTCAAACCTGCAAAGACCACTGCAGAGCAAGTATTTTTTGGGGATGAGAGTGAGACTCGGGGGATTTTTCAAAACCATTCATGTCTTGATCTCACTACTGAACTCTCCCCCCAGAAACAAGGGATTGCTGCAGTGACCTTCAGCCCTCAATCACAGGGAATAGAGGCCATCAGAATTCTTTCAGAGAACAACAAGGCCATGTAAAATCTTTACTTTCTGAAATTTTCGGTGCTTTATACCATAAAAAATTGTATTTTTTTCACTCTTAAGATAAGGAATATCCATAAGATGCAGAATAAGTATTTCCTTATATAAATTTGTATTTGCAAAGCTGCAAAGAGAACAAAATAGTATTGGAGATTGGATAAGCTCCACAAATATATATATACATACACACATATATATGTGTGCGTGTGTGTGTATGCTATTGGTTAATTATTTCATAATCAATTACTACAATGATCTTGGTACTACCCCATTTTGCTTAGGAAAAGGAAAGAGATTCATCTAGTGTGACCCTGATCAATAATCAGATCAATAACCACTGGACAAGACAGGAAATTAAAATGTTGACGTGCCACACACCTGAAGTCACCTCCACCTACTATAAAAACTGCAATCATCTTTTCAATCATCTAGACATATCCTACCCACAGCAAGAACTGTGTATTTATAAGATCAAGGCAAAATATTCATCTGACAAATCCTGAGATTTCTCTTGACCCCACTGCAATTAGTAGCTGCAATGTATCTACATTATTTTCAAGGTGCTGCTTGGAAATTTATACTGTGAGTGGCATCAAACTCAGTATCATAGTAAAACAAAACAAAACCCCAGAACTTCAGACAATTTATTTTGCACCGTGATCCAGTCAAATCTCCATTTGTTGCTAGAAACTATTTACATAGGGAAAACTGCTCTGCTCTAATTTAAACTACCATGATCTGTGATTGAGATTTTAAATAGTCTCCTCTTTACTATTATTTGGAAATTCTTTATTCAGACTCCAACTAAACCTGTACCTTGTCAGTGATTAAGCTTTCTTCATTATGCAGTGCTTCTCTTGTCTTGTGTTTCACGGACTGTGGTCATTTGAACACTGTATTCTCCAACTTTTAAATTGCTAAATGTTTGACCAATATTTATTTCTTATTATAAATATCTATAACTTAAATGCAATGTAAGATTAAACCACTAAATGCTGAAATGATGTGGGCAGTCAAAATCAACCATCATTTGTCCCACAACTTTAATAGTTGTAAGACTCTATTCATACACAATAAACAGGAGAAGCACTTACAATTTATTTTTTTAACATGACCAATGATAATTACCAGCGTGTGAATTTCAATATGTTTGTGCACACACGGTAGATATCAAAATAAATTAAAAAACTAAATCTCCACTTTGAAACCTTGTAATACATTTCAAATTTGTGAAAACAACATGCATTTCTTCTGTGACACAGTTAATATAGGCACAACATTTCCCTTGTAGAGAAACACAAATAAGATATGAATATTATCTGGAAAAAAAATTGTTAAATGCTAGCATGCTGTATCAGGTTTGCATGGCAAAGCTTTTGGGGAGTAGGGAAGGCTACAGGGGTGGCCTCTGTGAGAAGCTGCTGGCAGCTTCCCCCACGTCCGACACAGCCAATGCCAGATGGGTCCAAGGTGGACCCACCACTGGCCAAGACCAAGCCCATCACTGATGATGGCAGTGCCTCTGGGATAATGTAGTAAAGAAGGGAGAAAACAAACAACTGCCAGGCAGCATCAGCTGGAAGGAGGAATAAGAATATGTGAGAGCAACAGCCCTGCAGACATCAAGGTTCCCACTGAAGGACAGGTAGGAGGCGCTTCATGCACTGGAGCAGATATTCCCCTGCAGCCTGTGGTTCGGGCTGTGGTGAGGCAGATGTGCTCCTGCTGGCCAGGCAGGACCATGGGAGTGCAGAGATCCACCTGCAGCCTGTGGAGGACCCCACACTGGATCAGGTGGATGCCCGAAGGAGGCTGTGACCCCATGGGAAGCTTGTGCTGCAGCAGCTATCTGGCAGGACTTATGGAGAGAGGAGCCCATTCTGCAGCAGGTTTGCTGGCAGGACCCACACTGGAGCAGCATGTTCCTGAGGGACTGCACCCCATGGGAGGGACCCATATGGAGCAGTTCATGAAGAACTGCAGCCCCTGGGAAGCACTCACATTGGAGAGGTTCATGGAGGACTGTCTCACGTTGAAGGGACCCCATGCTGGAACAGGAGGAGAGTGTGAGGAGTCCTCCCTTGGAGGAGGAAGGAGCAACAGAGACAATGTGTGATGAACTGACCACAGCCCTCATTGCTTGTCCCACTGTGCCACTAGAGGGAGAAGAGAGAGAAAACTGGGAGTGAAGTCAAGCCCAGGAAGAAAGGAGGAGTGGGGGGAAGATGTTTTAAGATTCATTTTTATTTATCATTACCCTATTTTGATTTGATTGGCCATAAATTAATTTCCCCAAGTTGAGTCTGTTTTGTTCATGATGGTAAGTGCTGAGTGATCTCTCCCTGACCCTATCTTGATTCAGGAGCCTTTTATTGTATTTTCTCTCCCCCATCCATCTGGGGAGCAGAATGATAGAGTGGGCATTTGGTGAGGACCTGGCATTGCCAAGGTCAACCCACCACACACACATGGGACATGCACTAGATCTTCCAGCTACCACCAGCCAAACACCAGAGGTGGGCAGTCAACTACTGCATCCTGTATCTACCTGTGCTGTACACAAACATCATGACTACAGCACAGTTTATCTTGCAACACAGAGTGCAGATGTCTTCATCTGCAGAGGAAAACAACTTCACAGGACCTTTAAGACTATCTAGCAGCCTATGTGAATTTGAACACAGGCTACAAGGTAAATCTCTGGATTCCTTCCAGACAAAAAGCCTCCTGCTGGAGACAGTTAAAAATAACACTAGCATTCCTGCAAACTAAGTTTCAGGGGAGTTTTACATCTGCTTATCAACTTACAATTCTTCTAATACTTAATGGAGTAGTAGAGACTGAAGATTAGTATCTTTTTATTTTGTTAAGCTAAATTGAGTACATTTAAAAAAAAGTCTGTATTTGTGGTTAAAAGCCAAATGGCTCTGCAATTATGTCATTACATCATGTCCAGGCAAACTCCAAATGCTCACTTACCTAGAAAACTATCAATCCCACAGGCGATACTGCAGGTTCAAAAGTTCGTCATACATACTCAGGTGCTGGAGCCAAACTGGTGCCACACTAAATAAACAAGACATCATTTCCCCTACAGCAGTGCATATAATTCAAATGCTAGAGCTGCTGACTAAAACATACCAGCAAAGATTGGATACAAGGATGCAGAAACACACTTATTTAAATCCATGCACATCTGTGGATGTTGCAGACGACATCAAGCTGTTGAACTTCAGGAACCTCATGAGGTTCAACAAAGCCATGTGCAAGGTGCTGCACCTGAGTCAGGGCAATGCCCAGTATCAATACAGGCTGGAGGATGAATGGATTGAAAAGCCCTGCCAAGAAGGACTTGAGGATGCTGGTGGATGAAAAAAAATCTACATCAGCTGGCAATGTGCACCTGCTGCCTGGAAAGCCAGTCATGTCCTGGGCTTCATAAGAAACAGTGTGGCCGGCAGTCGAGGGAAGGGATTCTACCCCTCTGCTCTGCTCTGTTGAGACCCCACTTGGAGCATTGCATCCAGATCTGGGGTCCCAATACAAGAAAGACTGAGAGCTGGTTCAGAGGAGGGCCACAAAAATGATCAGGGGGCTGGAAGATTTTCACTATGAAAAAAGGCTAAGAGTTGTGGTTGTTCAGCCCGGGGAAGAGAAGGCTCTGGTGAGACCTTACTGTAGCACTCCCAAATTATATGGCTGTTCAACATAGTGGGAATGGAGGTCCAAAATGTGCAATCAGACAACAATAAAATGCTTAATAGCCTACCTTTTGGCTAAGAAAATGATGGAGTGTTTGCCCTCTCCCTCTCTCAAACATTCCTCCCCCCAACACTATGGGCAGAACACCGATGAACCCAAGCAGGTTTCCCTTGGATGCAGAAAGGGCAACTCTGACTTGGAGGATTTTTCTGTGCTGTGGGCAATTGAGCCCTCTTAGTGGCAGTTAATGCATGGTGACAAGCAGAAGTGCTAACTAACCATGAGACTATCTTTGAGTAGCCGCCAGAGCAAAGCTTGAACAATGAGCTTTCACATGCAGTTCAATACAGGCACATGTACATAGTGTTTACTTCAAATTTTGCTGCCACCCATCTTCCCAGAGATCCAGCTCTACTCTAGCACGGTAACCTGAACCACAGGGTGCAAAACAAAAATCTACAAACAGGCCTCACCAAAAGCACAAATCCTTTCATTAAAACAGCACAGATAATAAAATACTGTTAATAACTCATCATTTAATATCTGCCAACTGCAGACAAAGGGAAGCCTTTGAGGTGCAATCCTTATAATTTAGCACAAATTGACTAGAATAGGCTTTATTCTACTCAGGGTTTTCGTTCTCTCTCTATAACTGATAAATGGATCTCAAAGGATAAATGCAAGACTAAATCTGCTGTGCTTTACATACGAAACACTGAAAGCTCCCCTTGAACAGCGGCACATACTGAAAGCCTCTGATTAGTCTTAAGACTTCAATGACAAATCTCCTAATGAGGCACTGCCAAGCTCAGCTAAAATCTGTTGTGGGTAAAATGAAATCAACATCAAACGCCTTAATGAATTGAATTACACAAAAAACACGGTAAGGTGGTAAGGTGTGATTTTTTTTTTTTAAATGCTGCTGCAATGTATGCAAATGATTTAACAAATATTTCTAAATATAACACTCAAAAGCTCTTGGCTCTTTGAAGAAGATTAAAGTAAAACAATGCAATTAAATTCTACACATCAGCATGATTCATGTAGTCAAGTTATATTTCAGGTGCATCTGTCAGAAAAACAACTATTCAGCATAGATACAGGATGTCTTTTGACAGAATAACAAAGAGAACTCAGAGACCTTACCCCTATATTTCATTCATCAAGATAAAACAAAATTTATTTGATTGTTGCAGACAAAGCTGTAGTCAAATGGAAATCAATTCTTGGGCTGAGCTAAATTACTATGTGAGCAGTCACCAGACACAGCAGGTTGGCAACAATAAAATGACATGACTGACATATTTTTAGGAGACTCATGTAGTGGACTTGTGTGAGGGTCTTTGATTCTTCTCTTGTACATCTCGTGGAAAACTACGTTTTCGTTGTGAGGGTGACTGAGAACTAGAACAGGCTGCTCAAGGAGGTTGTGGATTCTCCACCCTTGGAGATATTCAAAAGTGATCTGGTCACGGTCCTGAGCAGCCGTTTCCAGGTGGCACTTGGACTAGCTGACCTCCAGAGGTCCCTTCCAACCTCAGCCGTTCTGTGAATAGTTTTTAACAATTCTTACCAGCAGACTCTAAAATGGCATCTCAAGTGAAAAATGCCCAGTCTTCTTTGGCTGGAGAAAGAGCTTGTGAAGACAAATCATGTGGGTGGCATGAAAAAGAAAACAGGGAAGTCAACAGGGAACGAAAAAGACAAAGAAAAATGGAATGACATAGAAAACTCTGAAGGGTAAAGAAGCCTACCCCAAAGAGCAAAGAGTGAAACAGCTGTGAGCAGTCTGTACCACAGTCTATATTCAGCTGAGTATAAGCCATTCGTTAACATTTCCAACAGCTGAAACACAGCCACCTTTCATCGATGCTTTGGGATAAAAGTGCACTCCTTTGTTTTTGTTCTATTTTTTGGCTGAAGGGCATAAATGTCAGGCATGTAATGGCAGACACTGGCAAACAGAAAAGGGAACAATATTAAAACAAACAGTACCAGAACCCATAAATCAAAAAAGAAGAGATGGATGGACAACAGACATAACCGGTCATTTTCCACAAAGACTGCTTGAGTGTCTCAGCAAACTGTTGTTTCAAACACGTGAGAATTTAGAAAGCAGTTCCTCATTGTTGTCAGTAGTTTCTGTCCCCTTTGACATTACTTTGCCTACCTGGTAAAAGCTGCCTCATAAATAACATTCATCAGGCTTCTATTGCTATTACATTTCATGGATTAATCCTACATGTACTACTGTGGGTCTTCTTTCAGGCAACTTTGATGATGACATAGATTTATATTATAAGTTTTGAATTCTTACATTGCTTGACTGGTTGCAATTGCAAACTACCATCAGCCACCCACATGCAGAGTAAGCTGTGAATCAAGAAAACACAGAGAATCAGTCTATACAATACCATGAGTGCAACGCCCCTATGGAACTGTGAATAACAATTTGTCGTTTGGAAACACATGCAGTGAGTGACACACCACCACCCGTTTCTGACATATTTTTTTCCTTTCTTTAAGAGACATATTCTCATTTCTCACTGTAGAACATGTTGTTTTAGCTTGTTGAAGACACAGCATGACAGGATACTTCTCTGTGGCTACACAAATGGGTGACATTTTTACTCACAATACAAAAGCCACTTTGAGATGCTCAGCAGAGAAAATTCCAAGGAGGATTACTGAATGTCAGAACTCTTTTTTTTGGCAGTCTACCTTCACAACTACCTTTACAGCCTCCTGGAGCTAAAGGGCAGCAGTAACGGCAAACCATCCCTGCTGCTTGGCTATGTCTTGCAACTGTGGTGGTGGCCTGCTGTGGCTGCTGCGGCAGCCGTGCCAGTCCTTCAGACAGGCAAAGCAAAGTAGGTGGTGTGTAATACAAAATTATAGCCATTGATAAAAGAGCCTGCACTCAAAATTTTCTGAAAATTTCTTACAAATAAAATTCTCAACAATCTAGCAACATCGGCTTCTTGACGATTGCATTTGTTCCAAATGCAATCACTGCAGCACATTTTCTTAAACCCTTTGCTCTGTTTCAGACAAAGTAAAATCTACACTTACAAATGAAGGTAACACAGTTAGGTAGGGACTTGCTAAGAAACAACCCCAACAATCCAACTGCCTATGAAGATGACAAATACAATGGAGTATTAATCTACATGATAAATAATAGTAGTTTATAGCGATCTCCCATTTTCTCTGGGAATAATATAAACAAAATATATTCTTATCCTTGTGCTCATATTATCACCATTTCAAAAGGTTATTTATTTGCAGTGTTGTATCAAACCACCATCAAACCTAGTGTTCTCTTAGGACTTCCCAGTATCTTTTTAGTTCCAGGGAATGTATTGCATTTCCAGACAGACTTTTCAAAATGATACAAGCTCTAAGACTGATAGATGGATAAATTTGTTCTTATTGGAAAAGTTGTGTTAACATGATTGTGATTTTGAACCCGCTTATGTTTTATAGATACAAATGTTCTGCACGAGTTACATCAGCCTGACATTTCCAGAACTTTTTTCTGCTTACAGGATATCAGAGGATTAGGGGTGCAGCTGGTCAATTCTGTAATTTATCTCTCATAAGCAGGAACCCGATCACATATTTTAAAACTACTTAAAAAGTAACAGAAAAAGTTAAACACAAGAATCATTTATGGCAATTGGTGGCTAGGCTTTAAAGCATGGAGAAACTACTGAAGTAGTATTCCAGCTTTATTTTTAGGAAGGATTTCTTATTTAATGCACTTCAGGGAAATTTAACCTTCTGTTAATACTTTTGCATTCTCAAATGTTGACCACTGTGAGTTTAAAGGGGCATGCAACAACTCTGAAATTTAGCTAACACCCATTATGAAAACAATATGCTTTTCCAACTTCTAGGTAACTAGTCCGGGAAAGCTGAAGAGGAATTTAAACTTTTTACAGTAATATTTTTAAAACTCATGTATCTTAGTTTTTCTCACTTCTCTCCTGATTTCCCATTTCTTCAAATGGATTGGAATAACTCCCTAAGATCTTTACTTTCTCCTTTCCAAATCCAAACATCTTCCCAGCTTTACAGACAACTAAAAGTCTGGGGAAATAGCACATCATGTAAATATTCACTATGTTATACTCCTGATGATGATATTGGGACTGCAAGCACATTTACAAGGTATATGTACAACATGGAGGAAAGACAAAAAAACCAAACCAAAACAAACAAAAAACAGAATGAACTTGATATGAGAAAAAATTTGTGGTAAACTTTTGAGTCCAAAAAACAAGTCAGCAATTCCAGTAGCCAACTGGAATTTCTTAAAAAGCCAAAAGGATGCCAAAAATAACAGCTACACTTAATCTTGAAGCAGAAAGTGGCACCAGTACTGGTCAATCTTTCCAAGGAACAAACTTGTATCCTGTCCAATATTACCATGCTAAGATTAACTTCTAATGAAATAAAAATTAAGCTAGATGTAGTAGTACATACTTCTGCTATATTCATCCTTCTTGTTTGCTTACCTAAAAATACATAGATCCTAAATCATTAAAAAAATAATCTTTTATGTTACAGACAATGAGAGGTCCCTGAACAATTGACCGAGAAACGCTGGTCGAGTCATGACTCCCTCCCCTGGCCATACAATGCTGGGTCTCATGCAGTCAGCCTCTGTCCACAGTAAACTGAGATTAAGCTGCTAGTGTTTTGTCCAGCACAGTGGGACCTCTTGCTCAGAACTCAGCTTCTTACTCTTGCCTTGGAGAATCATAACATATTCTTTTTCTTAACCTCACCACAGTGCAATTATCAAAAGTCACTTGTAGCCCTTCACACCCTCTTCACACCATGCTAGGCACATATAGTGCTTCAAAGAGTCCAATAACGAATCCCTTATGCTCTAAGTCACCAGAAGTATCACATATGGAAATTCCATTGGAAGTCAAAGGTTAAAAGAATAGACCCCAGATTAGCTGACATGCCCCTCTATTCATGGCACTGCACCTTGAAGAATAGATGCTTTTATCCTCATTTATTAATGGAACAGCCAAGTCTCATGTACTTTCCTTAGTTATTCCTCAGAAACTGAATCAAAGTTCTCTCATTAATTATTTCTATCAGAGGAAACCAGATGAAATACTAACACGCAACCAAAGGCGGCGGGCATTCAACATCTCCTTGGAGGGAGGCAGAAAAAGTCTGAGGAGTCCTGTATGCATTTACAAATATTCATTCAGCTCCTCATCTCATGAAGCCTCTTGGCCCAAATAAACAGCAAATTCTGATCATGATTCCCTTCTATTTGTACCATTTATAGAAACACTCCATTACACTAATCCAATAAATCCAGTCTTACATACTACCGTGTGGTGTGTGTGTCAACAAAGCGTAAGTAAAAGCCATGCACAGAAACCCAAACTAGGTTTGGGTTTGTCCAGTTAACTGGAGTATCAACAGCTGCACAGAGGCCAGGCTAAGATACTGTGCTAACACAACCGAATTGCTAGCTCCTGCAGAACTAAGCCACGTAGTTCTGACACATGCAAGCCCTCTCACAGCTGAAATGTGTCTCCTGAAGGGACAGATAACAACAAGACCTGCCTTGATAAGTTGCCTGCACTCTGCTGTCACTTGGGATAAGCAACAATATCAGTCATTTATTTAAGACACTATTAATATTGGTAAGTTATGCAAGGTAGCATTCAGAAAGTTTGTCAAAAAAACATAGTTACCAGATGGTCTCTAGTCCCTGCATATGGCTAAAAAGGCAAAACACTTCACTTTAATCCAGCACAATCTTGATCTGCTTTCAAAAAATGCTACCTTTCCTTCTCGGGCCAAAGCCTGGCAAGACAAACAGACCATCAGAGGACATCCTGAAGTTCAGCCCATTAAGTTTGCCACAGGAAACCAAGTCCTGCAGAGCTGAAGGCCCTGTCTCCCATTACAGTAGTACAGAATGTGTTTTGTGGTGTCACATAGGGAAGGTGCCATCACTTCTGCAGCCAAAACTCAAAGTCTCCTGTGGGGTAAACATAACACAGGAAGACGCTCCACTACATTGCTCTCTCTTCATCAGTCTTCTCTGGAAGTCAGACCATCAGCTGATGATCTGAATTGCCCAGAATGTGACATTTTTTATGTAAATCTCACAATTGATCCAACTGTCCTGCCCCAGTTCTTAGAAACCCTTTTCACCAGATGAGTTCAGTGTATTTTAAGAAAAAGGAAAACAACACCATCCTGATCTCCTGACAGGACAAGAGAGGCACAAGAAAGAAGCTACCTTGAATCACCAAGCAACACCAAGTACTCCAGAGACTCAAGGGCCAACCTAACGCTGGATTTTCCACATGACAGTGCCTCTCTTCCCATACTCAGGTCAGTGAGAGCGCTTGCCAGGTGGAATAACCCTTCATGTGAGGCTAATCTGCAACATGTTCCACCTACTGGAAGAAAGACAAATAAATAGGCAAACAACTTCCCCATGGTTCATATGGCCTGGTTTCACTCAAGAGAATATAAATTCTTCAGTCCACATCACACAGCTTATTTTCAATCCTTGGCCCTAGGCCTAATCAGCACAGAGTGAGAAGTGTTGAAGGCTCCAAAGAGTAAATCGAAGTAAGGTTGTTCATCAAGAGCTTCTTAGATCAAACCAATATTAAACAGAGGAGTCAAGAGTTTAGTAGAAATTTAGGATGTACTTTTAGCTTACAAGACAGATTCTTAGGGCATGATTCCCTGCACCTCCACATAAGTAAATAAAAGACATATATTTAGCATCTACTGATAAGAGAAGAGCGGACATGCACAACATCTTCAGACAGTTAGCTACAGTCAACTGCAACTTGCAAGCTTTTATTAGGCTGGTCTAAGATCACAATTAAGAGCTCTCCTCCAAAAAAAAAGTACCTAAATGTCCCTTGTATTTGAAGTGGAGCAGCTAACTCAGGTATCAAGAAGATGGTTTGGTTTTACAGCTCAAATATTAGACAAAGATGGATCCCAGTGTGCACCCTCAAGTGAGTCACCATACCTCTCCAAACACTATTTCTCCACATGCATAAGATGTATAAAATTTCTCCTTCTTTTTTGAACTCCGCCTTGTCTGTTCAAACTGCTCCTCAATACCAAAGAAAGGAGGCAAGCTAATAAATCTTTCAGAGCACAGCTCCAAATCTGACAGGCAGTGCTGCTCAGTCCAGTTCAAGCAGATGCCACTTTGCCTCTGGCCCCTCATTCTCCTCTTCACCCTGACACCTTCTTGCCATGTCAGCACAACGGCTTGTGTGGCAGAAAACATATTAGACTGAAAAATATAAACCTTTTTGGCTGGTTATTTTTCAGCTGGATCAGTTCCCTGCTCTGTTTTTCCACGTGGCTGAACAGACTGCTATGCCAGCCAAGACAAAGCAGGAACACACTATTAGAGAGAAAGGGCCTGGACTGCCTTCAGGTACTGATGCAAAGAACTTGTGTAATAGCATATTCAGCAATGTAATAGACCCAGGAGAAAAGCACATCTTTACAGTTTGTCTCTCTGGGTAACACGAGGAGTTCTTGCCTTCTGACACAGTAGGAGTGATTTTATGCTTAAAATCAAAGGACATATTCTAAAATAATAAATATCTAAATAATTGACGACTTACATCTTATAGAGTAGATAATCTTACCTTAGATGGCTGACATTAAATAAGAAACAAATTATAAAGTTAGTGCTCTCTTAATCCTATGCATATGTCCCAGAAGCTCATATTTATTGTGAAACCAGCATTATTTGAAGACAATCCCAGGTAAAAGGGGCAAAATACAATCTGTGCATGCAACTGAGTCACCCATAGGGTATGACCCCAAAGCCAAGCAATAAAAACCAACCCAACACCAATCTCATCTGTAATCTAACTCAGCCAACTAAAGACTTTCTCCCACAATAACTAAAATCCAAAACTCCAGGCTCACTTTCAAATTATTACGTGTGAAAGATGAGGAGCCTAATGACAAGGGAAAGAGCACAGTCTTTTCACCCTGAACTTGCGGAGAAGGCAACAATTCCATCTGCTTGCACTCCAAGATTTGTCTTTCTGCCCTGTATTCACTTGACCTTGCAAACACTGGATTGGGGCAAAACCTCATTTTACCAGATTGCCACACGATGCTTCTAAGCCTAAAAAGGTTCATCAGAAAACCAGGGTTCAGTTTTAAAGGGGCGGGAAATCTGTATGAATTTGAATGATACATTTAAAAAAAAAGTAATCAATTAATGATATTATTTCTTTCCCTGAAGGCTGGCACAACTGAAAACTTGATACTACAGGAGATTGGATTTACAAGAAAAGTACAATGAAACACCAGTAACTATACTGTCATGATTTTTTAGAAGGATAGTTATTTCTGAAACAGTTGTTTCTGAAGCATACAAGCAACTACAGCCATGGCACCTCAGGCTAGAACAACAGTGATGGAGGGGCAGACGAAAAAATAAAGCATTTCATGTAAGCCACAAATACACTCGTCCAACAGTACATTTTAATATAGGCAAAGGCAGAAATGCTGATCACTACTCTCATCTCTCAGGCATCCAAACTACATGGATCAATTGTTGCCCTGCCATGTCAAGTAAAAGCCCCTGAGCTTAAAAATATTTGAAAGATGAGAGAGTAGTTCAGGTAAATAGTGTATGCAGACCTGGTTTTTCCTCTTCTGTAGATATCTGTTTCGGTTCACTGCCTGAGATAGAAACTAGAAGCAGATGGACTTTGGCCTGAGCACAAATGCCTTTTTAAAAGTTCTAACTCAACAATATAATAGGAAGTCCTGAAAGGAACAACAAGTAAAAGATGACTTAGAAAGAAAGACTAGAAATGATCATCTGAGGAAGGTATTTCCTACCTTCTGATCCTAATTAGGAAAGGAAGAATCTCCAAATTAGAATCCTTGAGGCCCCTGAGCTCGAGGATGATTTTAGCACTACTCAGGCTCTCAAATGGAAGAGAGGGATCACAGGAGATCATCAGCTACACCCAGTGCTTCTTGCCGAGATCTCACAAATGCCTCTTCAAACAATACAACTCTCAAATACAAGTAGAGAGACAGATAGTTTGAACTGATTCATGCAAACCCAAAGTTGTATCTCTCATTAGTAGGAGAGAGTTTGCATCTAGATGGACATGACATTTCTAGTTCGTAATACTTTCAAATAGAGAAGAAAAATAAGAGGTGAAAAGGAAGGGAGAACTGGAGACAAATGCCAATGCTGTACAATATTGAAGGCTTTGGAGGAACTCTACCAAATATGATCTCAAACAGCATTCAACATCAACTTGGATGCAACTTTTACCTGCTACAGTAACAGAGGCGTAACCCTACTACTGCACTTGTTCATGTCATTATCTTTGAGAATAAATGTATAACAGTGCCTCTTTTTTAAAGCAGTATAACATCATGTATTCCAAGTTAAACAAAATTACTTGCAGTCATATTATCAGTCTACCTCCCAATACTTGTACAGAAAGCTTTCAATTAATCAGAAACAAATGCTTAAGCTTTATTTAAAGTTGCTGCAACTTCTGACAACAATAAAAAAGCTTAAAGAAACACACAAAAAATCTACAATTACGCATGAAATTCCTGAAACAAGTATTTATTTTGAAGCAAAAATAGTAAATAATCACAAAAAAGGAATTAGAGAGAAACCTGTATCAGCTTAGAAGAGGTCAATGGCAGAATTGAAAGATGTTGGAGTGGTATTCACAGAAGTCCATTCAGGAATGAGTTATCTAATATTTAGAAATCATATTCTAGTGGAAAATTAATATAAACAGTTGCTTCTGTGAAAACAGTTACATAATCAAAGAATGTTTCCTGAAAATATTTATGTGCAAAAAGAAAATCTTACAATTTTTCAGCCAATAAAAAAACAAAGTATTATTTGTTCTCAAGTTAATACCCTAGAAATGTGCATGAAGATTTCAAGTTCCTTTTCCTTGCTTATTAAAGAGGTATGTGGAGACACGAAACTGGTTCTCCTGGATCTTGTTGTTACCAGTGTAAAACTATTTGATATGCCTAGGAAAAAGTTCTTCAATTTGATTCTCCCCTTGCTTTCAATTAAGAGCTGCAAAAGCCAGTGTTGTTCAACAGATATCTATGACAAGTGTAAAGTCTTCCCTAAGTGAATGTGGATCCACATACTTGAGAAAACTAAAGCCAGCGCAAAGGTTAAAGATGCTCATTTATCTCTCTTAACACAGCTAAGGTTATAAATTTATTACACAATTGCCCAGAAACTTAATGATCATTTCAAGACACTGGAAGACATGATTCAAGAAACTTTCTTACACATCAGCCCTTGCAGCTCATTCCCATTTCCTTCTCTGCCAGCATATGCATTTCTGTGGCTGTACAGGCAACAAGATTTGATTCAGCATAAACCCAGAAACTTTTCCTGTCCTCTCTCAGCTATAGTGCTGTGGGATTGAAGTCCAGTTGAAGAAACACTGTAGGTAGCAAGGCAACCTAAGACTGAGCCACTGTGAGACACAAGAACAGCACGCTCTTCTCCTGCATTCCAGTTTCAAACCTTCAAAACAACTGAGTGGTGTAAACTGCTTAAAATGTCAGAAATACAGGAAAGAACTGCATCTATTGGCCATTAATTTATTTTTGTGGGTGTAGTGCACCCTGCATCATATGAATATATTTTTCTTGATTACCCTTGGACAAAGCAGTCATGTAGAACATGAGGCCCACGTAACACTACTTTCTCATTCAGCCTTTTCTGTGGTAAGGTCAGACGTGGTCACTCTCACTTTACATGAAACACAATTCTACACAGAGTGCACCAAAACATGTCTACAGTTTCTTCAACCCCTTCTGCCAACCCTATGATCCCTTAGCTGAAATTAAATTGTGTTTGGATGTTTATTCAAAGGTTACACATGATGACTGGAGAATCAGGCTGACAGCAACCTTGTAAAGTTCAATCAGGAGAACTGCAAAGTCCTGCATCGAGGGAAGAACAATCCCATGGCACTTCCACATGCTGAGGGCCACCCAGTTGGAAAGCAGCTTGGCAGAGAAGGACCCGGGTGTCCTGATGGACAAGAAGTTGAATATGATCCAGCAATGTGCTCTTGCTGCAAAAAAGGCTAATGGTAATCCGGGCTGCATTAAGAGGAGTGCTGCCAGCAGGTCAAGGGAGGCAAATCCTTCTCCTCTACTCAACATTGGTGAGGCTTCTCCTGGAGTACTGTGTCCAGTTCAGGGCTCCTCAGCAGAAAAGAGATGTGGACATGAGGGTGAGTGCAGCAAATGGTTACAAAGATGATTAAGGGACTGAAACATCTCTCTTACTAGTGAAAGCTGAGAGAGATGGGTCTGTTTAGCCTGGAGAAGGCTCAGAGGGAAATCTCATGAATGTATGTAAATACCTGCAGGAAAGGTGTAAAAAAGACAGAGCCAGGCTTTGTTCAGTGGTACCCAGTGAAAGGACCTGAGGCAATGAGCACAGACAGAAACACGGGTGGTTCCCTCTGAACATAAGGAAATACTTTTTCACTGTGAGAGTAAAACAAGCACTGGCGCAGGTTGCCACATCAGCCATTCTGTGATTCTGTGCAACTGCTGTTTCGTGAGGCCCTTTTATTCTAAAAAAACAAGGAGAGATGGGATGCTTCCCACCTCCATCATTTGTAGTCCAACTTGTACCCTGTAAATCCCTTCGTGTTGTGGTCTCCAGCACATATGGAATGCATTGTGAATAGACAATCTGCCAGCTCTGAGAACAGCAATGCTTTTATAAAATATGAAACTTCAATCCCAGTTTTGGCACAATTATGTTAGTAAGTCTCAAACATAACCGTAAGAGTAACAAAAAAATTCTCTGCATTTTCTTTTTCTTTAGATTACTTAGATTAAGAAAAAGAAAAGCTGCACCTTCACAAATTACAGAACTTTTAATTTTCTTTCTAGATTATACTTCATATTCTTAAGCAATAGTAAGTGATAACCCACTCTTGAAATCTTATTTCTCTTCACAGTTCCCCATCTTTTCATACACTTGACGAACCATTTAGTAGTAAAAGAGGAAGAATGTCTGCAGTATTATCACAGATAATACTCACCAGACTTTTTGTCATATCTGTGTGGTTTCACTGAACTAAAAAACTCCCTGTAACATATTAGAAAAATGTGAGGAATTGTTGAAGTAGTTGGGTAAACCTGCATGCCATACATCAGACCGGTAGGATACTTCATACAAGGATGTCCTAGATCTGAAAGTAATTTTAACACTGTAATGAAATAACCTCTTGTCAACAACAGCCTGGTACCAAAGAGGAAAACGAATACATTTCTCATTACTGCATGGGTTCAGGAAATTCTTGTGATCTTAGTTTGAGACATTCTGAAATGTCAGAGCACAGGCTACTAGTTAACAAGTATTTCTCAGATGTATCACTATCTTCCTCTTACTTTACATTAATTTTAGGAAAGCATTTGCATACTCTAAGTTTGTCCTTCCTAGACCTTGTGGTTAACAAAAGCAAATTGCTTAGCTGCCCTGTGATCTGAATTATAGAATAAGCACGCGACTGGGGGCAGGGGAGAGTTTCCTAACAAAACACGACGGCTCCACTGTCTCTCAGGGCCCTTCACTACACTGCCTCTGTCCACTACAGGACTTATTTCTCCCAGTCCCTGCAGCTTATGCTCCTCCTCTATGCATACACACGTGGACAATGTAAAAGTGTTTCTCCTCTAAGAAGTCTATTTTTATAAGGAAATAAACAACAAAAAAAGAAGTGTAACATCTGATTCAGTGTTGCACTCACTATTTTCTCTTTGCAAACTGTACTGAGTAAGTATTCAAGCACCTTTTTTTGGTTGTGTAGTCAAGATGTAGTTGTCCTCAACATACCACAGCTAATACTCCACTCATTTCTTTAGCCAACTTTAAAACAAAGCAGTTCATAAAAAGGCTAGACGGTCTGTTTTAGCTACCTTCTGCCTTTTCATTTAAGCAGTTTGCTTCAAAAGCACGCCAGATATTCAGAATGAGACACTGTACTGCATTCACAGTTCATGAGTATAAATCAATGCCTCCGGTCTCTCAGGGATCAAGTCCAGCTCCAGAGAATGATGGCTGCAGTTCATGGCTTGGAAAACATGCCACCTACAGGGCTCTAGGTATTAGGCTCCCAGTACCAGCTGAAACACATTATTGGGGAGACACTCCCCCCCTACCCTTTACCAGAGGTCTCTGCCAACTCTGCATGGCAGTTAGTGATCTCTCATTTAGCAACCTCAGCAATTGCCAGTGTTTTATATTTTTATGATAATCTCCACCAAGTTTTCACGCCTGCAAATGGACACAAATACTCAACTTCTTTTCTAAAGTTAGATTTAGGCTTTGGCTCAAAGGGTGGGGCCTCCACACTCGTGAAGCATTCTACCCCTGTTCCAAAAAGGGCTCAGCATTCCTGTTTTAGCTCTGGCTATCCTTTTAATCTCATACCTTGCATGGAACTCTTGGCTTTATAGCTGCTCTACCATTCAGTGGAAAGCACAGAATGAAAGGGTGTGTTTCAGGGATGAGACCAGCCTCATCAAAAACCTAGATCCCTGGATGTCCACCTCCACATCTTGTTTTTAGTAGCTGTATTTATTTACTATTATTTATTTATAATTAGCTGAAAGGGATTCATTTCCATACACCGATTTACCAGTTTACCTTGCGCAGTATTTTCCACTGAAGCACTCTTAGTGCCTTCACCACTGCTGATAGAACAACGTCAGTGCTGAGTTGCAAGCCGAAGACCACCTAACAGACTTCTCCTCTGAAGTCTCTGAAGTTTTTCAGTTTCTACAGACTGCAAAAACAGAGCAATTTCAAGGGTGATAGAGTTAATTTCAATCACCTGAGCTTTGGAAAGAGGAAGCTGACTCGTATGTTCAGGAAAAAGGATAATTAAAGCCACAAGTGTGCAAGCAGACACTTGGACGCTTTGTGCTGAAAAATGCATTTGAAATATGGCTGCCCCAGGTCACATAAAAACGATCTGCAGACAAGCACACGTATCACACAGGGCAACAGAGCACCAGAGACTCAGTCCCAGAAAATATCTTGCACTACAACTCCTCTTTGTGCCAGTGTGTCCTTCCCCATTAAAGCACAAAATTCTCAAAGTAGCTGTGAAGCATCAATAACCCCTGGGTAGTTTAGCGCCACTGCCAGTGGTACTGATGCACTTTTTTTTTCCTGCAGATCCAAGCTCAAACGGGACCTGGATAGTTTGCAGTCTCTGAGAGCGACCAGCAGATATGTGCTTTTTGTTTTGGGGAGAAAGGAAGAAGGTTGTCTTTCCAGCTTGTTGCAAGCAACACCCAGTCAAAACTGTGGGATCTGACTGTGCTCATTTCTACTTCTGAGGGTCAAGACGTTTTTCTCCTCTTCACCAAGTCACTGCTGATATGACCATCATCCACATTACCTCCTCAACAACAGTAAAAGATGGAGTTGAGTGGAGAACTTCTGTCCCAGTAGAGCTCAAGGGAGAGAAGCAAAGCAGAACCAGGGCAACAGATGCAGAAGTGGCCAACAAAGATGAGCCTACTAGTCTGCCAATTGGAACGTAGCCAGCATTAAATGAACCCTGTAATCAAGAGCTAAATCACTAATTGCACTTGCATTGATAACACTCATAATTTTCTACAAACACCATCTCTCCTGATTCTACAAACTTCTGGAGACTCACAAACCTTCTGTTTATTCTATGTGTGGAAGAAGTGGGATGCTAGAGTGGGAAGATTTCTTCCTCTGTTCCTGCTACTGGCCACCTGCAAGACTGAACTAGTCTCTTCAGTTCAGTGCCTCTGTTTCTTCCTCTCCTCTTTTGTTTTGTCTGTTTAGCTTTGGGGCTTGGTGGGTGGTTCCTTGGGTGTTGTGTATGGTTTGTGGGTTTTTGGGGTTGTTTTTGCTTTTGTTTTTCTGGTTTCTTTTCTGGGGGGTGAGGCGAGGTGGTAGTTCTAACTTTTATTTGGCATTTTACTTAAATCTTCAGCTATTGAGAGACACCGACTGAGAGGGAAACTTGGCTTAAATTCTAATATAAATGTTTCAAGTGTTATGGGTTTCAGAAAAATTAAAAAAATGTAATATGAATCCCTGAAAATCTTCAAAGATAAGGGCAAAAGGCAAGCTATAAAAAGTCATTTTAAGTCCTTGTTTTTAAGCAGATCCTCTTTAGGGAGAAGAGCTATTACATGCATGAGCTGCACTGCCTGGGGCAATGGGACAAACCCAGGGTCTGATTTTAGTAATACTAAACAGCCACACACTGTGTTTTCAGACTGTGACTGGCATTAGCGATCAAAAAAAAAAAATTTATCCACATCAGGAACTTTCTCAAGAAAACACACCTTGAGTAAGGCCCGAGAAAGTTTCAGGATCTGGCTACACGTATGCGTGTGCCTATGTGTCAACACAGACATAAACATATTTATACACATTTGCATGTGTGTGCAGGTATGTGCATGTGTGTGTTTCTAATATCTTTCCAGAAATTCTGTTTCCTGTTGGAAGATTCAAAGACCCGAATAACCCACCCATGGACAAATCAGTTACATATTCTTTATTTCTCAAGCCAAATTCTCCTGGTGATATATAATGAGATTTTACATTCTTTGTGCTTCATTGACTAATTAGACCAATGCAAGCTACTCCCCCTGTCCCTCCCTTTTTGTAGTAGGGACTTTCATCGCCTGTAGCTACACAAGTGTGGTTGCTTTTGCCAAATACTTGGAGATACTGCTAATGGCTTCATTTGAACTCCACATTGCTGCATATTAGTATGGAGGAGGGTGGGTTGTGTATTTTAATCCATACTGTGATTGCTTTGATGTTGTTTGTAATGAGGAATATGGGTTTATTTATACATATCAGAGCTGTTATAGGAATTTGTGCTTCCCAAAGGATTAGATTTCCACTATCAAACAAAACACAGTGTATACTTAGAAGAAGGGGGAGGCTAACTAGAGGTCAATTTTCCACTCACAAACTACAGTGCTTAGTCTCTCTCTCAGTTCTTTCCATCCATGGATCCAAACACTTTGTACAGAAAGCTATCAGTTATCCCCACGTTGCATGCAAGGAAACAATCAGGACACCACCACACATTGCTGTAGGTCACATGGATGGTTAATGCAGCATAGTAAAGTCACAGGACCCACTGCTGCCTCCAGATTGACACTGCCACGCACACATTTTACAAAAAACACACAGGAACTACCAGAAATAAGGAGCTACAATTTTCACATCCTTGACAGACAGTGCGTAAGAGGGCAGAAAGAACAAAGTTGAAGGGAAAGATTGGCTGAACACATTTTTAAAAGGAATACAAAAAATTTAACCAAGGGAATATGTATGGCTCCTGTTACTCTTCCTAATTCCAAATGCTGAGACCACAAAACTACTTTTTTCTTCCTTTGGAAGCTCAAAGTCCATGTACAAATTATTGCAGACTCTTGAAATTAGGCATTTATGCCAGAGGCAAGAATGAAACTACATCTCCACAATATAGAAAACCAATATCTCACTGCTGATCTTCAGGGTGAAGTACTTAGTGTCCAAGACAGAGAACTGTTCTGGAAAAAATACCAAAGCAACAAACTCACCATTAAATGAAGTTTCTGATACAGCTCACATACCTGTAAATTTAAGCCTAAATGAGTACCAGGTCTTACTGTGCAAAAGCCTGGAAAGTAAATCTGTCTTGCCAACTTGAGTTTTGCTTCCCAGCTGTCATTTTGAGAGTGCTGCAACGATTTTTATCATTTCAACTTCATAAATTCCCTTTAGAATCATTTACTTCTAACATGAGGATATTTAAAAATTACAATATCTGCCACTTAAAATGGGCGAAGACCTTTACAGAATACTTTGTGGACTCCCTAGAACTTCCTTTTCAGAAGAGATCTTCTGCTTGGAGTGTATCTTTGTCTCTTCATATTTACTCATTATTTTGTTTTGACTGATTTAGTTGCTTATGATCATCATAGTATTCTGGTGGAAAGAAATTATGAGGATAAAAGTAGAAGGGAAAGAGTGCAACGGTGTAACACTCCAGATCTGGTCTGGTACAAAAGGCAGTTTTACAGACCTTTCAGCATCTTCTGAACAGTCAGATGCACTGCAGAACTACAGAAAGAAGAGGGCTCAAAGTTACTATCATGAAGAATTCCAGATTCTCCTGGCTGCCAGAACTGTACTCTTCACCCACGAGTGTGCGAGAAAGTTGGTGCTTTCCTCTGACCCAGTGAGCAGCACACACTCTAAGTGCTCTAAGACACTAAGAAAGCTACTGCAATTTCTCATTTATTTAAGGAATACAAATGTCATCTGAATAAGACCTCGCAGTACTGTTGCTGGACAGGACCCAACTGACCAAGATGAGGTGACACTGCGCCTCACTGGAGTGGAGGGTAAGGACAGAAGGACACCCACCCAGTCCCACGTGCCTGGCACTGCGATAACCCCAGCTGAGCACATCTTACCTGCTACAGAGAATGGCTTAAAGCCATGTCTAAGCTTTACTTCCCAGCTTACTGCCAGCAAGGATGACAAGCCAGGTCACAAGGATGCTGCAGAGAACCCTGTGTGTCAGCAGAGGTGCAGACTCATGGAAGACCTCTTCCCCTGGTTTTATTAAACAAGGCTGAAAACAAGAGAGAGTATCTAAACAGACCAAAATAATTATTTTTTTACTCCTAGACACTAAGTTGACGCAAAAGAACAACATTTTTAACAACTGTTCCATGTGTCTATTGGAAACGTATGGGTTTTTTAAGCACAAGGACATGGGAGGAGGCAGCCACTGTGACTACAAAAATATCAGTTTCCTGTTTAAACTTGGGACCGTATTTAGATTTGATGGCTTATCGTCTGAGAAGTTTCTCTGGATAGAGGGAAGATTGGTTTGTTTGTTTGTATTAAGGATAAGACAGTTTCCTGACTGCGCTCACAGTGTTTATGTTCGCCAATTTTATGTCAATTGTAAGTAAAAATTTCAACTAATTTACTCAAAGACTGTGATAAATTTGCTCAGTACATCCAATCCCAATTCTTTTTATAAAAAAATCTGCCATTTCCACATGAAAAATATTTCAAATTTTGGGAATGCCTGGACCATGTAGCTGTTATATAGTAAACTATTAGATACTCAAAGGAAATTCCTCTCAAAAAGGAAGCTGAAGCTGGTTTGATCATAAATATGAGACTTCCCATGACCTTCCACTGCCTGTATCTTAATGTCGATGTCTGAGTTACAACTGTATATTCAGCATGAGACTTTTTTTACCCCTTGACTATGAACAGCTGGCACTGCCCACTCCATTGTTGCTCTAAGGAATTGTCCAAAGAAGCTGCATCACAGAGACAAAAATGATCGCAAAAAGGTAGGATGAAAACTTTAACCCACTTATTTGGAAAGATACCAGGGTGAGAAGTTGACAAGCAACATGCCTTTGGCTTGTCTAGTACTCACCTCTCCAAAGCAGAAGATATCTGAGAACTTACTGAAATGAATTTCATTTCACTCTTTGCTGGGGTCTCTAACGGAGAAGCTCGAGTCCATTTACTTTAAAGCACCAAGGCTGAAAAAGACAGTGGTTCCCAAGTTGATTCACCAATGGATTAGTTGCTCAAGAACTCACAGATGAGCAAAGACCTGGATGCTATCAGAATAAATTGTTCTGAGTCTCATCTGCTGACATAAACTTGACAGGTGTTAACAGTACATAGATTCCTAGGGCCTCTTCATTCTATACCTCTTGTACAAATACCTGTTTTAGCATGGGAAAAAATGTGCATTCGTACCAAGTTTAATTTGGAGAAAAAGGAAATTAACTCATAGCATAAGGTATTCTACTCCACTTTGGAGACAAGACTGATTTGACATGTTTAAAAACTTAGTCTGTTGCTCCAACAATAAATGATTTGTGGTTTATTATCAATCTGTAGCAGAAAATTATCTTTGACCTCAGCCCATCTTTCACCTCCCAAACCTCACTTTTATCTTTTGGGTATCACTTGTTATGTGTTTTCAACTTCTTTGACAAAATATTCACCAAGAGAAACAACTTCAACTTTGCATTGACAAAGCTGTCCTGTACTACCAGGTGCCTTATTACAATCACAAGTTCAAACTTTCAAAAGCCAGGAAATAGATAATGAAGGCACAAACTGATGTAACCTTTACTATGTTCTTAAAAATGGTAAGTAACAGCTGGCATTGATTTTCATACATTGTAGCACAATCAAGAGGTTACTGATAACTACAAAAATGAAAGTAAAAAAAAAAAGACTAGTTATCTTGCAGATCCTTCCCATCTCAGAAGACAATAAAAACCATGGTTGAGAAGCTCTTGACTACACAAGAATGGCATCAAGTGCGCTTGTTCCGTGGAACAAATGGCATTCTTCCTTCCTGTGAATTGCCTCCATAGTGGGAACAAACTGGTGACAGACAAGGTAGAACTGTCATGAGGGTGTTAAACTCACACCAAAAGGAGATCCTGTTCATGCATAAGCACCACACAAAGCCTACAGCCTCACATTCCATAACAGCTCAACTACAGAATGTCAAAGACAAGGAGAAGACGACATTTTTTGCTGCCTGTATGGCCATGCCAGAAGCCTGCTGATAAAACAAGATAAAAGGCAAATGCTTGTACCAAGGACAATTTTGACATTTGGTCTGCTGCTGATTCCTCCAAGACAGAGTCATAAGATCAGAACATTAAAACTGTAAGTAAAACCATACGGAGGAAAGAGCAGAGGCCAAAGGAGAGGCTGTGGCACTCTGCAAAGATGCCTTAAATCTCAGTTCCTAGCAACAGAAAGTTTGCATTTATGTAGCATTTCATACACCTTAAATTACTCAGGCTTCAACAAGCTGGAAAACACTAACCTTCTTCCACTGCAGGGGCACATGCTACTGAAACACTCAACCAAAGGTCTTGCTGCAAGTCAGTACAAGCACAACCTACTTGTGTCCCCTGGGGACCTACTTTATGCTGGAAGATTTCCCCAGTGCAGCTCTGCCAGAAACACCCACTAGCAGAGAACATCTCATACCATCGGAAGGAGAGATGGTTCTCTCTGGATAACATAAGCGCTCTTCCTGGCTCTACCATAAGCTGAGAGACATAACTTCTTTCACACTCCTAACTCTCCCAACTTTTAGACCTGGCCTGAGTCCCAAACCTAACCCCCTCCAAGCAGTTCACTTAACTGCAACATGTAATAATAATTTAATAATCTGTAACATAAGTAGGGAGCATCATCGCCCTTCACAAGAGGTCTCCAACTTTACAGAAGTGGGTGGCGCAAAGTTTAATCCTTCTCTAAAAGGAAATTACTTATATTTCACTGCCTCACAGGATGCTCTAGAAAGTTGCTGCAAAATCCAGTATCTCCCTAAGGGAACAAATCCAAGGCTGTAATTTACTAAATCTCTGCTGGGCCAACACAACCAGCCTATAAGGAAAAAAAAAGCCGACAACAAAACAACAAACCCAAGGGTTTTGTAATTACTACCCTGGGAGAATCTTCAGAAAGTTCTGGTTCTGACTTCTGCCACCTCCCAGATTCCCCATGGAACTGGGCATTAATTGCTCATTCTTGTTGTGCCTAATATTTCAGAATCACTAAGGTAACATCACTACCTTAGGCTGGGCTTTGCCATTTTAAAGTAGGAGGGCAAAGCAGGGCAAAGGACAACTCTTGTATCAGTTTGGACTAGCAAAAATGATATTCCCAAAGCATAGCACAGCCTTCAGGAGTAACTTCCAATCTTAAGCATAAATTCATAGGCACATGATTCCCCAGCTGCAGTGATTTCTACACAAGCTGTCGAGGCAGTGACAAGCTGGGTGTTGAAAATTTGCTTAAGATGAGATTATTTTTGTGGGAGCTGTGCAAACAAACCCAAGAAATTCTCTTTTTAATACTCATGACAAATATTTCACTTGCAACTTTAACAAAGACACACATTTCTGTGCTTTCGGTTCAGGTTGCGCTTCATGTTGCTACATGCAGGGAGTACTGGCTCTACATTCAGCTGTTGGTTGCAAGCTTCTCTTTTAAGCATTTTTATTAATTTGATTTAATAATATGCAACCTATTGATATTCTGATCTGACAAGACTTGGGTAGTTCTATTATTCCCAGTGAGGATGAATCTGCACCATAAAATCAAGCATTCAGAAACAGTTATACAAGAACAGGGAATATGTAGATTATCCCATGCTGCTATATGATGACACCTTTTATTAGTGGAAAGTGGAGAACTATTTTTCTAAGAAGCATAGCTGCTTTGCGTTCCAAAGAAAAAAACCAAACACCTGCAAAACCCACTAATTCATTAAATGGTTCACAGATGTCAGTCTCAAAACCATTTAAGAACATGGGTTCCAGTTAAATTCATACACTGCTCCACACCAAGCTCCCTCTACTGGCACTGAAGATGAGTCATCTGCGTGCCACAGGCAAAGTGGATGACACCAACACTGCCACAAAGGTGCACCGCTCCCACTTCTATAAAGTGCTAACAGTAAGAGGACCATATGTCAGGCTAGACAGCAAATTATAGTGAATGTTCCTTCCTAACACCAGATCCTAATGACTGCATATACACACGAGGCACACCAAGTACCTATTAAGAAAGGATTTTCTGTATCACCTCACACAATGGATTCAGTGTCATGCCTCCAGATGTGGCCACAGTGAATAGGTCTTCTCAGTTATACATGAGACATAGAAACCTCCAGACTCCTACAGGAAAGCAGCTGGAGCTCTAAGCCATGGGAGTTGACAATAATGCTGCCTCATGAGGTCACACTAAAGAAGACTAAAGCAAAGGAAGAACAAAGGAACGCACAGATGAATTCAGTAAAAGCAGTATTAAAGTAAAAGGAACATTTTTATTTATGTCTTACATCACTGGAAGAGGCAATTATTGTCCACAGGTAGCACAGAATTTGGATGAGACAAACACTCATTGCTTCTGAGTTAGGAAACCATCCCACAACAAGAACAGAGAGGAATAGGAGGTAAACCAGTGGACTGACTATCCACACTGTTTGAGCACAGTTTGTAAAACCCTCCTAATTGCTATCTGAGTAAGGGAAGGGAAGCCTCAAACCAAACCAGATCTTTCCTCATAAAAACAGGCAAAATTGATGCATTGAGCTTGTTAATTCTAATTAACCAATGAATCAAAGATCCATTCTGAGATGTTTTCAAGAGATAAGAGGTTTGAGTGGGGACTTTCCGCATGTAGGTTTATGCTAATTGCTAGGGGCTTAAACAGTTGGACTCACTCTAGGAATGGAAGATGAAAACAGGCAGCTTGGTCTACAACCTTACTGCTTTAATCAGCCTGATAAGGAGAAACCGCAGGGAAGGGAAACAAAAACCAGTTCTGCTCTCCTAGAGACAGATCTCACCGGCCTTCTCTCCAAGGACACAGCTTTCGCGCCCATGGCCTCACCAGTGCTTCACCTGCGAGGTGACAACAATGAGGTTTTCAGGCATTCAAAATAACACTAAAAGATGACAAAACGAAGGCCAGTTTTACATTAGAAGCAGCTACCTAGATTCTAATGCTGTCCTTCTGTAAAGTCTCTTCTTGCCTTAAATTTGCCAAAAATGTTTGATATTTTATCAAGGAGTAAGACCAGACTCACAGCTAGGAGAAAGGTGCACTCCGTGCTAGCCATGTATTTTACAAAATGTGATGTTTTACTTTTCATCAGGATATACATATAATTATTTTAAATACTTACTACATATGTAGAAAGATCTTACAGATAAGTTAAAAAAGCACATGATCCAAAATTTCATATAATCATGAACTAGTGGGCAACATAACTAAAAATAAGCCAATGCAATATTTGATCTAAGAAAAGCTGCAAGTGTTTTTTAGCTAGAAAGTAACTTTAAGTCAAGTGAAGAACTCAAAGGCAAGTCAGATGAATAACTGGCAAAACATAATCTGAGCAATCACTTGTCTTTCTAAACTAAGAGCTCTGCTCAAGGGGATTTATAAAGGTAAAACATCCCATGAAGCAAAGTCACTTCAAATTAAGAAGCAGGGAAAAAAATTACTGTAAAAACACAATCTAAGAAAGGAAGAGTAGCACACAAATTTTACAACTGTGAGTGGATGGTAGGTAACATCTACAAGGCAGCCTTAAATGCTGGACTAAAATCTCTAGAGGCGAGGCAAGATGAAAAAGAGACCAATGTGTTCTTACAATGGCTCCCAAGGGGAAGCAAAAAGGTGACAGAAATACCTACACCAGCTGCAAACACAAAAGGACAGCAGAGGCCTTTCCTAGGTGACATCAGTCATACAATAAAGGTGACAAGGAAAACATACCGCAGACAGACATCAGCACACAAACAAGATGTAAAATGACAAGGATGAAATGATAAGGATCAAGACGTCCCAATAGTCGGAATCATGAGAAGGAAATGGCCAACTTGAATATATTTCTCTATGAAGTTTGTTCTTCATGTGCCCAGCTATGAAAAATCCTATTGAGTCACACTGACCATCAGTTCTAAGCTAAAAAATTTCCAATTTAGAAAACTACAAATAAATTAAATATTATAGAATCTCTTATCTCCTTAGCCTGCTTGGTGACCTCTTAAAAATTGCTTTCCTGGTCTTGCTGAAGAGCACATTTCTTTTTCTTCTTTTCCTCCTTTCTATTAGAAATGTGAACAGAAACCACATATTGCTCACCTTATTACCTGTCTGTTCACTGTTGCTCTCATTTTTATATTACCACTAATGCAAAAGCCACTGCAAACAATGCACACCCTAAGCTTTTAAAAAAAAAAAAAGTATTTGTCAACCTTTTAATTCTTTTTTTAAGCAAAGGAACAGAAAAACCACCCACACCACTAGGAATCCATAAGTAATGGAAACAGTAATGCGAAGAATCTATAGATCCATTCTTTAAAAACTATGACCAGGGAAAAGAAGACTATGAAAAAAGCTGCCCTTGATAGTTTTTTGAAGGCAGGAAAAAAAAAGCAAAACAAAGGGTCTGAGGAGAAAATAAGAAGCAGCTTTCAAAATAACACCACACAGAACGCTGCTGTGTTAGGATGGAAAAAGGGGAAGGGGTAGAAGAAAAAGGGAGAGGAGAAAAAGAAAAAAAAAAGAGGAAAATAAAAGAAAAAAGGTGATGAAAAAAGAAAAAAGCTGATCCAACAGCTTGAGTGTTAGGATCTTTAACACTGAGAGCTCACAAACCTGTCAGACATTTTCCTCCCATCTACTATGTTTCTTTCTTCAATTACTACAGTTCTTCTGAAAAGAGGAGGCAGAAGAAAAATTATTGCACTGAATTTGCATAACCGCACAACATGGAAGATTTATCAGCATTTTTTAACAGCCAAATCAGCCAAACAAATTGTCTGCAGGACTGCAACAGTAAGCTATTGGAGTTCTTACCATCGGCAACATCACAAGTTTGTTGGGAGAATCACATCTTTTATTATAAAAATCAGTCACAATCCCCATTCTGTTCCTCAATCCCTAAAAAAAACCCCAAAAAACACCCACAAAAACCTGAGTGCTGCTAATTTAGCCTTCTCACTGAAGAATGAATACCAGATAAAAAGGGAGCCGACAGCTGGCCCTGAGCCAAAAAGAAAGCTTTCAGGCACAAAAATTGTCGAGAACAACGTTTGTTCTGCACTCAGAATTATTTTACATGCAACTCTGTACAGACAAGACAGGCATATCTGGCAACATGGCTAAGAATATACATTTATGATGGAGGCCACTGCCTTTTAGAAGGAGAAATAAATTAGAGATTAACGTCTTTTATGCAAGCTGCAAGGAGTAGAATTCCTGGAGCAATTCAATTCAGCTCAAGGAACAAGGTTTCTTTCAAGAAGTCACCCTTTAACTGGGAAGGGCGCTTCTTTGCAGGGAGTCTGAACTGAGAAATACGCAGCTCCTTGCTTTCTATTTATAGTCATTCAGGCAGTGAATAGCCTCATTCCAAATGCCACAAGGCATACTCACAACCTTTTATTCCAGAGACCTGATTTGTGTTTCATTTCAAAAAGTCCAGCCTGATGAAAAAAAAAAAAAAAGAGGGAGGGAGAGAAACGCATCATGCAACAGAAACACTTTTTTTTCCCCCCCAACTTTTCCTTTATGAAGCTAGTGCTGGAGAGTGTGGAAAAGAGGGTGGGAGTTTTTTTAGAAACATCCCTATGGGAAGGAAAGAAAGTGCGAGCTTTGGAAGCACATGCATTTTTACTCATTTAACGCTGAATGCTGGTTGCCCCGCAATTTAAGCAGGTCTGAGGGAAGGAGAAAAAGGAGTGAGGGGTGAAAGCATTTCAATTACTTGGCTTTGAAGGACCCTTCTGAATGAGAAAGAGACAGAAAACACTTGTCAAATGCAAGTTCAAGTGAAAGCCACTTCTGCCAATGAAGTGTGCAGATGGCTGTGGGGGTTCTGCTGAACCCTAACTGGGCCTCTATTATGTCTTTATTGCTCACAAAAAGGCAAGGGTCACCTTCAGTTTAGAATAAGTTAGCATCCTTTCCCACAGAATGACTCTGGTCAATCAAGCCAAGCAAAGGAAGTCTTCCTTTGAGTGACTGCTATCCCATCAGTGCACTGAAGAATTTTTAGAAAGGATAAATAGACACAAAAACCTTTGGTCTCATCTATACTACCAACATTTATCAGAAAAATTTCCCACCACTAAAGGCAATCTTGGGAGAACTAGGGTAGGCTGATGGTGGCTGTCATGTACGTCTGTTAGATTTCTTTCTTGTTAGGTCTGGATGATACAAGTCCGAAAATAGTATTGACAGTTTTCAAAATTTCACTAATAAGACTTGGCACGAAAAGCAAGTTCTGCACCTTTATTTTTAGTGTGTCTTCAGAAACACAGGAACCTCAATAGTCCAGCCCATCATGCCAAGTCTCCTGTTTCTTACAGCATCCAGGTTCACACGTTTTACAACTAAAAGCTGCACAAATTTGTGCCAATAGGCACCTGTTGTACCACCACCTGCTCTCCCAGTGTTGCTCAAGACCCAGCTGGAACTTTCCAACATGATGTTCTGCAGTGCTGTGAAATATCATCACTAAGGCAGATCCCTTAAAAAAATGACCCAACAAAGCTGAAACAGGAGGAGGCTGGAATTTGTGTTTGTGGCATTCTTCATTTGAAAAGCACACACCTAAGGTCACTAAACACGAAGAAAGGGTGTGATGTAGTCCCTAGTGGGTTCACAGGAGAGCAGGGGAGGACTTTTCCCAGTGAAAAGTTAGTTCCCCGGTATGATGACAAACCAACCTACTCAACAGGGCAAACTGTGCACATTGACAGAATTACCCCCAAAATATCGAAGAAACAAGTCTCTTTCAACACTGCTATAACACAATATTCATGGGGTCACAACTCCTGGACAGTAAAAATCACTTTCCCTCTAGGTTAGAGGTAAGCTGTATGGCAGCACTCAGCATTATTCTTGCAAAAGAACAGAACAAAGTAGGAAAACAAAAGCATAAAAGTAGCTATTGGCAAACAATATAGCAAATAATCTTGAGAAGGGTACCAAGATAAAACCTCTCTCAACCATCCCACCTGCTAATCTGACAAGGGAACTCAAAGCTACTCCAGTTTCTGTAGAAGCCACCTTTTTCTCAGCAAATGAAGAAGATGTACTTATGCTGTGCCAGAAAATACACCAGGTTCTCATAAAGGGGGGCTCATTTCCACACTTCATAGGTACACAAGCCTTTGTACCACTACATACAAAATTCCTCTTTTAAGTACAGGAAGCTGATCCCAGCAATAGAAGTAAAGCAGAAATCTCTCCCTAGCAAGCGGAAAAGGGTGATTTGTAATCAGATAGTCTAAAATAATTCTTCAGGGAGAAAGGAAAGTCCCAAACATGTAAAACTCAAATAATTCTTCAACTTTGTAGTTTAATACATCCTCAGGATTTTCTCTCAATAAATATGGCAAAAGCTGCACATACAGAAGTAATTCCTGAGCACTCCACAAAGACCAAATTTAGAAGCTGCCTGTCAGTTCCTTGTTTTTCAAGTTGTATTCCTTTAAAATACTAGTACAAAACAATATAGTCCCTGGATAAATCCACAAGATTTACAGGTCTTTATGACAATACAGCAACCCTAATAAATTACAAATGGTTGTAGATTAAACTAACTTCATAGTGGTACAAATTTGACTGTGGAAAGACTCAAAGCAGTATTTAAACTAGCAGCTGCCAACAATTGCGGATTTTTCACTTTGAAGCTAATGGATACAGTGCCAAGCTGGGCATATAAAAGTTGAGGAGAATCCCTGACCAAGACATCCTATGGAGGTCCCTACATAGGATGGTCATTCAATCAAAACATTATTTGAGAATTTTCTACTAGTGCATTAACTGCCATGACTAACAAAGGCCACGTGATCTCCTCTATCACCTGCTGGGGACAAGAGGTCCATGCTGCAACTGCTCCTACACAAGGGGGTTTTGCTGCAAGGCTGGATTTGCTCTACTTCTTTACAGATGAGCATTTCTGATTATTTACAATGCTGAAGGCAAGGTCAACTAACATGAACGTTGCACTTGGAACAGAGAAACAAAACTTCTTGATGTTTTTCAGTTCCTGAAAACGGAAGAAAGGGATAAGAGGGGAGGCTAATCCAGTATCTCAGCACAAGCCTTAAGAAAAAATTCTCTTTACTACAGAAAAGATTTGCCTTTATCGTGGAAAATCCATTTATGCTCAACAGTAGCCCAGACAGCAGTCTTCACTTCAGCCTTTTCCATATGCATGGCCTGGACCATGAAGAAAAGAACTGGCATCTTGAAATTGATTTGTATTTAGTTATCTGGGAAATCTCAGCCTAAAGAATTAGGAACGTGCTCATGGCACCACATTCTGCCGAGCAGACATGGAACATGTCTTGCAGACTGAAGCCTCCACACCCCTGTCTACTGGGCTCCTTCATTTCAGCCAGAAGGTGATAAAGACAAGACCAAGCCTAGGTCATCATCCACCTGCAGAGGCACTGCCCACCCTATGCCATTCTATCCCAGCCAGAACAGCAGAAAAAAAATTCTCTCAAGACTGCTGAAGAATGGAAAATTATATGTAACTCCAAGAGCACTACCAAACACAGGATCGAACTGGCCATGGGTCAGATGTGTTCCTTTTAACAAATACTTTCTTCTTCAGTACTGTCATACCTTTCACTTGCTCAGGGCTCAAATACAAGTTCTCCTGGTAGCCAACACTGAAAAGGACCAGGAGGAAATTCACCTTCCTAAGTTTATCTTTTTCCATTCAGTGAATGAGCCTCTCTGCTCTGTGAAGACTTCCTTACTACATAGGTTAGAGGAGAAAGCTGTGACACGCCTGTTCTGATTTAAAGCATCTCATTTTGTGAACCTGGATCTAACTTTCTTCAACAGCTCCCACACTGGGTAACAGTCCTCTTAAAAGTAAACAAAGCTCATGTGGTGCAGGTATAAAATAACATACCGAAATTCCTAACTAAGCAGTAAGCAAAATGCAGAGAACTTGATCTTGTAATTAGAAGAGTGGAACTAGAAGGTACAAGATATGGACATTGTTTGTTGGCGGGTAGACGATGGCTATATTTCTGTGTTCCAGAAAGAGGTAGCATCACACCAGGAAATCCTGAACCAGAGTTCAGGGTTTAGAAACATGTAACACACCCAGAAGAGTTTAAATTAATTAGAAACCTTTAAGATCTGAAATCACGCACTAGTCTGACCTGCTGAACATTACAGATCACAGTCTGTTCCCCACTACAGGCCAGTGTGTACAAGGCTGGACTAACTGCAACATTATTTCCATTATAGCAAGTTAGTCAAGAAAGATAACTCCAAATATGCATGAGCAGAAAACTCTAAATTCTTTCAGCAGAGGAAGCTGAGACTCCACTAACGTCCCTTCCAGTCTGAACTGAGGTGCTTATTCTTGACCCCAAGTCTGGTGGTAAGTCTGACAGTGCAAGCAGAACCCAGCCAACAGGCAGATAAAAGAGTGGAGATTCCTGAGTAAGAGAGAATAAAAGACCCTCTTTGCCTAGTTGCGAGGGGTTTCCTTTGTCTTCCTACAGGTGTACACCCCTGTGAGGCTTTATATAGTTTTGTAGAATTAGAATCTGTTTTGGTCAAACATACAGCTTTCTTCCCTTCCAGAAAGTTTGTGTTCCAACCCAGCAAGTCAATTTGGGAAAGGCAAACATAACTAATCTGTCAACAGTCTTACCAAAGTCTGAGAACTGCCAGAACTCTGTGACAACATTTTAAGATAGTCCTTCCTCCAAATGACTCCTCCTATCCATTCCACGATGACTGCGTGGCTCCTGGTAAAAATCTGGTCCCAAGCTCACTCGTATAGATTATTCCCATTCAAAACCTTCAAAAATAGTTGGTTATACATAGGTCTTTGGACACTGCTACAAGCAAAGGTCTCACGATAATGTTTGCTGAGCAGCTCCCTCCAAGTAAAACAAAAAAACTCCATCCACATTCAACAGCATTCATGCTTGCTGGTTCTTCAAGCAAAACACATAGCAATACAGAGGGCTAACAGCCATTTAAAGTTAATAAAAACATAGAGGTATATGTGGTCACGAACCACATACACAGCCTTCAACAAAAAAACATATCCAATGGCCACAAACACACACTCACTCCCCAACAAAAAAACTTAATCCCAGTCAGGAGAGTCGTACACTGCAAACAGAAAAAACAGAAGAGGTACAAACAACAAATTTAAGAGGTACAAACAAATCTAAAGGAGTAGCTCATGTTGCAGGAATACAGTGCTGAGTGGAGCTATATGAAAAGCAGCGATGAGCACATGGTTTGCTAGTCCAATTCTAACACGTGCTATTCAAATTTAACATATTGTATGTCAGCATAATGTTATATATATCACTTTAGATATGCAGCACTTCCATTTAGAAAGGATATAATTTACAAATTTATCAGAAGTAAAAAGTATCAGACATAGTAAAAAGTATATGTATCATTCATCTAAGGACCATAGTATAAGCTTCAATTAATAACATTTCTAACAATTATATTAGCTGGCATCTCTTTGCCACAGTTCTAAATAAAATCAAACGTCACTGAGAAGTTTAAAAAAAAATAAAAATCACTGAATTTAAGGCTCCCTCACTGTCAGCAGTTGAACTGATTGATTAATTAATGCGCCTGCCTACTTACAGCGATTTAAGATCTTAGATCCATTCTTTCAATCTAGGGGATCCTGTACTTCTTATTTCTATATCCATTTAACTTGTCCATTCTCATATATATTACTATATAAATATGCAGTGTGGGGATTATTTACGTTAATATAATTATAAAATAAGTCTTCTGAAATAGTTATATAGATAAATAATATTTTGAGACTTTTATATCTAATTAGCACATAGCAATAAGTTTAAATTAGTTTTTCTCCCTATGAGATTTGCCTGTTTCAATAAATCAGTCCAGAACATCTTCCAAGTAGTTTATTACACTACATAGTTTTTCAAATTCTTTGGTGAAAAATGCCAATGCAAAGAAACACACACACAAAAATGTGTCAGTTATGAGAAAATGTCTCATGTACGACCTAAATATTGCATTTTTTAGGTCAAACGACTGGAAAATAAAGTGTAATATTTGAAGTATACCTGGACTTGTTTAGAACTAGCAGCCTTAAATTAATTGCTAACTTTTTCCCCAGTACAGCTGACTTCTACAAATCCTACTCCTATTTAAGTTGCAAATTGTCCCAAATGCCCTTTTACAGTATTTATGCGTAATGTAATCAACAACAAGCTAATTGTAAAGTTTGTTTCCTTAAATTTCAAGGACAGCCCACATAACTGCACCCCGGAAAACAATTTCAGTGAACTCCAAGATTGTCATCAGGTGCTGACTTACACTTTAAACTTAAAACACCCCATAAACTTGCAAAGAATTACTGTATGTGATTATGAAACTTCCACAAAAAACAAATGAAGGACATTTATCAACAGAAGGGAAGGGGAGGAGGAGGATGAGGGGAAGCTGCCAGAAGGGATAGTCTGCCGAACATTTATTCCAAGAATATTGCACAAGCTTAAGTAGAATGCATACATAATAACAGGCATCTGAAAATTTCATAATTGTTCATTATGCAATTATACCTTAGGCACTTTAAGCAAATATACTGAAGAAATAAAACATGGGAAAAGCTGGCTTACCACAGAATTTTTTTTAAGGAAAATTAGGTAACTATACACGTGGGTCTTTGCTTCTCTCTCTGCTGGAACCCTGTAATCCTTATTAATCTGCTGTTTGTTCCTGGAAAGTAACTCTGTCAGTAAAATCCAAAGTTCAGTTGGATTAATCCATGTCCCTTACTTGCAGCTGAAGCTATGATTTTGACAGACACAACTTAAAATTTGCTATCTATTTTTCATTGCTATACACTTTGTCAAGCTAATTAAAAAAAAAATAATTTAAAACCTGGGAATAATGTTACCACAGGGTGCCAAATTTGCAGTGAAAGCCCCGTAGGCTCCCGTCATGCAAAATTTTGACAAGCCTTGCCAAGTGGTTTCTTCAGGATGCAAACTGCTTGCAAAGTGACTGGGCCCTTTGTGTTGCAGTTGAATGCTGCAGATGGGAGGGTTAGAAAAGGGGTTTTGACAGGAAAGGGTAACTGCTGTTTTCACTCCATGAAGCTCTACAGGCACAAGTAAAACACAACCTCCTGGTATAGGATGATGCTTGGTGTACCCTCAACAGCTCTGCAGCGTATTTTCTAACTGTGGAACAGTGCACCCAAAAGTAGTGTCAAAATGCGTTACCAAAACCAAACAAAACCACCCCCGAAACAAACCAACCAACCAAACCAGATATTTACAGTACATTTCAAACCTGAGGTCCAGGAAGAATAGGACAGATGTCTTCAGCTTATCAAATTTCCAAGCTGTATAAAGTTCAGTCACTGTTTAAAAAGTTTATTTATGAACAGGCCTTCACAGTGAGAGTAAGATGACTCTCTGCAGATCTAAAATATCAGAAACCAGAGCAGAATACCAAGCAGATATACACAAATATGGACAAGCTATATTCACTCTTGTTTTGTTCTGTATGGAAAGGATTTGAAGGCATGCCATGTAATGAAAGCAATTCTCACCTACAAGCAGTTTGTCAGAAAGCTACAGAAAAGCCTTCAAGAGTGCACTTTTTACATTGTCAAGCATCAGTCTTAATATTACTTCTTTCCTGATGGGCTTTAAGACCAACTGTGCTCTGCACAGCAGTAGAGATAATGGTTTCAGTTTATTCTATTTTGCAATATCTGCACAGTGAGCTGTGACATTCTGAAGCAGGTGAAAGCAGACGGCATAGAGGAAAACAGTGGAGATGGGAATTTTCTCATTTACCTTACACATTTTGCAGACCTTTAGTCTCTGGAAAATTTCCAGTTTCTTCTGGAAATCTGGGGCTGTGGTTTTTAGATGAGAAAACTGTCAAGTGACAGCTCTGTAAAAGCCCGAGAGAAACTAATTGCTCTGAAAAGGCGGCTATGGGAGTAAAGAATGTACCTTCACAGTCAACTGCTCCAATGCAGAGCAATATACTGGCCCAGCCACTGTCCCTCTCCATTACCATCTAAACAGCTCTTTGGGGTCCCATCTTCAGCACAGGCAAGGCAGCACCTTCTGCGCCTTCTGCAGGAGAGTGCAGCTGCAGAGAGAAACTTTCTGAACTCTCTAAGGGTCAAACAGTTGTTTGAAGACTTCCTTCTTCAGGAGCACTCAGCATAAATCTGAATGTCATTTTAGGTGAAGCAAGAACTCCCTTCTTGCAGTGTAGCAAGAGAGTAAACCACCCAAAATATCACCAGCTTTTTTTTTTTTATTGCTACCTATTGAGTTACAAAACAGAGTTACAGCTTACTATTTACTATCCCACTTATGCTGGTTTTAGGTGCTACCATAAACTAAATTTTTTCCAGTCACATGCTTCAAGGTAGTTTTAGGTGCTTACCCAGAAAAAGAAAAATCCCAATACCCAGCCTGGTCAACTACTAGTATAAAATATGTGTATCCTCCATTTGCAGTCAGCTGATTTTTGTTTCTGACAAGCTGTGGATGCAACATAACACACAGTACACATACAGAACAAATCACTGACACACCAAGTGCATTGGCAAGCCACTTAAATGGCACGTTCTTGGCAACAGAACACAAGCATGAGAAAGTGAGTTTATGCTGAATAACTTCAGCAGCAAGTGAAAGTGGAAATGCCCCACCTCACACATCACATGGTGAGGTTTTGTGTGTACTGGAGCCACCAGAGTAGTACAAACTACGGTTTACTGGGAAAAACTCAAGTATTGACAGAACCTATCAAACACAAATCCTGAAGAAAAGGACTGTTAGGTTATAAATAGAGCAAAATAAGTAATAAATGTGAAATACGATCCATTGGATTTCTTCTATTCTAAAATATTTTCTTAGCACACTTTTTCGTCTTGTAGAAGAGTATTAACAAAAGGAAGCTCTATTAGAAACCAACCTCAAACTGACCAGTATCTGACCTGTGTCAGTGACTGTTAGTCATACAGCTCCTTCCCAAGTGAGCAGAATATACAAATGTGACTGGCACGTATTCCAAAATGGAAAATGAAAATTTGTTTTTTAATGAAAGTTCTGCAATACACGTCCATTTCTACTGATAACATCACAGTGCCATTTTAACTCGAGCTACTCCAGAACAGATCACAACAGACCCTTTCACAGCACAGTTCATAACAGTGAGCAAACACACCTTTTTTTTCCCCATTATTTTTGACCCTAAATGGGCCTACTGCATTATTTGTAAATACAGGCTCAGAAGCAGTTTGTGATAGTTAACAAAAGTAAACTCCAAACATAAGGAGAAAAAGTGCAAAAAAAAGGAAAAATAGAGGGGGGAAAGTTTTAAATTGAGAATATTTACACCTGTTTTAATCTAAGAAAATGTGGAATCCATTGCTAGGAGCATGGAGATTTCACTCTTTGTGCTAGCAATTAAAATGAGGTTGCACAATATGTAGGAATCAACATTATCTACAGATGTCACAATTCATTTCATCTAAAATGTATTTTCTGTTTGCAAGGCCAAATGAACCACTTTCTTCTGTATTTGCAAATAAAAGATAACCAAAAAAAGGAAGTATAATAAGCAAAAGAAAAAACGAGTGAATAAAAAATCCTTGCTTTGGTTTCTTGGATTTTCCTAAACTTTGATATTAAACCAAACAGTATTACTGGCTTTGCTGCCTTACAATGAAGTGAGACACTGAACAGATTGCCTAACCTAACCCCAAGAAACACATGGCATAGCTTTGGTCCCAGATATAAAAGGTGGCATCTGGAATGTTCCACGTCCTGCAGGCTGAAAGGTAAGGGGAGACATGACCTCTCTGATATTCATCAGGCCCAGTATTAGCTAGTGCCAAACACTGAAGTTAAATTTCTGGAGCTAGCAGACAGTCTTGTTTCCTCTCTTCCTGAGGGCAAAACTTTTAGAAAGCACAGTCATTCCTCAGAATGTATTTATCTAAATTATTTATCTAAAAATGCTACATATGCTACTGTCGCAAACAACATTAAAACTCAATCAATTTCACAGGTCATGACCAACGTAAAAAATTCCTTCTTCAAATTCAGGCACACTGTTCACAAAGCAGGCAGTGCATTAAAAATTACTTCTTGTCCACAAATCTGGACACCATATAATCATTAACATCCTGAAATACGGCTCCCTAGGGCTCCCACATCCACCTGCTCCTGTACACCAAGTCTTTCGCATGCAGCAATTTTAGATAGTAGTTCCAAGCACCACAGACAAGTCAAAACACCTTTTAAACAGATTTTACCCAAGTGTCCCAATTTGTTGCAAAAGCCTCAGGTAAAACCTGAGATTTCAAGCAATTAAATTACACTTGGAGCAGTGTAGACATAACAAACATAACATTTCTTGCAGAGGTTTTCTGAACCACATTAATGTACTTCCTTTCTTCTCAAATATGTCTTGTTATGCTAAATATCATGTTAATATTAATGAAACAAAAGACTCCTCCAAAAAAAGATAAATGTATCCAAGACATAAAGCTATACAAGAGAACAGCACTTGTTTTCTACAAACGCACCCAAGTATGGCTCTACTACTCACCTCAATTTTATCTGTTTTTGCATCTCCCCAGTAAAGCTTGTTCTTTTCAAGATCCAGTGCCAAGCCATTAGGCCAACCAAGGGACGTATTCACCAGAACTCGCCTTTCTGAGCCATCCAGATAAGCACATTCTATCTTCGGACTTTCACCCCAGTCAGTCCAATACATGTAGCTGTAAGCAAAAGAGTGGAAACAGTTAATGCACTCAACGTACAAGACAAAAACGTGTCAAGATTTGTCTTGCTTTTCAAAGAACCTACTTTCTCCTTCCCCAACAGCACCAAACAAGCAGACTGTAATCAGTAATTACAATATAAAGTTTGAGCACTAAATAAATTAAACTATTCAAAATATGCAGTGGCCCAATTCTTTCCTAGTTATGATAACACTGAAGATGCAGAGAAAAAAAATTCAACCTAACACGCAATGTATAGGTTCATTGAACAACACTCTATTTAGAAGTCATCTTTTATATGCACAGTATTAAAGGGATAAAGCAAGGGAAAACCAGTTATTTCCACAATATCTGACAAACAGCACACACATCATCCCCCAATTTATAAGTTTTCACTTTCAGGAAACCATAAACTGGATTTGAAGGCCTAGCACAGGACTGTCAATAAACACAGAACTTACCCCATGACAGGATTGAGCACTATGGCCCGAGGCTCGTCCAGGTTTTCTGAGATAAGTATCTTTCTTGATGTCCCATTCAACCGGGTCACTTCAATGCGGTCTGTTCCAGTATCAGTCCAGTAGAGGTTCCTCGCCACCCAATCCACAGCAATACCATCTGGATGGTTGATTTCTGTGGTTACCAGAGTCTGTGCTCCAGCACCATCAAGGTAGGCCCGACGAATTGCCCGGACATCATCATCAGTCCAGTAGATGTAGCCTTCCACAGGATCATAGTCTATGGCAATTGCGTGTCTGATATTGTCTATCTGCAGAATAATGTCAGTGAAATCCGGCGTGTCCAGGGAAATCCTTCTCAAGTCAGTTCTTCTAGCAAGCAGCAAGACTTCTTCAGCACCTGGGGAGCAAACCATTCACAGTATCACTTCCATTGCTACTGATGTGAAAGTTTCAATAGAGCACAGCAGGCTGTGAACTACCACTGTCACTATAAAAAGAGATTTCCTTAAATAAAGACATCAAACTTTCACTAAAATATAGACTTGTCTATGTTTTAGATGACACCATCTTTCTCCCAGCCTTCTAATCTAATATGGATCATAACAATCTCTATTAGAATCTAATAAATAAATAAATACATTTGTAGGTGTAGGTCCAAACATTTCATCATGTTATACAGAATTGCTCAGCCAAATTCCCCACTAGCTGTATCAGTGCATTTAGACAGTTTTCACACACACGCCCTGCATAATTAATGAAAAGGGCTTACAGAAGGCTCAAGTATTTTGTAAACAAATTACATTAATGATTTGTTCCAGACAGGACAACAAGAAAGCAAGTCACAACCACAACAAGTATTTATCATCTGGCCAAAGTTGATGCAAAACTAATTCTAAGGCAATAGGATTGTTGTTCTTTTCTCTCCTCTATTCTTCCTCCCTACTGCAAAGTTCCACTGCTTTGGAAAGTGTGCCAAACAACAACTTGGAGTACATTTCAAGGACAAATGGAATCTGCAGTGTAGTCTGACACGGAAGTGGCAGCTTCTTTTATTAGTACAAAAAAAGGACACACAGTAAACATCCAGTTGCTTAACAAAGTTTCCCTACACTCACCCATGCATGCCTCAGTACAAAAAGAGCAGTATGTGTTTTTTTCCTACTCTGTTATTAAATTGTTGCTGTGTAGCTTGAAAACTGACAAGAAGTTTTTATTGTTTAGCAACACTCCAAAACTGGAAATCTAAATAGAAGTACTTTGTTGCATTTCATCCAGACCCGCAAAAACCCGTAGGAGGCAGCAACTTCCAGTTCCTACCAAAAGCCCAGACTGAATGAAAACAGCTATCATGGGACATACCTTTGGAGCCCACTAAGAATAACAGAAATTCAAAGCCTCATGAGAATATTCTTTGAGAAATATTTCACACCTAGATGTGCTCATGGAGTTCTGAAGGATCAGAAGTTGAATCTATTGCACATCAAAACCAAATTCACACTAACAATGGGTGCTGGACTGTGCTGCTATTTGATTTTGGGTTTGGAAATCAGGGCTTAGTCTCCAAATAATATCTCAGAAGCTCTGAAAACAAACAGTGCTCAGGCTGCAACTGTATAATGCAAAAAAGGATCTAGAAGAGAGTGTTGTAACATCACCCAAACACTTTGAACTACCTCAAGAATCAGCTCCTGAATGTAGTAGTACTGCTTTTCTCCTTGACCATGGGCTGCTTGTTCTCACTCCTGTATTACCCCCTCTCACACGCAAGCACAGCAAGGGTGTGTGTTGCAAACCACAGTAAAGAGCTGATCCAAACAAAAACTAACTCAATAGAAATAAATCCATCAGCCCAAGTCAACAACCAGACCTGCAGAGGTCCACAGACACTTGTGCTGGCACAGGGAGGATTCCAGTAAGAATGATTCTTCCAGTCAGTGTCATCTGACAAGGTTTGATAACTACAACATCATTTGCACCAATAAACTTTGAGGGAAGGCTTGAAGGAGAGAAACAACAACTCAAGGCTCACAAACACCGTGGAGAAAAGGGAGGAGTTGAAGCCCATATATTCACGACAGCAAAGTAAGAGAGACTACTACCACATGTCCACAATACAGATTTTCTAACCTCAAAGGGTGCCAAATAAAAACAGGTTTTCAGGAAGAGTGTTTCTTATGCTTGAAACTTCTGCTCTCTTCTGGACATAGCAAAACTAGAAACCTTTCTATTGAGGGAACAACATGCCTCAGCAATCCACAGAAGGCACTACTAGCAAAAGTATTCACTTTCAAAACCTTTATGAATGTCCTGGATTTTAGAACCTTTACTAAATAAAAACAATGAGATACCTAAACCAGTTTTTGATATTTTAAATTATGTTTAAAAAAATTGGTTTAATTCCTGAATGGTGAAAAATCAATTAATCATTTTCTTACACACCATGGTGGACACAAGTCCAATATAAAGCTTATACCTCCTCTTCTACCATGTTTCTTTGCTAGATGCAGATTTCGACAAATCATCTTTGAAAAATTAACTATCTATAATGGCAAACAGTATGAAGAAAAGGTGACACTGTTAACCACTTCATGGTAACTACTTTAGAGTGTATCAAATGTGAGACAGTTCCCCCACAGTTATTTTAAAAAGCCATTTGGGAACAAAAGCAGTCCATAGCCTGTGATGCTGTTCTCACTCTCTCTATCAAGAATTACCCCAGGAAAAACAGTCTCAGGACTGTGCTGACATCTCTAGATTAGAAAACAGGTCAAAACCTAGACAATATGGAGAGAATCAACTTTATGCAGAAAGGGAGGATCTTCAAAATCAGTTGTATTCAAAACTGATCTCTGCAGTTTTAAAAATGGTATTTTTATGGAGACTGTGCAACTAGAAAGGGTTTTAGATCTCTTCTGTTTCATTAACGTATTTGTGTTGACATTTTCTTACAAGTTCTTAACCGGTATAAATTTCCATGGTGCTAAGTATTACATGTGCTTGTTTTATTCCAACATTACCATTTTTAAAGAACTTACAGTGTCACCAGACACTGGTTTATCCAGAGTGTGTTAGCTTCACAATGGCAGAAATGAAAAGAATGGGGTATTATATCTAAATTACTATTACCTCCATATTACCTCCAACAATATTATTATCTACCACCAAATAGTCTCCTTACAGGAAAAATTTTCCAAAGGTCCTACCCATTTACTTGAATACACAGAAAACATTTGATTTTCTAATGCGAATTAGAATTACACCCTAACAGCCAAAAGGGAAAAATATCACTGTTAGAGAGAGCCCCTGTAAACCAGGACACGGACCTGCAACTACAGGTTGCAGGATGAAGCTACAGGGCACAGCAACTACAGCAGAACCAAATACCTCATATAATGAAGTTTTATATCTAGCTTTTATGTTTCTGAAATATTTCAGTTGTGGGAGTCAAAATAAAAACTCCTGTTTAGTCCAAACTAAGTAAAAATTCAGGCCTCAAAACTCAACATGGAAAGGGGGATGTGTCTGGTCATCTAAGTGCTCTACAAATACAGAAGAGTTTTGAATTATATATTTAAAAAGACAGGCCAGGAAGGTGAGGTGGTAGAGTTGTTCTTTATGTAAGAGAACACTTGGAACGCACAGAGTTTTGTCTTGGGGAGAATGATAAGCAAGTTGAGACTTTATGCGTTAGGATTAAAGGGCAGACTAGGTAAGGGTGACACTGTTGTGGGTGTTTGTTCCAGAACCTCATCAGGAAGAGGAGGTGGATGAAGTCTTTTACAGACAGCTTAAAAGGAGCCACACAGTAACGGGCCCTTGGTTCTGATGGGGGACTTCAGCCACCCTGATCTCTGCTGGAGGAACAACACAGCCAGGCACATACGGTCCAGGATGTTCCTGCAGAGAATTAATGACAACTTCTTGATATAGGTGGTGGAAAGGCCATCAAGTAGAGGTGGGCTGCTGGACCTTGTACTAACTAACAAGGAAGGACTGTTTGGGATGTGAATGTTGGGGGCAGCCTTGGCTGCAGTGGCAAGATGGTGCAGTACACAATCTTGCAATAAAGAAGCAGGGCCATGAATAAGGTCCTGATGATAGCTAACTTTGGCCTCTTTGGGGATCTTCTTGGAAGAATCACATGGGAACAGGCCCTAGAGGAAAGGGGGGGGTCCAACAGAGCTGGTTAATATTCAAGAAACAGCACGGCACCTGTTCAGACACCTACAGCACTCAGGTTCATATCCACCTTAACTTCTGAATTTCTACTATATTTATGTGTCTGTAATTATAATCTTAATATCAAAGTATAAGTAAGTAGTGTAAAGCAGAAGGCCATCAAATACATGCCTAGCAACTGACAACACAGCAATTACCAATATTACATGTATTTCGAGGACAATCAACATTACAAGCCTCATTGCATGGGAACAAACAGATAAGAATCAACTGCATGTGTTTTGTCTCTTCACACAAGGGATTGCAGCTTCACCTTGTTTCACTGTGAACAAGGTCAGAGATAGAGGAAGGAACTGGCAGTCTAAGGCCCAGATTATGTCTAGAGATGCTGACGAGACAACGGTTTGAAAGACACTCTTAACATCCCCTAAAATTCATAACTAATACCAAAACAGTCTACACTTCCTCACAGCAGCAATAATTAGACTCAACTCTATCTCATCCAGCTCTGTCATATGTTCACCTCTGCATAAGACCACACATTTATTTGCATACAAAATAGTATTTTGACCAGGAACAGGACAGCCCAGACACCATGAGTCAACTACATCATGACTACAACCTTCCTGCAGACAGAAGAAAACAACCTGTTTCTGACACGTTCAGCTGCTCCGACTTCTTCTGCAGGCAGACACTATTGTAAAAATATTCCCAACCTCAGTTCTGTCCCATGGACATACATGGCTAAAAATGAACAGGGAGAAGAAAACTTCTCTCTGCTGACCAACCAACCAAAAAAACCACCACCAACAAAGAAATCTTCACAACTGGGACGTTTCATTGGTGGTTGAACTGGATGCCTCTCGGTAATTTCTTCTAACATACCTCTAACTGAGACTTAGGGGAAGAAGAAGTAATAAGGGAAATGAGCTACCATTTAAAGTTCTGGCTTCTTGGTGATTTCCACTCTAGAGATCCTTAAGTCAAATATTACACAAGACCCTTGACAGACATGCATCCTTGAATGTTAAAAAACACATGAACAGAGAAAACGTTACCACAGCACATACCACTAAGGTACACACCCCGCTTGAAAGTTGGTAAAAGATCATTATAGTGGGTAATTTGATAGGTGCAAAACTCCCCATCGTTTATTACAATGTAGTTTAAAATTACAGTGTTGGTTATAACCATATCTGACTCCATTAACAAATTTCTGCTAGAGAAAAAGAGTTGGCAGCAGGCTCTGAGCACATCACAAAGAGATGAGAACTTTACATTGGTTCTCTTTAAAAACCTGGACAAACACGCTTGTCTGGCTCATTAGTTTTATCTTTATCATGGAGGTATTTTGATTATTAATGTTGGTAGGAATGTTTTCAAGGCTACAGAAGTGTTATGCTGTGACTTGCCTAGTGTTATCCCAGATACCCTAGAACCTGCCTAATACATTACAGCTAGCTACTTACCTAGTGCTAAAGTGCTATGGCATATTTTTAATTAACGTCATCTTCAAAATCCTCTCTCACTGCAGTCACTTTTCTAACCACATGATTAAGAGATTCCCAGCAAAATTGCTAACTGTTACAACATGGTCATATACAACAGCACACAATGAACAGAAGCCTTTTTTGGGGGAAGCGGGGAATGCAAGCTATTCCAACATCACAACTGTAGCAACCAAACACTTCAGCAAAAAGCTTATGCAAAGCTTGCTATGCAAATCATAGATCAGAAAACCAGAAGGAACTAGGTCCCTCTAAAGTTCTGATTTATTTTAAAATACACAAATTAAAATTTTTATTTTTTTCAACCGGTTTAAACTTTGAACTATTTATTTTTCTCTACTCTTTTTTTTTAATTCAGCACAAGCTTTCCGCAGATCTTCAGAAGAAATTTTCAGCACGTCTAATATCCATAAAAGCTGATGAACTGTTCTGGTTAACATAGAATCACAGAATGGTTTGCATTGGAAGAGACCTTAAAGATCATCTACTTCAAACCCCTCTGCCATAGGCAGGGATGCCACCCACTAGACCAGTTTGCTCAGGGTCTCATCCAACCTGGCCTTGAACACTTCCAGGGATGGGGCATCAGAGCAATATCTGAATTTCAAAAAAGAAACAAACCAAAAAAAACCCCAAATAGAACAGAAAATGAAATATTACCATTCAAGGTGCTTATTCTCAATCCCTGAAGACTATATGTCCTACGTGACACCAATAAATCCTATAGAAACAGGTTTAAAAGACTTTTTTTCACTTACACGTGACGCTTTCCTCCCATACCCAGTGATCAGAATTTTTAATCTCTATGCTAGGATATTGTCTTTGCTTTGGTTGGTTTGTGCTCTTGTTATTAAAAATCCATGCTTCAGTGCTGGAAATGGTGACTGTATTCTATTTGCAAAATTAACTGCAATCAGAGCTGCCAGAAGCAAAACAGGCCATCTCACCAGCTTGACAAGGGCTTTTTTTATTCTTCCATTAGTCCCCTTCACATTTGAAAAGTAACAAGACATCTATAATACAGTAACAAATGTTCCAATTTATTCACCTAACCTAAACACGTACGGTGTTTACAGTGGCGGTCTCTGCTAATCGTCTCCAGAAAATGCCATGCTATTCCTTTCCCATTTGTCTGCCTGCTAATTAGGGTAGAACAACGATCTATTACGGGACTCATCCCCCAGTTTTATGCACATGCGTGTGCATGTACCTGCACGTACAGACTCAGTCTCATCACAAGCAACTTCAGAAATCTCTACATTTGTGAGGAGAAAATCAGGTAAACTGTAAAAATGGGAAAGCTTTTAGCTCTTCTCCAAATAACAAAATGGTAAGCACTTTTTTTTAAAGAGTGTGTTAAAAGCACTTTCACTGCAGGCAACTCCTTTACAAGTGTTTGAGTACAGCAGTTTCTCAGCAGTCTTGATAAACTAAAAAGATTTTGAGAAAAGCATGGGATTTTTTTGGTTTTTGTAATACAGTGAATTACCTGGCAAAGTTTCAGTGTAAGGCAAAAGGGGTCAGAGGGGACCAGATCATGGAGCTGAGAGAAAACTTCATTATTCTATATGGAGCATATGGAAATTGGTACCATTGCCATGCTTTTTAATAAGTTTTCCACAACTATGACATCTTGCACAAGGGTTCAGTATTAGCCACTCTTCACACCACAAGAAAAATGATGCAATGAAACCGACTGTGAGAGGTTTAAATCAACAACACTGTGTAAAATCCCATTCCTGCTCTTCAACTTCCTCAGAAAACAGTAATATCTAAGGAGTTAAACAAACTTTGGCAATATCTAGAAATAAATCGAAATTCTTTTTCTATATTCTCCTTGGATACCTTAATAGAGGCAGTTGCAACATGAACAGCACTATGCATCCCTCTTCAGGCCTTTGTTTATCTTTCAGTCTGAGAGGAAGAGAGCACTGCTTCTTACTGTGTGACAGTGCTGAGCTGCAAAAGGCTGGTGATGTACTCTCCAACTCGACACTGCACATGCAACACACATCAGGGTTACCAACTTAAACCAAGGACTGCGTGCAGTGGGAGTATGCAACCAACAAAATAGAAACAGGAAAGGTTTCTTTGAAAGAATGTTTTGAGTGACCACATTCAGACAGGACTTGATTTAATTGAAAGGTAAGTAGGCATAATGAAAACTAACACTTGTGACAAAGAAAGGAAATACCAGAGCACTTACGTAACTCATAAATTACATCATATCTGTCTGCACGTTACAGTGAAAAAGCTATTGTCTACTGTTTCTTCCATTATCTCAGTAGCAGACTTCTAACAGTTACTTTGCCTGAACCAGAAAAAACACCTACAAATCAGAGTTTTGACACATCCATAAAGCCACCAAAATGAGATCCCACAAACGGAATATTAGTTAAACTGCACAGCTGATAAGATCATTAGCACAAAGCAGCTGACTCAGACAAAAGCAATGTTTCTTCCAGAAAAAGCTGTTGCAACACAGAAATCACAGTTACCCTATTCTAGTTTAGGACGGCGCTTCTGTGAGTCTGTACACGCCCGGTACTGCACTTGTGAGCACAAAGCTTTGTAAAGTTACTACTGACAGAGGATCAGATAGCTCTCAGGAAGACTTACTCAAAAAAGCATTAGTATAACTGCACTGGTAGTACCTAGAAGCAAAGATCAGCACAATCATCTGGCTGTCACTGTACCAAGCAGAGAATCTGCCCTTACACACAGGTTTCATCCAAAGGCCTCAAAGCACCTGAACAACTAAGTCTTACCCTGCACTGCCACCCAGCCTGAGGTCTGTGTGCATATATATGTGTGTATATATATATGTGTATATATATTTAGAAAGATTTAAAGAAAGAGAAGAGGAAGCTGGAAATGTTAAGTGGTAAATCTGAATATTAGCTTATGGATATCATAGTCCTAGCTTCTACTCTTTATTAACAACAACAAAACAAAACAAACAAAAAAAAAAAAAGAAAAAAAAAAAAGAACATTCCTTTGCACAGAATTCTTAATAACATTGCAAGCCATAGGAAAAAAGACAGGCCAAGAAAAAGTCTGTCAGAAATCCCTACCACTAAAAAAGGGTAGGCTTTGGATTGTGGTTTCTCCTTGCAAAGCATGGGTTTTAAGTTTACATGCACCTATTCTCTGCTGGAGATATCCAACTCCACTGGCTCAGAATAAGGAATCACTGACTTTAGAAGAGACATCCATTTTACCACCTACTTTCTCTTAAACAGAGTTTTGGTAGTAACACTTTCAAATACATACAGACACAGATCAAAAATTCATTACAACTCAACAAGATACATAACACTTAATAAAACCCAAACAAACAACTGAACAGAAATGCAGCAGTTTTTCTAAAATCCCTACAATAGAAGTTAACGTCTGTTGACTTCTAACTACAGACGTTTCCCACTCACTAAGAGACCTTGAACATATTAAGTTTCTCTGCACTGCTATCCTCCTTTTCACAAAGAGAAATAAACACTTTACACCCCATGAGCCCCCTCTGAGGCTGGAAACTGCAAAATGCTTTGAAATTTAAGCATTATTTATTATGTTCCAAGTATGATGGAGCCACAGAAAATTCAATTCTGAGCTAACACAATCAAGAAAAAACAACATAACAAAACAAACAAAAATACGCAAACTTTTGCAAATTAAGGTGTGCAAATCTAGGGAGCACCTCAATTTCACTGTTGCTACACTGATGCAGTAAAATAGAGCTGGGCCACCCAATGTTTGAAGAGGTAGTCAAGCTACAGCAACTTATCAAGTTCTTACTGGATCTTGGTAACTTTACCTATGTATGTACCTAGCACATACTGAATGCAAGATAACAAAGTTTACACATAAACCTTTTCAGTGCAGACGCAGGGTGTGGTTCTTTTGCAGCATAAAACCAGATTCAATCCAGAGACTTAACAGTGTTGAAAAGGGAGAGTGTCCCTTTTTCTTTTATACATATACACACACAGAAAGCCCCCAAACTCTAACCACACACAAAATAAACTCTAACTAGACAGTGTTTCAGAGTCCTGGAAACTAGTCATCAATTTGAAACATGCACCAATAAAGCTTGAAAAAAAAGTTTCATTCACTAGCCCTGGAAAACCACTGACAACAGAACTAGATGATGATATGGCAGACCTTCAAGAATGCTCCTCACTCCCTCCAGGTTCCTTCCTTACAGCATGTTTCTAATGGCTTATATCCAATGGAATTAGAAATAAGGCCATTTCCATATGAGGCAATTTCACTTTCTCGCTACACAACGTACTCCCCATTTAGAAGGATAAAAGTTGTTATGAATAGAAAGTAATTCAATGTTTTGATATAAATCAAATAAAATCATCAACATAATACACTAAAAAAGGTAAGGGGAAAACAGACTCAAAACAAACAACATCACATGAATGAACAAACCACTCACGAAATTTCTAAGAAATGGAGTAGAAACAGAAGAGGTAGCCTCTAGATTTCCTAGACTCTTCAGGTACCCATTGCTAGACAGTTTTTACTTACAAACTTACAGTTTCAACAATTCAACATAAGCAAAAGAAGTACAATACACCTTTGGAAGTGCAATAGGGAGAGAGGGTGTGAACAACAAGTCCTCCAGCTTCTGGTAACATCTCCCTATGGTAGTCGGACAGAAGACATCTAAGAAGTAAAAGCGATCTTGCGACTGAAAGACCATGGTTTTCCACAGTTGCATTTCAATCACAGAGCTAGCAAGGGGGAGAGACAGATATCCAGTCAGCTGTCAAGCTTCTAGGGAACAAGGTAAAATACAGTTTTCTTCTTATTTATTTATCTTGTGACAAACAGATTAGGACATGAGTGCTGCTTCCCAATACAGCCACAAATCAATGCCAGAGTATAATCAAAGTTTATTTACTGATATGGAAGCTTTCTCTTCCAGCACCCCCCAAGTGCTAGAAGACTCCAGACAGTTATTTTAGGTTATTCACACAAGGCCAGCAGAAGCTTTCTCAGGTACTTGAAAGAGTTGATTCTACAGCAATTATCCTTAATAACAAACGTCTCCCTAACCCTTCCCTCTTGCAAAGAGGCTGTTCATCTCCAATTAGCAGTTGATCTAGTTAATCAGAAAGTCTGGATTAGTGCATACTGTTCCTCTATAAATCAGGAAAACATGTTTAGCAAAGAGACCTTCTCCGGTGGTTAATTTGCATGAGATAAATCCCTCACAATGAAAGTATTTGTCTGCCTGCTTGTCTTGCTTGGAGGCTTAGTTGCTGTAATAAGGTAATGATTGCTCAGCCAAGGAACCTCAGACAGAACTTTAAAAATGTATGATGTGCACCAAGAAACACACAGGAGATGTGAAGGAAATGCCTAAACATTTCTTCCTTCAATACTCTTCTATCTCCTGCATAAAAAACCCCAGTATAATTCCTGCAGTATTTGCCAGAGGTTCCAAAACCACTGTTTTCTATTTTGCAATGTGCAGAATGCAAAGGAGAAATAAGACACTGCGAATATTAGCCAACTCCGATCAACCGCCTCAACAACAGGGTCAACAACAGATAGGAGAAGTTAACTCTTCGAACACTGAAGATAGCACATTATTCTCCAATTAAAAAATTGTAGGGGGATTTTCAGTTTTTCATTTGGGAAAATAGAATTTTCCCGTTTAGTTTGAGAAACTACAGCCGTCACACCTTCCTGGCAGAAACCCTTCAGCTTCTATCACCACAAGGTATTGCCTCAACAACCAAAGCTCTCCCATTTTCAGGCAAATAACAGTTGCCTTTAACTGCAGAAATGGACCTCTGGTGAGTTGAGGTCAATGTGCCATGTCTCAAATGACCACTCACATTCTGACATACTGGGGACAAGATTACTGCAAAAAACAGCTGGCTAATTAAACATCTGGACTGAGATATCTCAAAGGAACCAGATTTTTAGAAAGTACCTATCGCTGAGGTACACTGGAGGAGGGGGAGCAGAAAAGGGAAGAAATTCTCCTTATTACTCCTTTAAAACAGCCTGCTGTCACTGATTAAAGAAGGTTCTAAAAATTAGTAACTTTTTTAGTTTGACTCACACTATGCTGAAAGCTAAATATACGGCAACAGCTCTTATGCTGGCTTACAGGTTTAATTTCCATATCTCATGCAGCGTAAACCCTCTTTTCTGTAAGGGTAGATTTGCAGGTGTAAAGAAGCCACCAAGTTAATTGAGAATTCAGGTACCTGTTTCAATGTCAAACCTGTCAGCTGCATCAGCAGGCCATTTACAGGTATCCTGGGACACACAAACACTAACAGTTCTGCCCTTAAGCATTTATAGCATACACTAGATGTATATATATGTATAAACGTTTTTTTAAAACACTCATACCCGAAGTCAATTTAATCCAAGACAATAAAGGTGATCCTCTCTCATTCATGATAATGTAAAGAATTTAAAATGTAAAATAACAACTACAAACACTTTAGTGTTACCAAAGGGCTTCAAAAAATATCCAGATAGGATCTTGGATGCATTTCCTAGTCCCAGAGAAACTTAAAGGAACTTTCCTGTGATCTCAGTAGGGTCAAGTTTCCACTACCATCATGAAACAGACAACTCGTGTATCTGTGTATTTTACTTAACTTATGAAATCATCTTGAGATTATCTCCAGCTTAAGAATAAGACATTTAAACTTAAAAAGATCTTTTAAAAATATTATATATGTTTATGTATAAAATAAAGTATCTGACAAAAAAAAAACCTAAAGCAAAAGTCACAGAAGAAAAGAGATGTGTTAACAACCAAAACAGTATCATTTAGCCATGTAGGGGACCAATGACACTTGTCACTGCACCAAAGGATTTTCTATAGCTGTATTCCGCTGCAGTATTTAAAACGTCCTGCTTCTCAGAGGGATGCAAATATCCCAATTTCCTTTATTTCTGCTCTATACTTTCCCCTCTGTCAAATCTTAAAGCAAGTCACTAGCAGGAATCAATGTAATCTTGGATATTTACCCTTAATATACTAACCAGCTGAAATTTTTTAGCCTTTAGGAAGAGACCTCTGATAGATGCAATCCATTATCGTGCATTCAAGTATAGCATCAGCTCACAAATCTGTCCCCAGTACATGGGCATTTACTTTTTCTGAGCTCAGTAATAATATCAATGTAAGCAGAAGCTAAGGTACCATTACTATATTGTTGTTGTTGCAGCCAAATTATTTGTCTTCAGCTATTGCAGAAGATCATTTATGTTTTTATAGCCCTTCCTGGAGATGTTTTTGCTCAGCCTACTAACAATCATAGAATACCTCGAATTGGAAGGAACCCATAAAGATTGTTGAGTCCAACTCCCTGTTCTTTGCAGAACCACCTAAAACTAAACCACATGACCAAGACAACCCGTGACTTAGATCTACACTGAGCAACACATAGCTTATTACAAGAACATACCTCAGTTGGCACTGCCCTTACTTCCGGGCATCACTCTTTTGTGCAAGCTTCAAAATACCAAAAGCATTTTTCTGAAACTATGGTAAACTTGGAGGCCATGGACAGAGAAGGGAGATCTCACATAGATGGACATCAGGCTCTTACTGGTGTTAAAGATGAGAGCCTGGATTTAGCACTAGAAGATAGGAGCAGTCTAGCTATAATGAAAGACTGCTGATGCAGTTTACCACCAAATGCTTCACCCTGCCAAACACTTGCTTAAATTGCACTTGATGTCACATTTGTCACCTACAGATTGCACGGCATGCAAATACACCTATACCTCAACCACTCATATGCCTTCTTACCAAGAGGTCTCTCATATTGCTTTCAAGAACAAAAAAGGGAACAGAATCATGACCTTTCCCAGTACAAATGGAAAGAAAATAAATCAGGGTAAAATTAAATCTTCAAGAGATTTCAGTCTCACGGAAAGGTTTGAGTTGTTTTGGTGTGGTCTGTTTTTTGGGGTTTTTTTGTGGAGGTAAGTACAAAAAGATTCCTCTTAATAGGGACTTAAATTTGATTTGAGAAGAATTTAGATATAACAAATGCATGTAACACTCAGGAATGTTTGATTTATTACATCTGCCAAAGGTTGTAGAGGAAACAGAGAAATCACTGAGCACAGAACGAGCAGATAAAGTAACATCAGGCAATTTCCTTCATATTAAAAAGTAAAATACATCATGAAAAATTAAAAGGAAGACTACAGAAATTAATACCTTCCCCTCCAAACTCCAGAGAAGATAAAGGAAACAGAGTTACTGTTTGCATGACTGTTGTTGGTTAATCCAGTGGGCAGCAACACAAACCATCTACCTGCATAAAAGAAGTACACATTCCCAAAGAAGAACATATTGATGCCAGTTGCAATCTATCTATCTATATATATTTAATATCCATTATTAGTGATGGATATCTACTGTAGAACTAATTAGAACAGAGAGAACTCAAGAATGTATCAACACCAAAAGTCAAAACTAGAGAATAATGAACTAATCTTTTAACATAGACCCAACAGTTATGGCTCCAGCATATCAACAGTTGTATGTTTAATAAACATATATCAATCCAAAGTTTCAGAGTTTCAATACATACAGATGTAACTCTCAGCAAGGCAAATACTGGCACAGCCTGTCCTTGAATTCATGTTTTTTGTTAATTACATACGCCCTTTACCATTCAACACCCTTCGTAAACAGCTACAGAGCCCTCTCGCCTGAACATCACCAATATATGCATTCTTCAGTATTCAAGAGAGCTGAACCCGCCTAAGAGCCTCAGGGCTTTTCTCTACGAGAATTCCTTCAGACAGATATATACAGTAACATTATATAGTTACATTTGCACCAGTAAACTCCCCCTGTGGACAGAGACTTTGAGAACAGAATGCTTTTTCTTCCTGCAGGCAAACCCTCAGTAGTCTTTGTGTAATTCACTTAAAAGCCTAAAGTTAAAGAAGCTCAAATGCCCAAGTGACTCTGTACTTTTGCACTTTTGCCCAAGTCAACAGCGAACAAAATGAAGAGGTAGTCAACATCCTTGCATCCATAGCTCCCGCTACAACTTTACTACAAAAGGCTCCTGTGGAGAACAAAAAGTCAGCTCTTTGCAACCAAAGAGTTAATTAATAAGATGGGAAAAGAGAAGCACATGGATGTTGGCATAAGGCAGACAGGACAACAAAACATGTGGAGCTTGGGAAAGAAATAACCCATAAAACTGAACCAAAAGGCCACATTCTTATGCAAAACCAGATTTCCTGTTCTTGTCCCACTTTTTTGCCCTCTTTGACAGAACACCCTTGGCAGATTGTCTGGCCTGACAATGGAAAGGTGAAAGCACAGTATAAGCAGTTGCTCCTGCTTGTGCTATCCAACAAAATGCCAAAAGCAGAGTGACCTTCATTCCCGCTGCCAGAAACACAGGGTCAATATGAACGTTTAAAAAGGTTGTCCTGAGCATTCAGCAAGGTTTTTATAAAAACTGTGAAAGGGAAACTTTCCAAAGCTGAAGGAGGAAAGAGAAAGGTCTTTCAGCAGCTGCAAGGACTACCTTATAAGCCTTTCAATTACAGCAGGATGAGCTAATAAAGCTGGCCCTTAAACCCTAGAGGTTCAGTGTTTAAATTGTGATTCAAATTCACAAATGAAAGGCATCTATTTTATGCTTGCTCTAGTACACAGACAAATCAATTAACATCAGAAAACTATTATAGTATTTGACTAAATTCAAAAATGCACTGGAGATAGGCAGCAGACTTGGCAGAACATTCTCCAAAACCCTGCCTCCCACAGTCCTACCATCGTATCACTGTTCATTGCCTGCTTTTGTAAGAATGCACTTTTAAAAGAGGCTTCCCAATCAGTGATAGAATCAAGCTTTCAAAGTACACCACTAGGCTCATTCAACCTGTGGATATGAAATATGCATCTAGTTATACTTTCAATTAAAGCTTATACACTAGCTATTATTCTCTAAACAGCTTTCTACCTGTGATACACAAGCCTCTTCTACTTCTCAGAGACACAGAACAGCCACCTCGAACATTATTTTCTCTAGCTCAGTTATCTCAACAACTCAGCCACCACTTCTGTATCAGTGATCTCCACTGGACAATGAATGGGAGGGAGCAGAACTCTGTCCACCGTCTGAATGGAAAGATGTCCTACACTGACTTACTTCTAAAAAAATTCTTCAGCAATGGGTTCCACATACTACTTCATTCCTATGGAGAACTGGCAACGCTAAACCCAGTAAAAAGTCTCTGATTTCTACAAGGGATAATTACTTTAGTTCATAAAAATCACCATTTTTGGTAGCTTGGTGGGAGGTTTGGATGCAAATGACATTTCAGTGTATCAGGGAGCTCCTCTCAGCTCATTTCTTCAAGGCTCAGCTTTGAAGCAGTGAACCCAAACCAAGCCAACACTGTGACTGCAGAAAAGCCAAGCTCCTACCTGCTTTGCATGTTCTGCCATCGTCTTCTAGCTGCACACCAGTGGGACAGGCACAGCTGTAGAAGGGGTCTCTTGGAGACAGCAGGCACAGATGGGAGCAACCACCGTTGTTTTCTTCACATGGAGTGTGAACTTCAAGAAACCAAAAAGATTTATTTTCATTTTTCTGGAAGCCCTAAAGCCCTCTTTTCTCCATGAGGAAGAAATTATAGATCCCAAATAATTGGCACAAGCTTTAGTGCTAAAACACAGAGGAATCACAACACAAACTGTCTGATTTCCCACACCACTCCCCACCTTCCCACCCGCAGCATCCTACTTCTAGGAGCACCTAAACTGAGACATAAGCAACTAGTGGGGTGACCAGTTCTATGAAAGAAAGGAAAACGTAACAATTTGTATAATTCCTACATTACAGTAGTGTTGCATTTTGGAAATATCTTTTTCTATTGCAAAGCTTTTACAGGAAGACATATCCCTGAATCATCAGGAAATCCAGAGCAGCAACATGTAAAGTCACAATTTTTAATACATAAAAGAAAAAAAGAGTGGGGGAGGAGGTTTGTACAGAACAGGGATGGACATAACCAAATGTTCCTACCTCTTTAGATGGGCAAAAAAATGGCAGCAAAACATGAAACTGTAATCATAAATAATTATGGATAATATTCCCACTTATTAAAAAAAAAATTTGCAAATTGTGCAAGATCCCTACAAAATTACAATCATCTGGACGACTTTAATATAAAAGAACAAAATTTACAGCTCATTTGACTTGTGTTACTTCCACTGACAGTCAAAGAGCAAAAAAAGGGTGAGGAAGGAACACAAGCCTGATCTTAATGAAGTCAATGGCATCTGAGCTATTTTCAGCATATGCTATTTCCCCGTGCGCCATACTTTCTTTGTGACTGACTCAGAAATACTAGGACTCAAGCCTGGGACATTCCTGGAGCTAAAAGCAATGACAAGAATTCAGCATAGACAAACTCTTATCTGGAGCTGTGAGATAAACCAGGGTGCTCTGCATACCCAGCAACCACAATGAAAACTTGTTTATGTTCCATCACCAAGATAATCTCCAAACTCCTTTTGCTTACTTTCAATCCTGTTTACTCACATCCTATAAACTTTATTGGAATAACAAACGTTACCTTTAAGGAAGCAGAATTTACAGTTGGTATAAATAAAGAAGCCAATCCAAATGGCAAGAATGCCTTCCCTAGACAAGAGTTGATTCTTCCCAGAGCTACATTTCTACACCATTGCTTTTAAGTCTCATTCAGAAAAAAACCTAGACCAACTGCCACATGGAATCACATGCACATACAAAATACATGCAGCCTTACTTGAATATTCTACAAGTGACTTCTTCTGAAGTAGCATCATACAATATCAAGAAAAAACAGAAGCACATACATGTTCATCTAAAAGCTCAGAACTAAATCCCTTCCATACTAAAACATTCACAAACTATTTGCTGCATATTGAAAATTAACATGATCAAGTCTGGACTGCAAAAAATGCACTTATAAGTATAATATGAACATTACATATTTTGTGGTAATTCTACACACTAAAAAAAGTCACGATAAGCAGTTTTTTCAATTGTCTTTAAAATAATGGCATTGAAAAGATGCCAGGTGAATCAGTATCATTCTCATTCAGATTTTCCAAACCAAAACAAGTCACTGAAGTACTGCACTGGATTTTGGATTTTGTTACCAACTGGGATGGTGAGTGAGCTTACACCAATTCAGGTTGGAATTTTCCAAGAGAGGTACAGGATTCAAGCACTTACACCTTTAGCAACCAATCCCCTCACAAGCATGCACAACCTTACATTTCACACTAACCACTTTCATGATTAACTTTTTTCCTGACAGATAAGCAATAGTCACGCAAAAAGTTCCGGGGAAATGGAAAACATACAGTACGGCTGCCGATCCGGACTTAGGACCTGGATGTCCATCGGAGAATACAGGGCAGACAATATTTCTCTCCTTTTCTCTCCTGTCCTTTTGTTACAGGCGTGAATGGAGCGTGTTTGCCAGTCCGTCCAATACAAAGTGTCCCCAGACAGCGTCAGAGCAAAGGGATGAGTCAGGCTACCTTCAACGACTTTTTGCCTAGGTGAAAGAGCGAGCAAGGATTAAAAATGGATTGCTTCCACTTGTTACCACGCAGAATAAAAATCTGGCTTTGTAAAAACTCATATAGGAGCTGTCGTCTTTTAACAAATTCATTGGACCAAGAGATTCACCTGGCGATAAAAGTGACAACTAACTGAAAGATGTAAAGTAAGGCTTCATGCTTTCACAGCTATAAAAACACAAACATACTGGGTTTCATAGCATCAAAGTATCTGATTCAGTTCTACACTGACCGCTGAATATCCTTAACTTCAGGAGCTGTGCAAATACCCAAACACAACTGACTTTTCAATGAAACAAGAGTCTGAAGACTGCCCCTCTGATTAAAGCATTACCGGACAACTTTGCCCAGAACTTCAGCTGTGCTGAGTCCTTTCTTGTAGCAGAAAAAGGATGAAATTACCTAAGAGTCTCATTAAATTACCCCTCTTTAACTCAGTCAGCAGCAGAAACAAATATTTTTCAGATTATTTTTTTCATTTAGAGCAAGGGTCACTTAAACATTTTCTAAGGATAATATTTATAATTAATACAAATCAGAAACATTTCAAGATGTTTCTTCAATGACCTCATTCAGCCACACTTCTGAGAATGTGTATATTTTCACACTGGTTATTAGCTGAACTGAAAGCCAAAAAAGACATGACATTTCTAACATGTTTTCCCAGGATCCCCAAATTTATACCTATTGCAATAAATTTGTATAATTCAGATACAATAGTTTTGGAGACATTTATTAAGTCAGAGAAAAGATACTTGACAATTTCTTAGTCAAAACACTATGTAGTCAGTTTTCACAAAAATCATGCAGTTTATGTACACAAAAAAGCATGTCCACACCTCTCAAACCAGTGCTATGACACAACAAACCAGTTTCCAAAATAATTCATCATACAACTTTGAGAAAGTTGAAGTATCGGTGTTATCCTGAAGGAAAGTGACAGACTTATTTTTCTTATAACTATATTCAGATCTGCATTCAATTTTTTTCAGTTGAAGAGATTTAAGGAAAAACAAAAAACAGCTAACATTTGGCAGGGGAAGTATTCTGTTTTATTTTGAGCAGCATAGGTACTTATTTACATTTTCCAGGATGGGGGGAAATAAAAAAGTACCCCAAAATTCTTGATATATATTCAGACATGAACAAGTGTAAAGCAGACTGACACATGCAAACAAGTATTAGCATATACATGAACAAAGCAGATAATGTGGAAAAAAGAAAACAAAAATATTAATAATCTTTCTCTTCTAGAGATAAAATTGAAACTCTTCTAAAATTTCTCTTTCAAATTATCACTACTTCTTTCACCACATTAGAATAAATACAAATACTAATTTCACTTTCTCTTTCCACCCTCACCTTTGCTGTTTCTCTTTGACTAATAACAGCAGTGGCTGTATTATAATCTCATAACAGCTGTTTTCCACTATGTATTGCCCTATTTCCATCATTCTTAGATATCAAGTCTCCTCTTCTCCTGTAATTACATCCCTTGAAATAGTTCCAGCCAATGTGCTTGCAAACTGAAGCTTGCTAAGATACAAGACACAGATTGCTCCAGCAAAATTAATCCACCACACAGAATGAAAATTTCCTTTTTATTTGAATTCTGAAGTAATTCTAAATTGATTCTGGGATGGGAAGGGTAGAAACATCTGAAACATTACAGATTTTTTTATTGACATGTATGAGTGAAACTTACTTTACTCCATGTTTGAGGAACAGAAGCAACTTCCAAAGTTATCATCTAGTCTGAACAATTACAGAAGGAACTATATTCAAAACTGCCTAAAAGTTCGCATGCAGGTAGACATAAGAAACTTTCAGAGTGCACCCTGTACAGGAATATCCTGACCTCAAGCATGCATTTACATACTCTAGCAGTTGAGTAAAATATGCAAGAGTGAGTTAATTTTTTTTTTTAAATGCAAAAGACATTTTTTCCTAAAATACTATCGGATTTATAGTTCAACAGAAATCTGCTTGGGAGGTGGTGCACATGCGCTGATCTATCACGAAGTAATTTGGACAGACTGCTGGAATTAATGTATTCAAAGGCTTGCTCCCTTTTAGGTGGCCTTTCTCTACCTTGAAATGAGCAGAATAGATTTTTACTTGCCAATTACAACTTTAAGGTTTACACATACATCTAAGTAAAGTCTGTACAATTTGCATGTGCCTGATAACCACAGAAACAGCCTGGAAACCTTACACTCTGCCACTCACTCCCAAACAGGACAAACACATTCATGTTGTTAAATGAAAATCTCTCTTTCTGTCTATGAACCTGCAGACAGCCTTTGAGCTACCACTGCCTCCCGTAAAGGCCTTTTCCCTTGTCTACAATTCTGACTGTCAGTCAGTACTTGTCATTTACAATGCCACCATTATCTAACTCTTACACAGTGCTCTCAAAGGAACTTCAGTGTTTTATAAAGGACCTTTATAAAGGTCAATATTGCTATTCTTCTTTTATAACTGTGAAAATGAGGCACGGAATGCATCGCAGTAAAAAAAAAAAAAAAAAAATTGAAAAACACCATGCAAATGCAATGGGTTTTTTGGAGGGAGGAATATTATTTTATTACACAGACGTGCATAAAATAAAACTCCTCCCACTTTTTACCAAATGATTTTATTAACACCGACATTTAAAATGTAATGAAATCATGAAAATGAAAATGACATTTTATACAATCTGAAGACCAGAACCAGACCACGATGCAGAGACAGCTTTGCCAGGACATTTATGGCATATGACACTCACCCTTCAGGACCAATACAACCTGCCCACTGAACACTGCACAGAGTTGAAGATGCAATCTCAAATGCCTAGGTCTGCCCTGTCTGAAGTGTCACTTCTCTTTGTCTACAAAAGCCAAAACTCAACAGCACACTTGGACAGGAGCCTCCAAACAAAACTTCCATAGTGTGCTTTCTATCAATCTTTAGAAAATCTGCTTCCTAATTGCCTGCTGTCTGAAACAACCTGAGTTTGGTTAATTAATAGGCATGGCATAAAGGACACCTTTGGATGGGGCCAAGGACAAGCGTGTCTCAATGTGTATTTGCTGATGGAAAAAAAGACGGTAACAATACTGTAAAATTCCAGTCACTAGTTAAATGTTATATTGCCTAGGGTCAAGGATAAGCATCTCCAACTATTTTCAAGACAAATAAGAAATCCTACTGTACAAGAAGGCTATGAGCAGTCTATAGTGAAATACTGATACAGATAGTCTTACTTTTAAAACCAGTTTTATAGTATGTGAGGCTATTTTCTGCAAGTCTATTAAGAACTGCATTCAAACAGAACATTAAGATATTGGCATTACCCCAGACTACTGAAAAAAAAGTCTCAGTTCAAAATAAATGCAGGAAATGAGAAATAACTTACACCATATTATTGACTAAAGGAAACTTACCTAAAGGAACCATCCAGATTTGCCCTATGAATGAAACTCAGTTTTGCATCAGCCCAGTAAAGTTTCTGCTCATCAAGATCTATCGTGAGTCCATTTGGCCAATAAATGTCTGAATCAACAATTATTTTTCGCATGCTGCTGTCCATTCCTGCCCGTTCTATCCTGGGTGTTTCACCCCAGTCAGTCCAATACATGTATCTGAAAAAGACATACACAAATTAAACCACAATACATGCTGGTTAGCTTTAGGAACAGAAGGTACAGCAACTCTTTGCAAAGCCTGTAATGGTATATACATAGAGGGGTGTACAGACACCAGTGTTTGTCCCCAAAACTTTAACAAAATCCAGTCCCACAGAGCACAAAAGAAGTCCTTCACGAGATCACCTCTCACAAGCTTTGTCTCTTTACAATCTTTTACTGTTCTCTTCAAATGTTGGGCAGTACTTGATTATCATAAGCATTTTTATGTGAGCAGCATCCTGGTGTGGATGGTTATTACAAGTTAATATCCTAAATGACATTCTGAAGCAACTAATTACCTATCCAAGAAGGCAATAACCACAGCTTAACTTCCTTTTGCAAGTCTATAGAGAAAAAAAGATTAAAATCAAGTGCCCTGAAATTTGTTTCTGTCGATAAATAAAACACAAATTCATGCAGACTGAGAAAGAGTGCATTAAATTTTTGGATGCTTTTTCCCCCTTCTATCCATGTCCCAGTTTCCCCGTCACTCCACCTATGAGCAATTTAAGTAGCCTCAAGAGTCATTAACAGAAAGGACCAGATCAAGGTGTGGCAAATCACACAACACCTGCATGAAAAGCTGGGAGTGTGCAGTTAGGAGAGAAATTGTCTGGTCAGAAGAGGACAGTCAGTTCACATCTGGTAAACATTACCTAGCATCATATATCCAGCTTGCAAATGCAACATGTCAGTGGTGCAAATACAACACAGCCAACTCCTAGCACAGCTACCTCAGGCCAGTCAGAGAAATTATACCGCTTTCCCAATGCCAATACAGCTATTTGGGGCATGGGTCTGTGTCAGGAAGTGTTTGACCTGAGTGAGCCCTCAAACAAAATTAGGTGTCTGTGCACTGGACCTGGACCCACCACTCTCCAGGTTCCCTGTGCTTTATTAGATCAATAGGACTGCCACATGGGCACCACCTGGGTAAGTGCACTGAGCTGCATCTAGGCTAAGTCCTCCTGGCACTGGAGCTCCAGAAAAGCATGGTAAAGAGGAATTTATCTACTCAGCCTTGCAAAACGCATGCTTAGTCAGATTTTTCACAACCTGGATTATCCCAGACCCTCAGATCCCTGAAGACAGCGCTGGCTATGCAACCACAGCAGGAACCAAAAAGGAAGTAAAAAAAACCAGTGCATTGTGAACACATGCCTACACACAAAAAGCTTCTTTTTTTTTTTTTTTGGTGAAAGAATGCTGTCCACTTTGGGGATGAAGTGGAGACTACAGCTGTAAATGCTGTCATGCTCCTCAGCAGGATGATCTCCCCTTCACAGCAAAAGATCCCCCTGTAAACTACAGTAGCTCTGTAGCTGCTTTACATGCAGCTGGGGCCATCAGTTCAGCCAAGGAGGAACAGGCAGCTGTACAGTTATCCCCAGGACATGTCCCTCACAACTCACTTAACTAAAATGTTCTGATCTCCGTGTACATACTGCACACCGACTCAGGCGTACCTCCAGTTCCAGGGCAGTCACAGCACCTACTTTTAGACCATTCTGATACAGCCACATATATAATCACTACCATGTTTATCCCACAGAAGGAGGGAAGGTAGGTAACAATATAGATAGACAGACAGATAGAAATTGCTCACTTGGATCACAACACACATACACTTGAGCGTGCACACGTAAAACCAGAAGTTTTCTCGTTGAAATAGTAAAGCTCCCATGCAGATGAGTCCTCCGGTTTCTGAGCTCACTTTAGAGTGGCTGAGGCAGAATCGTGTCTCCAGGTAACTTCCCCAAAATTTCTCAACTTCAGCAGTCAGGGCAGACTGCCTGCTCCTGAAGAAGCAGCAGCAGCAGCAGCTGAGCTGCCCCATTTCACAGGACGACCTATGAATGTAAATTGCCACTCATTTTGGTTTTCCTTAACAAGTCAGGCTGTAATTTGTGGCAACTCGAACTGTGTGGGGAAGCAGCTATTGACAAACAACAGAAGACAGAGAAAAGCAGACATAAAAAAACCTGTCTACGCAACCAACTGGTGAATCAGCCTGTGAAACTGATGTGGCCAAATATTTTTTATCTGGTCAAATCAGTCCTCTGATCCAGCTCATCTGCACTAGCTTGCACCATTTGCATCAAAATCTATGGGAATAAAGACAGACAGAAGATGGACTGTTGGATTAAGAAAAACCCAGCTATTAAAGGTGGCTTTGTGCCATATCATATGGCTATGACAATCTCACTTGTACATACTTATTGAAATGTGTAAATGCAGACTAAAAAGGAGCTTAGACCAAAATAAAAAAATCCCATGACAGTTATTTAAAAGCAAAAACAAAGGAGACAAAACTAGCTAAGGCCTATTAAACCTCTGAAGCAGTTGAAATAAAAAAGATGAAAAAACATCCCCAAAACTATCATTGAGCAAAATTCCTCTCCTCAAGCCTTCCATTAAAATTGCAGCCTGTCCTGAAGTTCAGTGGATTCAGATGAAGGAAAAAAAAAAAAGTCTGTAAGCCAAAGGGTCCTCATGGCTTTTCTATGATATTAAAGAAGCTCCAGCTCAAGAACCTCTGCCTAAAAAATACTCTGTTGCATAATTTCATAAGTGATGTGTACTTACCCGTGGCCACACAAAGACTGCTGTACAAAAGTAGTACTTTCAAATTCACACACAAATTTGTCACAGGAAAATTACGTCTCTACGTTTCAGCTCATTAAGAGACAAAAAGCTCAAATCCCTGTGTCAGTCAAAGGTTTAAAAATACACAGTATTAGCAAAGTTACTGCACCACAAAGAAAAGTTAGCAGGATGAATATGCATTTAGATGATATGCAGAACCATGTGAATGTAGGCAGCATTCTTTCAAAGCACTTTTCTCTCAGTTGGACATTTTTAAAGCAACATACCCCATCACCACCTTGCCGCAAGTGCAGGGTATCCCTGAAGTATCCTAAAGCTGATGTTCCTGGTGGACTTTTCAGAGTATATTGAGTCTCTGCAGCAATCAAGCACCTAATGAGGTAACAGTTTTTCTCCCTCTGTGTGCTACACAGAATCCTCATGGTCCATCACAAGAAAGCATGCCAAGCCATGGAATGACAAATACAGTTTTTGTCTCCATTTAACCTCCCCCCCTTTTCAAAGATTCTTCCGTCCTCTCGTTAGGTAGCAGGCACTGAATTGCCATGAATTACAGGAAACTGGCTCAGGTCTGGGGATCTCTTAACAAATCAAGACCCTGAACTGGGGGTTTGGGTATCACTGTAAGAAGAGATCAGCTGATCAGCTGTTCCTGCAGCAGGAGTGGGCATCTCTGGTCTACCTAAGCCTATTTAAAACCATGCCACTCCCAAATGGAGCGGTTCCTTCCATGGTTCCTACTCCTGGTCCTGACATTAGCATCCTACAAGGAAACAAAAAGAAAAAACACAAAGCCTCTCAGCTTAGCAAACGATCAGTCTGACCAATAGTCCCCCAGCAGTGCTTCTAAAACAGAAGGAGCAAATAAAGGCAGCAACCACCCAGCTGAAGCCATCTATGAAACATAAATGGAGAAAGAGGCAATTCTCATCAACTCCCCCTGGATAAGTCACTCACCTTGGACTCTACCATTAGCTAGGGTAGTCCCCTTCATTCCTCTTCTCCCACTGTAACATCTAGGCTGTTTCGACATTTTTTGGTCAATATAAGGTGCAACACAACATTGGGCATCAGACCATAATAGGCCATAAAATATCATGTTTTAACTGCATACCTGTGAGCGATTTCCAAGACTGCACAAAGTGTTACGCTTCCCTTTTATTGGCCCTCCTCTATTTTGAGTGACCAACCTAGTTCAAACCAAATTAAGTACAGTGTCCCAGCTGAGACACCCTACACTGAGAGTCAGCTGAAGACAGAAATTTTTTTGCAAAAGTTACAAATCCTAGAGAAAAAAAATCCATTGTTATTATGGAAAGAAGGACACAAGCTTAGCTAAAGCAGCACTGCAAACTTAACTGGAACAGTAACAAAGAGAAAATTCTGGGGCTTAGGGGAGCTTTCTTGATGTGATCAGCTACCAAGAGAAAGACAAAAGCTTCCTATCCTTCAAACAATCCATGGATGTGATTAAGAAAATTAGTCTTCTGTCAAAAATACTGAAATTCTCTTTCACTAGCTGGGTTTATCACAGAAACAGCCACACAGGAAAAACAGTAGAGAAATCAAGGATTTTAGTAATGTCCAGCACTAACCATTATGTCTTGCATTTTCCAAGTGTCCCCAGTACGCAGGATCAATTCTTACACAAAGAGGAGATACTTTTCACAGGAGCTTTATAGACAGGGGGAGAACATGACAAAAAGCTCCAAGTGGCTTCTCAGAGAAAGCAATCAGTCTGCATGCCACAACAGTTTATATGTGAGGAACTGATTTAATTCAAGTAGATTTAAATCAACCTTAATTCAGAAGCCTGGAGTGGTAATTGTCATATTATTTCCTTAGAGGGGGAAAAAAAAAGGCTTTTCAAAATTTATTTTTTTAAAGAACATTCAGGAGTCTACATCTCTTATTCATCTCAACAAGAAACAAGCACTTTCAAACAGTCTAGACATCATCAGTGTTTCTGGGCCAGATGACGGTTTAAGACTGAGGTTTTTGTTTTTCAAATATAACCTATTTTGCTAGTGTCTAGGACATTAACAATCCCTATCATTTTCATTTCACCATTTTTAAAAAATGGGTATTTAGCCCCAGCAACGTTTCAGGAAAATAAGTAGACAACGCAAAGAATCTCAGTACCTGTGCTATTATGCCTTCCAGTTTCAGAAGCCAGTTGAAAAGATGCACACTGCATAATAATGAAGAGCCTAAGGCAAGTATTTGGGTAGGCTTTTTGTTTGGTTGATTCTGTTGTCGGTGGTGGTGTTTTTAAATGTAAATTACAGAGTTTTAAATACCCCTGGGCCAGGGCATACCATAACAATTGTAAGAAGTTAAAAATATCAAACCCAGTTTGTACACATTAGATCGATCACATTTCAGCATTGAGATCTGGCATCTGAAGAGTTTTGTATCCAGCTTGGATTGCAACAGGTCAGTAAAACTCTAACAACACTGGGGCTATAAATGAAAAAGAAAACATGAATTCCTTAAGAGCTAATGAAAACAAAATTTAAAAAGGCATTGTGGGCAAAATTCACTGCTAAGCAGCTATAACAAATCAGTACTCTTAAAAAACCCCAACCAAACAGCACTACAGAAGCACTCAACAAAAAGCAGACCTTGGACAAATTGATGGGCTACTATATTCAGTTCTTCAGAGATACTTAAGTGTCTTGCCCCCCTTACTGTTTTTTAATCTTAACTCCAGAGGAAGTTAAAAGGAAGGAGGGGCAGGGGAAAGAAGAGACTAACATGCAGTAACAATTTCACAGCAACTGCACCAATTCTGTTGCTAAACTGAATTGCACTTTCCTACACTAAAGGAACCAGCCAGAACAAAGTAGAGCAAAAGCTTCATCAAAGATATGATACTTCCTTCTGAACATACAACCACTAACAGTCCATCCAGTCCATCATCCAGAAGCCAGAAGTACCAGACCCAATGGAGTTCATAAAATTCAGTTCCTGCTCTATTAGTAAGCACGGTACCTGCAAGCTTCACTACCAAGCTTTCTAGTCAGAACCTAATTAAACAAATGCAGTTCAACTGCAATCAACAAGTCACTAGGTTTTGGCATATAAATTACCACACTGAACCAGGGCTTAAATGGTGCTTCAGTCCTCTCACAAGAAAGTGACTGAAAGCCACCTTGCAAAAACAAATAGATTTTGAAGTTGGCAAACTGTCAACTCCTTGTTCTAGGGTTGGGGTTTGGGTTTTTTGTTTGTTTGTTTGTTTTGGGTTTTTTGTTTGGTTTGGCTTGTTTCCTTTCCCCTGCTTATCTCATTTTAAAATTCCAGGTGCAGGAGGCAAAACCACGATGAAAACCATATTTCCCCTCAGTTTTAAAGCTGCAGGTCACTTCTTATTTCCCGGTGCTTCATGTCTCTTGTCCTCATTTTTGCAAAGATTGGAAATCACGGCTGTGCCCTCAAAGAGCAGCTGATCAGCCATCTGAGCTGGAAGGTATCACAGACATAATAAAAAGCAGCACTGCCCAAACACTTTTTCCATCTCCCAAAATGCAGTACACTTGCCAAATCTTACATAACCTGCTTACACAAAAGGGGCCAGTTGTACAGACGATATAAATCAGTACAAACTTCTCCAATTTCAACAATGTTCTCGAACTTATACAAGCCCATGGCACAAAACAGGAGTTTACAGGAAATTGCTATGAAGTTTAGATTCCTGCACATTTAAAACTAACTTCCCCTGTCCCACCTTTAAAGTTACAAAAACTTCACTGTGAAATTAAACAGCCCCAACTGTTTGCAGAAGAGAAAAGAATGGCTATCCTGCATAGCATTAAGCTGCAAATTACTTACTCAAATTACCTTTTTTTTTTTTTGGCAGTGAATTTTGAGACCTGGATGTTCTTGACAAAAAAACATTACATCAAATCCAAAAATATGCCACAGCAGGTAACCTTTACAACTAATCACACTGTATTCAAAGATGTGTACTTAAAGCAAAGCAAACAAAACCCTCAAGAACCACACTTCTCCACTACAGTTTTCCTGCAGTGTCTTTTATTTTGACTGATTTATTCTTTTAAAATATATACATTACACATTTATAGTATAGTATACATATATATATATACTATTTGGCAACTGAGACCAAAGAGGAAAGAAATAATTGCTTGTCAACTAATGGATGCTCAAATATTATTGAAATGCTTGCAAGGGAAGAGCACATCTTTCCCAACTCACCCACATGGAAAGGTGTACGACACCTAAGCAATTTCTCAAAGTTAGACAAGCACACATTCAATACAGTTCAAATAGTCAGGTTACATGACAGCATGAAGCTGTCATGGAGGGAGGGACTCAAGGTTTCCAAAAACATTAAGTTGGAGAAGGAGGGCAGCAGTAAGGAGATAAGTAAGAATTTCCTAAGGGAAAAAGACCAAGAAGTTTCACATGTTTTTTGCGTTATGCACTTTCCCCTCTAAAAGAATATCCAGCAAATTCATATGCAAGAACTACAGAGAACAGAAAAACAACTTATCCAGTAAGGTTCTGAGTATCTCTAAGGTTGGAGACTCTACAGCCTCTCTGGTGACCTGTTCCTGTGATTCATCACTCTCTCAGCAGAGAAGAACTTTCTTTCACTTATGCAGAATTTTCTCTACTTCAGTTTGTCCCTACTGCCTCTAGGCCTTTCACAGGGAAAGGACTTTCTCCTTTCTCCTACCACTGAGAAGAGTCTAGCTCCATCATCTTTATTCCTTCATATCACATATTTATACACATTGATAAGATCCCCTGAACCTTCTGTTTTTCAGGGTAAACAATCCCAACTCAACCAGTCCTGCCTTCTGTGGCAGATGATCCAGTCCTTTAATGACTTCTGTGGCCCCTTGTTAGGCTCACACCTTCATGTCCTTGTCTCTTGTGCTGAGGAACCCAGAACTGGACACAGGACTACCAGGATAGTTTCACCACCACTGAGCAGAGGGGGAAGTTCACCTCCCTTAGTCTGCTGGCAACACTCCTTCTAATGAAGCCCAGGACGCTGTTGGCTTTCTTAACAGCAAGGGCATATTGCTGGCTCATATTCAGCTCAGTGACCCCAGGTGCCCTTCTTCCTACACAAAATGTGATTTAGTTTAGGAAAGGGAAAAACAGTCCAAATCTCACTACATTCAACCTATTTTAAGACACACTGCAGACACTCAAAATCAAGGGTATCCTCGTATCAAAAAGTGAAGAATGAACTGTTGAACTCTCCATCAGCTTGTGAGCTAGACTTAATCACGTCTACATGAAGTTAAACCTAGATTTCTTCCTCTCTCCATAAGGAACACTGAATTAAAACATATCAGGACAGTCCAAGAAATTATATCTACACATTGTACTGACTTAACAGAAGATGGGATCCGGCAAACATACTGGACAACAGTAATCCAATCGTGCAAGTAAGGTATTGGCTCTCTTATCCATAGATCTCTGACCTTAAACATTTAGCTCAAGCCAATGCATTTTATGTTTCAGTGTGTCGATGCAGTTTAACTCAATGCTCAGGGAAAGGTACACTCCAGCTACAGACAGGAATTTGTCGAGGCATGCAGTCTAAACACATTCATTTGCATGCTTGTATTTCTAAATGCAATAACAAACAAAACCCCATGTAAGTACACTTTCAATAGGTTATGTGGAAAAATTCTTACTTTAGCTTATATTATTGCTTAATTTTACAACAAAAAAAAAAATTAGGAACATGTTTTGACTTAAACCAAAGCGACCCATTCATGACAAACAAAATGGTGCCAGTCCAGCCAGACCAAAATGTTGTATATGCCATGATTTCTACCCTGTGCAGCTATAAACTGCACTCATCAAGTCATCTATTCAAAGCGACTCCCAGCTTCCGTCACCTCTTTGGTCTCAGAGCCAAACCTACATTCCTGACTTCACCTGAGAAACCACTGCAACACACACTGGCACTTTGACCACTAAAGCCATCCTCTTGTTCCTTCTCTTCCCTCAAGAAATTGTGTAGAAATTAACAAGATAAGATTACAATTCCCACACTACTTAATAAGACTAAATGTGTACAGGGCAAAAAAGGATCAGCCTGCAGGATTCAGGATACGAGGAATCACAGAACCTGTAGCAAAAGAGTGCTAACAGGGGAGGGAGTTCAGTAGGGTTAAGGAAGCCTACACATTTTCACCTCATTCCCATGCAATTTGGGAGGCAAGTAAATCACTTTTTTCTGTCATCTCTGAAGAGGCAGCTCTGCTCTCAAATGAAACAAAAGGTCTTTGAACAATTTATGGGCTTTAGTCTTCTCTATGAGCAGGAAAAGGGAGAAATAACCAAGAGACCAAGGAAACATTTAGGGACAGGCTGTCACCATCAAGGACATCCATCTGAAAATTAAAGTAAATAACACTTCCCACGAGAACTTCAAGTTTCTTACGCACAAGACCATTTTCAGCTATTTGGATACACAACGTATCAAAAGCTTTCCAACTCCCAGAAATTACAGCCACATCAAGATACTGGATATGACTCCTAACCAATTTCACAGTTGAGTACTTTTCTTCCATTTTAAGAAAACAACTGTGCTACTCATATATTTGTCATTACAGAGTTTCAAGTAACTAACCAAAAGTTTCAAAATAAATTTCTACTTGCAATTAATTACTAGAGGCATACAGGATGTAAACTAATCTCCAGCTTTCAAGGCAGCAATAATCATGTGGTTATCCTAAGCCCTTGCATTAACTCAGCATCACTTCGCAAAGAGGCCAGACTCAGTGAAAATGTCAGCTGACGCCTGATTTTCTTAAAGATGAGAAACCTACCTACATATACCATGAAGGAACACAGAGTGATCTCTCAGAAAAGTATTGTGAAAATGCCAGCAAATTAGTGGCAAACCACCTCCCTCGCGCTGATCTGTGCACCTCGCTTCTCTTTCATGGTTATCACAAGGGTCCATCTAGCACAGCAGATCTTCAATGATCACTGAAACAAATGCCAGGCCCAAAGTACTATTTGTGCACAGGGACAGCAACCAGCACATGTGAAATGGTGGGGAGTACTGAAGAGGGAGGGAGGAACCATACAGATACACAAGTATTTTCAAGAGCATTAGAAATTGCACATCCAGCCTGCTCTCCTATTACTTACTACCCTGGTCACCTTACAGCATTGGGAATACACAGTTTCACCTGGACTCTTTCACTTGCTGGCAAAAACATGATTATTCAATATCATCACTTAAAAATATTCTGATTTTGTTTACCAGAGCATGGTTCCTGTTTCAAGTCACGCAGATTTACACACCTTGCTGTCTACATTAAATAGACATCACATATAAAATCAAAGTTAGCTTACCAGACAAGATAACCGAGAAAATAATAATAATTAAAAAAAATGCTTGGAAATTTAATTACCTTTCAGAAGTGCAATGGAATAAGTTAGTTAATTATACCGCTTGAATATTTGGCTTGGCACCTAAGAACAGCTCTATTTTATTTCTTGGCTCAGTGTATGGGCTGCCATTACTTGCCACAAAATATTTAAGCTCAAACATGCATTCAGTTACAGAACTTGACAAAAATACCTTGGGAAAATGTAAAATGAAACAAAAGGCTATGTTTTTCTTTCTTTTTCAGAACTAAAAACTGAACATAAATCACTACTGTGTCCATTTAAGCATTTAAGCCAAATTAATATTTACCCATGAGCAGGATCCAAAGCTATTGCCCTGGGCTGATCAAGGTCTTGCCAGAAGAGGACTTTTCTAGATGTTCCATTGAGATTAGCTACTTCTATCCTATTGGTTTCTGAATCCGTCCAGTAAAGTTTTTTCCCAATCCAATCACACGCCAGGCCATCCGGGGAAACCAGACCAGAAATGATGACATTCTGCACCACATTCCCGGTTTGGTTAATGTAAGTTTGCTTGATGGCTTCTTCACTCACATCTGTCCAGAAAACGATGCCTTGTGAATACTGGAAGTCAACCGCAGCAGCATCCTCTAAACCACTGACCACCACAGTGGACTCCAGCTTCGTGCCTCCAGCATCCACCAGTCGAACGTCCCGCCGGTTGGCAAAAAGCAGAAGTGGAGATGCTACAGAAGAGAAAAAAAAACAGAAAAACACGTCAGTATTATTGTCATCTACAGATGTTAAAGCGCTGAGTGTATGTGGCAGAGGAGAATTTGTTTTCCCAGATCAGCAGGGCACGGATTACAGAAGTTTCACATAAGTGAAAAATGCACAGTATCCAAAAGCCTCTTCTTTCCATATGTCAGACAAAGGTGTAAAAGTGAGATAGAAGAGCAGGCCCAATTCTCTGTCTAAAGGATATGAATAGCATCTTCAACATAGTTGAGAGTTCGAACTGAGACTTCTCAACAATACCTGTCAATCCACAAACCCACATTCAGAACAAATTAAGTCTTTATGATCTAAAAGCTTGGTTCAACCAGTTGAATTAGCAGCAACACACAGAAAGCATGTTCTGATGCCTTTTAGTAACAGGCTGAAAGCTAACAGCACTAGACACGACACCCTGAAATGCTCCTATCAAGTGCCCTCCCAGATGGCAAAAATTGCGACAGTTTCAGAACTGTCTTCTCTACTGCACCACAATGCAAGAGAAATTCAGGACAGAGTTTGAAGGCAGACAATGACGTGGGTTGTGGAAGTTTGCGGAGACTGCTGTTAACTGAAAGAGGCAGCCAGAGCAAAAGGTCAAAGGTTCTCCAACTTCCCCAACCTCCCCTCAGTTCTTCTAACTGGAGCAGTAGCTGCTGGAGTTCTACACCAGTCAAGTGCTGACTCCTAGCTTCATATATAACCATTTCACCACTTCCAATGCACACTCTGCAGAGGTCCAGTTACTTGCCACTCAACTCAAGGAACAACGTACAGAACAGAGCAGCATATAGTATATATTCCATGGCTTCAAGCCTGTTATATAAATACCTTTAGTTTAAACTCATGTTCCTGTATGTAATATATGAGAGTTACCTCTTGATATTGTCTTTTAGATTCAATTCCTTCTGCACTTTCAAAAGAAGACAGTTTAGACAGGGTCTGAGTTGCAGGTCTGTGATGCTGGCAGTCCTGCCAAATGCTATTGCCTTTTTTGTGAATTCTGGCTCTGGCTACATTCTCACTGCAGAGTGTGCCACTGCACAGGCAAAAGAGAAGTATATCTTTGACAACAGCTTATGTTTTTATGTGCAGGCCAAGGACCTCAGTTAGAATGAACAATTCAACTTAAGATGAATTCAAAAACACTCAGAAAAATTCAGAATTTTTATTACTATTCTGCATGGCCTTTCTTTTCCCCCCCAGGCAGGAAAGAGATTATTTTATTTTTCTTTTCGGAGGAACACTATGCTGATGTAATAAGGAAAATTTAAATCAGTTGGTGGTTTTAGTGAGGATCTTGGACAGCAAAGACAACCAACTGTTATCCCTGATATTTCATTGAAAATGTAGTATCTTTGTTGTCTACAATATTTAACTCAAAAAAGTTTATACAGCTGGAGAAGAATTACTTGTTAAGAAATGAAGTCTCACTATCCCTCATATTTCATTTCCTAACATGCCAAATCCCTCTCTCGGTCATCTTTAAAAACACTAGGAATAGTATCATGAGAGCCCAACAGGTTAGTTGTTGAAAACAGACAAAAAAGCGTCTAGAATGCCAAACACTCGTTTTGTTCTCTGCAACTCATTGGTTCCCCATAACGATGTCTATTTTAAGTGGCACTGTACCAAACCATTTGAACATTTGGAAAGTTTGATGTTAGCAGGCTCTAAATCACAACTTCTTTGGGGCAGAGAACTTCTTAAGTTATGCACATTGCCTCACAAAACCAGCCCCGTATCCGGTCAAAGATCAAAGCTGTAAAAAGAAAAAAGTCTATGTAGAAATTAAAAAAAAAATTGGTTCCAAAAATGTGTTTAGAGGAATATGAATAGATGGGTTTTCATCTAGACATTTCCAAGCTGAAGCCATTATTAACACTACTACAAAGGAAAAGGCAACCTGAAATATCAAGTCCAATCAATAGCAGAGGAACTCAACAGCTTCTTAACTAAAGATCAGACATGAACAATGTCTAATCCAATCAGTATCAACATTATCCCAGCTCCCTGTCCCTTTCAAGAGATTTCTTCCCCACTGATGTACACAGTAGGGCAACAGCACGCAGATAAGGCATTAACCACCATGTTCTCTGTCACTTCTGTGCTTCAGAGTTGTCCTGATTGAAGTGCAGCCACATTGTGTTGCCTATGAACACCCAGCAGGGAAATCACACTGCCCTGCTTGCAATTGTGTTAAAATATTACTGTGCTATACACCCACATAAACTGATTGATTATTGAGAATGGCCAGACTTTATCCCCTTTAAGTATTCAATTTCCTTTGGAAAATGACAAAAAGAAAAGGCAGAACTCTGATTCTGAAAACTATATTCACTTCTCTGCTCCTCCTCACCAGCCTATTTTATTCAGTCCAAATTTTATAAAGGATGGTTACAGAACTCTTAAAAACCAATATGGGTTGGGAGTCCCCCCAAACAAACAAAACAACAACAACAAAAAGACAAAAACTCCAACAAAAAACAGTGACCAAAACAACTCAACAATAATTCTTGCCTAGAATGCTGCTGAAGAAACCATGTGTCTCACATCTTTGAAAACAAAGCAAAAGTCAGAAGAGCAATTAAATGCTCTGCTTCCTTGCATTTATCACTGGCCTTGCATTTATCACTTCAGGTCACAATATGATGGCTCATTAGCAGGCAAAGTTAGCTTTGGTAACTCTGCAGTTTTGACTAAACACAACCTCCAAGATTTCCCAAGAAAAGTTCACAGACCTTTTAAAATTTTCAACTTTCCCAGTTAGTAACCAGTATATCTGAAAGGGGCAGCCAAGACAGCAAATGCATTTCTGAAAAGATGGATGCATAGCATTTAGTTTCACAGAATTACTAAATGCAACAGTTTAGAAATTCAAAGGACACATTCATACTCTATGCAATTACAACCAACAGGGTTTTTAAGGCATAAGAATGAGAAAAAAAGCTCAAAAAGCTTCAAAACAAATGGCATTGACCAAAATCTTAATTTGCTGTGCCACTAATAAACCATCATAGAAATGTAAAATCATCCCAATGACACACGGTGCACGTTGGTTTATTCAGAATCCCACTCGTATGTAAAATCAAAAATTAATTTTCAAGTACACGAAGACCACTCTTCTTTCAAATCATGCTGTCTTCTCAATCCTGAACTGGACCTGACTGTCTAGAGAACACTCTTATCCTTGATGCATTTTATTCTTTACTGCAAAACTCTTGGCAAGGCAAGAGTTAACCGAAAGGCCAGTTAACCTCGGTTTCTGAAGAGAGGGATCACAGAATCACAGAATATGCTGAGTTGGAAGGGACCCACAAGGATCATCGAGTTCCACTCCTGGCCCTGCACAGGACCCTCCCCGAGAGTCACACCAGGTTTCTGAGAGTATCATCCAAACACTTCTTGAACTCTGTCAGCCTTGGTGCTGTGACCACTTCCCTGAGGAGCCTGTTCCGGTGCCCAACAACCTTGTGGGTAAAGAACCTTCTTCCAATATCCAACCTAAACCTCCCCTGACACAACTTCAGGCCATTCCCTTGGGTCCTGTCCCATGTCACCACAGAGAAGAGATCGGTGCCTCCCCTCCTCTTCCCCTCACGAGGAAGTTGTAGACTGTGATGAGGTCTCCCCTCAGTCTCCTCTTCTCCAGGCTGAACAGATCAAGTTGGATGGGGGAGACTCAAAAAAACTAGTAATAACTTTGACTACCATTAACCTTCCCATAAGCTTATTTGTTTCACAACGAGAGGAAATATCCCTTACTTTAGAAGTTATTCCATGGTTAGAAAGTTAGGAGACTCAAAGGAACACTCAGTGTTATGCTCTATTTTGATCAGCAATACTCCTGACAATTGCAAATTGCTTGAAAAGGGAAACGCCAGCTTTTATTTTGAAAAAAAAATAAATAAACAGTAAAAGGATGTGTGCTGAATGTGGAGGACAAACTGTTTATATTCAGTCTATTACCACCCAATTGAAATGACAACATTTTAATGTAGTTTCAAAAGAAAATATCTTTTTCAGCAGAACTACAAAATTACAACAGATCATATTTGTCCATAATACGCAATATTTAAAACCTCTGTACACGCATGGAGTTCATAATCCTTGGACAAAGCAAAAAAGGAACCTGAAATCTCACAAATTATGAAATAAACTCTAAACAGATAATAGCCTAAACTATAGAAAGTTATAGACTTTCCTCTTGCAGCAATTCTACAATCTTATTTGGATCATGCAGTACTTGATCAAAACCACTTCATTCTAGAAAGACATATTATTTCTATTCAAAACCCCACCAATTTTCCAGTGGTTTTCAGCTAACTGGAAAACACATCCTTGACCTGACAATGGAGTGAGCTATCTACACACAGGCTTACTGTGCAACAGTGTGAAAACAGAGCTTCTCATCAGTCTATTAACTGAAGAAAAGGAAACACTCCTGATGAAGCTGGGGAGGAATCAAGCAAGGGTTAGACTTCCAGCTTTGCTCTCGATCCCTCTGAATGCTCGTGGGCAAATCTGTAATTTGTCTGTGGTCAGTTACTAAATTTGAATTGTTTTACCCGCGTTGGGAAGTTGTCTTGTGCAGACACAATTTAAGACTGAAGGATTTGTACACTTTTGTGCAATTCATTTGGTTGACCACTATAAACAGAATCAATTTTAGCATGACTACCACAGTTCCCTCCCCATCATCTCCATCATATTCATAAGTGATATAAAAAAGCATTTTTTAATGTACTGAGGCTTAAGACTCCTCTGTACTTCACATATAAAAACATAGTAATCTTTCTTTTTCTCTGCCTTCCATACACCTCTGTTAAAAACATAAGCTGAAAGAAATATGGCAAGTCTAGTGCCATCTGCCCACCTTTAACTACCTTCCAAAAGAACAAGCCAGCATGCCGCTTCTGAATTCAGTTATTAACTTCCACTGTTTTAACTGTACCAATCCCACCTTGAGTACTTGAATTTTATGAAGTGCTTCAGGGGGACACATTAGCCCCAGCAAAGTGACATGGAACAAACAACTACAAATATAATCTTTGTTATTAGTTTCAGTAATAGTTTTCTTAAAACCAGTTTGACAGGGTTCACCATACATATTAAGACTGAGATGATCATGAATGATAATCAACAGCGCATTTGTCATCAGTTGCTGGTTTGTTGCAACCATTCTAAGACAAGCTGAGCAAGAGTTTTAAGAAGTTATATTTATACTACTGCTTCATGGTTGTTGACATGACTACATTTTGACTCCTTCTCCTTAAAATCAAAATAGAAAGACATGAGAATACTGAGGCATGTGCATGATTTCTACTCTTGAAAGCACCAGAAGCACAGAACAAACACAAATCCTATGTATAGCACAGGAGAAAAGCCTTACTTAACATTTCTTAAACCCGTTAACTAGGCTAAAGGTCATGGAAAGGTTTAACTGTGCTTTTAAGAAAAGTGAGGATCTTGGGAGCCTGGTACACAACATAAAATGAAGATCTCATTTTAATAAGCATACAAGCGAAAACAGCCATCCAAAATTACAGTATGCGCACCAACTTATATTTTAAATATTACTTCAATTTTTAACAGGACAACTGCAATGAAGACCTCTGTGGTTAAGCCATCTGTACTGCTGGACAGGGAGAACAGCATAATTCTTGCAGCAGTCAATGTCCTAAACCACAAAAACACTTATTACCAAGGAGCAAAAACCCCCACACACCCCTGCCACAGGCACACAAGATGGTAAAAAATAAACATGTCAAAACTTTTGCAACCAAGGGTGTACCATCTCATGGAAACTCTAAGAGGGGATATGGAGTAAGCATGCATCAGTTTTCTATACTTAAAAATAGCTGCTATGCAGAAACAAGAGCGTGTTGGTGCGGTCCTAGTAGCTATAAATTAATTGGAGAAACCAGTTCTGCAGCACCAAATGATCCCTCTTGTCCAGCTCTACTCTCTGGAGCATAAGGAGGCTTAGACCTTAGATGTCATAGAATCACAGAATGGTCTGGGTTGGAAAGGACCTCAAAGATCATCTAGTTCTGATCCACCTGCCATGGGCAGAGACACTTTTCAATAGGCTGCTCAAAGCCTCATCCAGTGTGAGGCTTGAACACTTCCAGGGATAGGGCATCCAAAACTCCTCTGGGAAACCTGTTCCAGGTCTCACACCCTGACAGTAAAGAATTTCATCTTAATATCCAATCTAAACCTACTCTCAGTTTAAAGCCTTATCCTGTCACTACATCCTGTAAAAAGTCTCTTTCCATCTCGCTTGCAGGTTCCATTCAGGTACAATGAGGTTAACTCAATGCCTTCTCTTCTCCAAGTCGAACAATCCCAGTTCTCTCAGCCTTTCCTCACAGAAGAGGTACTCCACCCCTCTAACCAACTCGGCGCCCCTCCTCTGGGCTCACTCCAAAAGGCCAATGTCCTTCCTGTGCTGAGAAGCCCAGCCCTGGACAGAGCACTGCAGGTGGGGTTTCACCAGAGTGCAGTACAGGGGCAGAATCACCTCCCTCGACCTGCTGGTCACGCTCCCTTTGACGCAGCCCAGGATGCTGGGCTGCAAGCACACATTGCTGCTTTGTGTCCAATTTTTCATCCACGAGCACCCCCAAGTTCTTCTCAGCAGGGCTGGTCTCAACCTGTTCATCCCCCAGCCTGTATCGATACCAGGGATTGCTCCCACCCAGCTGCAGCACCTTGCACTCGATCTTGTTAAACCTCGTAACATTCCCGCAGGTCCAATTCGCAAACTTGTCCAGATCCCTCTGGATGGCATCCCATCCTTCAGGTGTGGTAACCACACCACTCAGTGTAAGGCTCTTTCCAAACATTTAGGAAAGGAAGTTTTACACATGCTGTCACCCTTCTGGGTGCTAAATTCAATGGCTTAGCTCAAGGACAGAGACAGCAGCTGATGGCAGCCAAAAACTCACGAGAGGAAACTCACACCACTGGAGTCATAAGGAGACAGGAAAGAATGTAAAATAGGAGAGAATCAAGCGCAGAAGAGAGACGAAGGTAATCAAGAGTTTAGCCAAACCTGCTTGCTAAAATCAAGCACAACTAAAAAACCGAGTCTGACAACTTCCTAGACAAGAAGGGACTATGGCATGTACAATCCCACACACACGAAAATTTATGTCAGTCTTATAATGTAACTGTTATATATTTAGCAGGAAAAAATTATTATCTCTGAAATACTCTAAGCTCTGCATTGTGGACCCTTGTCCTTTTTACCTGGCAGCTGATATTGCTGCAGAGAATCTGAAACCATCAACTTCAAAAGATAAGATTAAATGTTGATCTTTCTGTACTAACTGCACAGACTCAACCAGAGTTTAAACTTGCCAAGTAGAATCCTCTAAAGAATAGAGGGTTGTGGCTGTCATCCTCAAACATATTATTGCACATAAACTGAATTCTATAATTACTAAATTATAGAATATTCTTGCTGCAACATAGAGGTATGTGGTAGCAGTTTGCAGGGCACAAGACTAAAAAAAATCAGGACTCCTTGTTTTCACTCCCACACTATACCCCCTTAGCAAGGGGGTGCAGGTACTTGAGCAGGTAATTCAGCCCAAAGATTTTTAAAAATCATTCCATCCACTACAAACATTCCCTTCCTTCTGCTGTTAATTATCAAAAAGGGCTGCAGTGAAGCCTGCTCACGTTTGAGCAACACACTTGAAGATATTCCAGCAGAAGGCTCCATGGTGTACTCAGCTTTTCATTCCTGACATGGCTGACTTCTCTCAGTGAGCTGATCCTGTCAGTGATGGTTGGTTTGTAGTACTACTTTAGAGGAAAATACACCCTTTCCCCAAATGACATCCCATTCCTCTAACCCTCCACAGCTCAATCCATTTGACCGGAACTTCACTTTCCAAAATGTTCTGGTTATCAAATAAGGAGGACTCATTTCCATTTAATCTGATTTTAGTTAGAATCAAGGTCTGAAATTCAGGGGGAGGCAGGAGTGTTATTTTAAATCACTAAGAATATCCTACATTTACACACATTATGTGCAGCAGATGTCAGGCAATTTTTGTAAACTTTACTCTTTACCAGCCTATATTATACATTATTTATATGGTCACACCAAACATACACCAGTGCAAAGCAATCCAATCCACACTAGTATCCCATATTATATAATATATTTGGCGACAGCTTTGTTTATATATGCTAAGTATTATCTTGGGTATCACTGCAGAATACTAGAACACAGACAGCATCTCAGTGATCTGTTTGCCACCAGGCTACAACAAAAGCAAGGCTGTTCATCCATCAATGTACCTACATGAAATGACATGGCTTTAGCCACAAATATGTTTGCAAGTTTATGTAAATACATTATGTAAGTTTAAAGGACATCTGGTTTAGCAGCAGCAACCTGGAAACAGTCCATCTAAGAGTATAAAAAAAAGTTTAAGTGGGTTTAGAAAACATACAAAGCTTCTTATTCTCATCTAGGAGAGGAGCTGGGAAGGCAGTGAGATGAAAAACAGTAAAACACAGACCAATCAGAAAATGCTTTTATGAGAGGCTGAAGTTCATTTCTTCTTAGCCAGTGGAGAAAGGTCACACTAAGGAAACTAGATCAGGTTAGGCTTTGTGGCTTCAACTGATGGGGAAGAGAATGCAGCCATGATGCAGAGGAAAACATACTCTGACGATACTGGAGCACACCACAGCAGCTAAAGAATTGCTTACAACAGATGACTTTTAATAGCAGTTGGGTAGCCATTCCCCAGGTATGGCTTTTGTACAGTTAGTTCCTGCCTTAACAAAGGAGTTCCATTTGTGTGTCTTGAAATCGAAGACCAAAAGAAAAGACAAAAAAAGAGCTCAGTGGACTGAACTCCTCATACCATTTCACTGAAAATCTTGATTTAGGGGATCTGGGTTTGCATGTGTTCATGCCAGGTTTTTACTCAAAATAGTTTTAAACTCTCCCAAGTAATTCACATCACTGCTTCTGCTGCCCTCCTGAAGCAGATGAATTTAGCAGCTTTATCAAACAACAATGTTAAAATATTGTTAAAAGAATCTTTTATTTTGTTTTTTTAAACAAATAAGCAGCAAGTCTTTTGAAGATCTTTTTATATTTTTCGTCTGCATAGGGTTCTTTGCCCCAGTAATGACAGGGTCTTAGGAAGACAAGATATTTACTTCAGACCACTGATTTTGTTTGGCAGCCTAGCTTTTAAATAATAATGTTACCAGTAACAACAAAATATAGCACTGATTATATACCATGTCATCTCCATCAGCCCAAATTAGTTCAGTCAAGAGAAGCCAAAATATTTCTCTAAAGAGCATGCTCTGAAGAAGTCCAGCGAAGGTGCTTTACAAAAATTATTAAATTTAAGATTTGTTCAATTTATCTGGCTTGCAATTAAATATTTTTAAAATCTCCAACAACACAATCTGAACAAACTCATTATTGTTCTGTCCTGTTTCTAGTTACATTACGTACTTAAAGTAAAAAAGTTTTCACATATCAAAAAAGCCAAATTATTGGATTCAGTAGGCATAATTCAATGCACTTCCATCTCTGCAGATCCTGGAAGCAAGCTACATGTGTTCAAGATCACTTTTCTGTGGACACATTACTTTAAAGGAGGGTTCCTCGAACTTGTGTCTTTTCCCACAGACCACCCATTAAGGACACTACACAAAGCCCCTCCTGGTGCACAAGGCCATGGCTCTCTCAGACTGCCCTTACTACTGCTGTAGCAAATACTGAAATTGGTTACATAGAACAGCAACTTTCATCTTCTTTTAACACAGCTTTAGCAGCTGGAAAGGAGTCCATGTGACCCGCCAACACTACAAGGACCACCAAGCAACACACAGAACATACTTAGAGATCTGCTGAAAAACTAAACAAAAACCAGAATATCAGCCATGATTTGGGGACACGTCAACTTACGATGAGATACTCATCAGATAAGACTTGCAAACACTTTAAACATTTTATTTAGAGGAGAACATGATTCACTAGAGCATATAGCAATATTCATTTGGTCTGTTTTGTTAGAGGAAATTTCTAAACATTATTGCAAAACTGGTTCCTGGCAATCTCTCTCTGAGCAATGCACAACTGGTGTTCGGCAAAACAATTTTGAGGATTGCAGCCTCATGAAATCCTGACTAGCTAATGCTAAACAGATACGTCTGCAGTCAGAGTCCCCACCTCTTTCTGACCTCAGTTTCTCACCCAAGCATTTTACAGAGGTTAAAACACACATGGGATTTTCCCACAAGCAGAATACTGTTCGCAACAATCTGTTTGTTCTTCTGAGGATTCTGTTGAAATTTGCTATTCAAGAACCACACACACATGACAGTTTAAATACCAATATACCATCTACTGGGGATTAGGGTATTTTGGCTTCAGACAAAAAAACAAAAACAAGCTCTGAAAACTAGTACTTTGAAAATGGCTGCTCAACTGAGCATTCTCTAATCTTACAAGTCAACTTTGGAGTTTGATGGAGATTAGAACCTGCACGGAACTCCAAGGAAGGTTAAACTGACAACTTCCATTAAACTTTAATGAGGATAGTCAAAGCTCCCAAGGTACACTGAAAATCCCAGTCTAAATGTAGACCCCACAAGGAAGGTAAAAACTTTAGTTCTCTAAGAACAACTAGGCAGTGGTACTGTATCAGGAACAGTGTGGCCAGCAGGACCAGGGAAGTGATTCTGCCCCTGTACTCAGCACTGGTTAGGCTGCACACTGTACTGTGTCCAGTTCTGAGCCTCCCAGTTTAGAAAGGATGTTGAGGGGTTAGAGTGTGTCCAAAGAAGAGCAACCAGACTCGTGAAGGGTCTGGAGAAGTCCTGTGAGGAGCCGCTGAGGGAGCTGGGGTTGTGAACAACCTGGAGAGGAGAAGGCTCAGGGAAGACCTTCTCACTCTCTACAACTACCTGAAAGGAGGTTGTAGCGAAGTGGGGGTCAGTCTCCCAGGCAACTAATAATAGGACAAGAGGACATGGTCTTAAAGACAGGTTTTCCAACCTAATTGATTCTGTGATACTTCACAGGTCTGCTCTGGGATGTTTGAGTCCAACACAGTGCAGAAATGGAGGCACTGGAGACAGAGACCCATTGCATACACATGGGTGATCCACTGGAGCACACCACAGCTGCCAAACCTTCCCCATGTTAAATTAACAACACTGTGATATAAGGAAGGCTGTCACAGATCTCACACACCAACTGTTGTTGCAAGATATACCAAGCAACTTCTACTTCACAGACTACTGCACTCGATGCTCACTTCCTCCAGCTATAAAAAGGTCTGGTCTTTACATTGCTGCCTATAAGAGCGAAAGATCCTGTAAGCACTTACAATTTGTAACCCTGGGTCCAGAAAACTAACTCTATGGGAAATATTTAATGACAAATTACTTACTCTGAAGGAAGAGTATTGCTTTACAATGTCTCTCATGCAAAAGTCTATAGTGACTCTCAGCTAGAAGCTCAGTTCAGAAGACTCTGAGAACTATGTTCTGAGGCACGTCACTCAGCAAGTCACTGAGAAGATACTAGCATAAAAATAAAGATTCTTATGGCAAGTACATACATGTCAACAGCAGGTTCACAGCCTTTTTATGAATGTATACTGGTATCACTACTGCAGCACAAGTTGAAGTGTTCAGTAAATAAAACAAACTTTTGTTACCCATACTTGTTCAGATACTAAAGAACAAACACTTTACCTTCTTCCTCAGCCTGTTAGACATCTTGGTTGGTTATCTGAAACACTAACTTGTTTATTGCCTGGTCACACAGTGTGTTTGCATCGAACTATTCTGAGGTAGAACTTAAGAAATTAAGGGCCTCAACGTGGTATGAGTAATGGTGTCTTGTGCACAGTGCTAGCAAAGTGCACTCCACCCATTACCTTCTTTTTGCAGGATGGTGGGTGGATTATGAACGAATTCCTCACTGAATTGTGTTTCTATACTGGACCCAGAGATCTGAGTTAGAAATGGATGTTTACGGGGTGGCAGCACTGGGAAGAAACTTGGCAGATGTAGATTCAGCTGTCATTCTACCAGACCACTCTGGTCAAATACTGCTCCTCTTTGCATTGATTCTGCAAAACCAAATACCTGCATTGCTTCGTCAGAGAGAAAGTTTCATATTTTAATTAAGGATTCTTTAAAGTACAAACTTGTATTTTGTCTAATACCTTAGACACTAGCTTCAATTCCATAACAGTGTTTACCATATTCAACACACACTGGAGGTGTCAGCTGACTCCTGACAGTTTTCTTTGTGAGAATTAATATGGTACTCTGCTTCTACTCGCAAAAATTGGAAAGAGCCTGTCCACTGAGATTTTTGGTATTTTCTGATTTCAGAATAAGCAGAAGTGGCACTGAAGTAGTCTCTTACATGGCTTTGCCAAAATGGTTTAGTGCAGAGGCAGTGCTTAAAAATAGAGTTCGGGGATGTGACAGGAAAAAAATATACTTGGAGATATTTCACATTCTGTGATACAGAGTGCATGACAATAATTTTGCTGTTGTTATTCTAAATGCAATAGGCGTGGAGTTCCCCTCACCCCCATGACATGCTCAGTAGAGTTTTAAAACTGCAGAGGAAACTGAAGATTTGTCCTACTTTTGTATAAACTTGTTTAGAAGAATGCAGACAAAAAGGTGACTTCCTTGAACATCTAAACATGACTTTTGCTGTGAATAACAGATCAGGTCAATCCATGAACAGAAAAAAACTCTGCAGTGTCCAGTTTTTAGATTCTGGATGTCAACGGGAACAAGGTTTGGTTTGCTTTCCCCCCTTCTTTTTCAGTTTGTTTTATTCCTCCTTGGTTTGGCAGACAGCTGTCTGGCCAATAATAGTAGATTACATAGCGATGATGGTTCCAAACTTTTAATGGATAAAACAGTGGTTCTACATAATTTGGAAAATTTGGCTTGCAAATTTTCTTCAGGACTTGAACAAATACAGGCTTGACAAAGGTATGCTTGTTTCTGATCTGAATTGTTTCCAATTTTTATTTCCAGTTCCAGATGTTTTGTTAACTCCAAAAGACACAAATCTCAAGAAAGCTGAAAAAAGATATTTTACTTCTATCTCCACTAAAGATACGATCTGTACCCCTGAAAATGTAATATATTTGCAAACTGCAGAAAAAGACTCAGAAATAACAGCATGTGCTGGCTTCAGCTGCTGGCAAACGCTATTCATTGGAACAGAAGTGTAGTCAGATGTGGAAGACTCAAATGTTGGTTCCACAACTGGCATGGTTTTCTTCTAGCATATAAGAATATTCCCAAATAAAACAACCTTGTTAAATGGAACCTGCCACATGATACTGAGCTTTAAAGGGTGTGAACTTGAGAGAAGTTCTTAGTGCCAAGTTGTAGACAGGACTTCTGACTTTTGTGCAAGTCTCATGACTATGTTTCAGTCAAATATTCAAGACTGAGATTTTGTGAGAGCTTGTTAGGAAGGAGGACAAAAAGGAAATGAGGTGAAAAGAAGTATTTAAGATAACAAAATCTGGAACATTGTGCTTGTATTTATATCACTGATAATACTTAATTTACCTAGTCTAATGCAGCAAATAGAGTAATCTGCTCCAAGCTTTTCAAATCACTCCTTGCTGGAGATGATTCTGCTTTAGCCAAGAACATTGGTTGAAAAAAATCAATTCCTTATGGCTCCTTTTGTCTTTTCAAGGTCAATGTTTGTCCTGGAAGTTATCTGGAGCAAAAAGGAAGATTTTATGCCCTATTCTTTATTATTATTATCATCTGTTTTTCAGTGTTGTGGGGGCAAAGACATGGCACTTCTCTTAATTTAGCTTTATCCCAAACAGCTATCAAAAAAATACTGGACTTGTTAGAGAAGAGAGCATGTTCAGGATTCTACCATCCTTACTTCCATTTTTTGTCAGAAGTTGGCTATGGGTCAGAAAAAAAAATAATCTGACTTGCTTTATTTTTAAGTTAAAATGATCATAGCATATTGCAAACTGAGTCAAAGAATCAACTCTTCCAAGATCTGGAGGGAACTGCTAATTAAAGAGGTGTTACAATGTCATTTAATGCAGGTGTTTTGATAAACACATTTAATGTGCCTTTGGTAATCAGCGTAATGGAATAGGATCCTATGCTCTTTGGGGCATGCCTGCACTCTGCTGTTAATGCAAATTAATGCCAGCATTATCTTCAGTGGCATTGCTGTTCACATAATTGCAAAGCGCATGGTTAGCTTGAATTGATCTGAGTAATGCAGGTAAGTGAATATTGCTCATTAACTGATTATATTCTTGCTTTACAGGGTAGATCACATTCTATTATCATTTATCTGGCAGCCATCATCTGCAACTGTGACACATTTTTATCCCTGAGTTCAAATATTCTTGGTAAGGTCTTCCCAGAGATCATATTTACTTCAACACTTAGTTCCAAGGACTCTTAGTACCAAACTAAGACTTGGTAGTATGTAATTGTTGGACAGAAGAGCTTAAGTGTTTTCCCCATTAAATTATTTTCCCTTTAAATTGGAGATGCATGTGGCTTGCTCATAATTCTGCTGAATTATTGCAAATTAGAGAAGATCATAAACTGGTAAAATTTGTTTGTTCTGTCAGACCTAAGTACAAATGGTCCCTAATAAAGAGCAATAAAGTACAAATGCTAGCTCACATGAGGAAACATAACATATTCATCTGTTATTTGCCCCTTCATAATGTGGAATTTATGGACATTTCCAGAAAACAAAATTGTTAGCTCAAATCCTCCAGAACAGGAGAGTCTCCACATTTGGAGTTGTATTGATAATATTCAAAAGAAAGGAGGTTGTATCAGTCTTCTGTACTTGAATTATAGGCTGGCAGTGCACATGTGCAGGATGGGAAACATTTTGGAATTCAGTCCTGGAATGCCCCATTTTCTCTTTGGAAAAGGTTTTGAGTCTCAATAACTGTTTAAAAATTAAGAAAATCTCAGGGACAATTGAAATTTGGAGCCTTCAAAGAAGTTACATAGGAGCTGTTCAACATTTCTTGTTCTGTTGTTTTTGCAGATAATTACTGTTCTTCATCACCTCAAGATTATTAACTGGTCACTCTTCTCAGTGTCTGTTGAACTCTGGTGTTTGCACAATTGTGTGGCATGTATGTGATAGTGTGATATGTAATCAAGGATAAAGATCCCAAAAAGGAGACTAAAAACACCATTAAAGAAGGGGTGGTGCTCTGCACTGAGGGAAGGCTATAAAACTGCAGAATGAGGAGCAGCTGGAGGGATTCCCCAAGATCTCAGGGCAGTGCAGGGTGTAGCACATACACTTCTGACAAACCCAGTATTCCAGACCAAACGATAAGTTCTGCACGAATTGAACTCCAGCTACATCGTGTTAAAAGGGATCTTGATTTAAATATGCCCTTCATATTGGGTTGGGTCAGATGTGTTTTGTTGTGCTGTGTTTGAATTGGCTGCCCATCCCCAGTGGCACATTACTCCCCATCCCCCAGTCTCCTACTGCATCACAGATGTTTTGGTGTCTTGAAATCTTCCAGTTTGACTGCTCGTACAATTTCTTTTCTTCAGCTGATCCTGTCAAAAGGATCTTGGTTTAAAAAGGCACAGATTTAAAAAAAGCACTCGGGCAACTTCTTTGCCCAGCTCAGCTGCAGACAGAATGCTGTCGAGTTGCAGACCTGCAGAGCACTGTCTCTGTGCTGCTGTGTCTTATACACACAGTGCTCAGGGGAAGGAACTTCAGAAGTGGTTTTGTGCTTACGAAAAACAATACAGTGGCATGCACAGGTCTGCTTTACTCATATGCTTTAAGCATAAGCCTAGCCATGCACAAACTCCCAAACTTAAGATTTTGAAATATTTCCATGTGGAGCTACAACAAATTGTTAGCTACCTTTTATTTTTCAAGTTACGCTTATTTACCTCCCACTACATTCTCATGTGAGTCTCACTAACATCCCACCAGCATAAGAAATTACCTGTCTGCAATGCATATGCAAGAAAAGCTGTCATAACGTTGTGAAATACTCATTTTACAGAAACACAAAGTAGGAGAGGTACTAGAAAAGTATGATGCACCTCAACTTCAATAGCAAGCTGAAGAATAAAAACAATTATTCTTTTCTTCTCAGTTCACTCAGAGATTAATTCTTCCTTGTTCTTGTACACGTGGTTTCCCCACCTGTATAAACAGCCAAGCCTAATTATTGTTTTAACCCAACACATATCTGCCTTTCCCAAACAAGAAAGGAAGTGAATGTCTAAAAAACCTTAAGTCCATTATAAAAGGGGGGCAAAATCAGAATCTCCTTGCAAAGGAACTACACAAGGGGAAAAAACAAACAACACAAACTGTCATCATTCATATTATGAAAACACCTACAAGACTTGAGATTTGCACCCTGAAAGATACAATGTCGACACGCTGTGAAGGATTGTCACAGCTGAAAAACCTGGTGTCCAGAAACACAAGGCAAAGACTGAAAGGAAGCCCACAGAGGACTGAGGGTCATGCAGTCCATGGCCAAGACAAGAGCCCAGTGTGCTGAGTAGCACCATAGTAGAACCATAACTAGTGTTTCTTTCCAGACAAAGTAACTTACATCCTTTTCATACCATCAAGATACCTTTACAATTCTTTTTTCTTAAAAGGCATAGGTTTTACTGTAATGGACAGCTTAGGAATGATCTCAGCCATCCCATTCCTTTGGCAGCCTAGACAAGGTGTACTGCAAATAAGAAACTGGACTTCAGATAAACAACACATCTAGAAAAGTATAACTAAATGTTTTTTTGTCCAAACCCTATCCTTTATTTCTGCAGAAGAAAGTGCACAAGCTATTAGTACACAAGGAAGCAACATCATGGAAGACAGAACAAAGTGCACTTGTTTACGCTAAAACAAAACTAACTAAAGCAATGTGTGGCCATGAGTGAGCCGATCATCCTGGTTTATGCACCATATCCGCTTTCTCCACCCCTCATTTGCACTATTCGGCTGTGCCTTCATTGCCAAAGAGAAAGATGTAATTATCACACTGAGACAGCTATTTCAATGTTAAAATGCCAGAAGAGAATTGGAAACTTTTACATTAGGTAAAAAGTCAGTGTCTTTATTTCACTCCTTCACGTGAGATTTCATCAGCTGCATGGAGTTGCACTGACTCTATCAGGAATTTTACATCAAGATTGCAGTATCAGTGTAATAATTACACCTGTTTCAGCAATGAAGACACGACTCAGGACTTTCGGAGCAGGAACCTTTCTCTCTTGGTGTCTGGAAAACATCCAGGGCATTTCAGACGAAGGATATTCCAAACAGCTATTTGAACCACACACAAGAGTTGAGAAAAATGAATAAATACTGCCATCCTCCAGAAGCCAAACTGGGAGTCTGAGGCAGAATACACTCAAAACACTCACCACTGCCTCTCACTTAACACATTCAGGGCTGGACCAAGTGTCAGTGCCATGTGTCTGCTCTCTGGTAAAAGCCTTTTAAGCATATTAAGCTTATTACAACCAGTTTTTACACCTCTTCTATTTCCAGCTGTCGCAGACTGCTTCAGAGTTTAAAGGCTCTGAATCCTGCCCTCCTTATTAAACACATGCATATTTTTTTACTTATTAAAAACACTGCAAAATACAACTGTTAATACAAAAAGCCATGAGTCTAAAGCCACATTTCCAATGCAGAAATGTGACAAACATGCCAGACACTAGCATACTGTTAGCAAGTAACAACTGCATTTTAACTTTTTATAACCAAGACCCTGCAGCAGACTGTGAATAAACATGAAATACGTGCAAGAAATGACCACGTGCATTTAAGTAACTCCCTCCAGGTATGAATGACAATGATTAAATACAAAAGTAGACATCTACTATCTTATAATACAACAGAGGCTTATGAACCCAATTTAACCCACAGATTTACATGCTAACAAGAAGGGCTGTTTTTCCTATATACTTAAGATGGAAGACTTGCTTAAAAATATAGTATGCCCCAAATGTAAGCCTTATATGAATAATTTCAAAAACAAACTGCAGACACCTTAAATTTCATTTGTGAAATGCAAGAAAATTTAACATATTGCCTGCATCCACCTAACCTTTGAAGCACTGTCTGAAAGAGAAGGCTGAACAAGCAGCGTATTGTTAAAATAGAGGGAAAACCTACCTTCTCTAAAAACTAGATATAAACTAAACCACAAAAGCACTTGCTTTTTATGAAAAACAGCTTTCTCCTCAAAAACAACCAAAAAAGTGTCTACCAACAAAACCAACAACAACAAAAACACCCAAAACCCACACCAAACAAGCACTGGCTTGTTGACAAAAGCCTTCACTTCTATGCTAAATGTGGGCAGCTCCTGAAATTAAATAATTGCTCAAAACCTTCATGTTCTCCTCACAGAAAGTACTACAATATTACAATAAAAGTAGTACAAAGTGCAAATAGATAAGTCCTTCATCAAGCTCATCTAGTGCTGAAACAAACTAAAAAAGATGCAAATTAAAATGAAAACATTTTCTTCTTTAAAAAGGCAATCTAAAATCCAGAACTCCTTGCTCATGTCAGTCCTCTGTTAATTACCATGAGCAACACGGGTCAACCTTGACATCAACAGACTTTACTGGAGTGAGAGAAAGTAACTCACTTTTGAGGACAATTCAGGACATTTTGTCTCTTTTGCTGTGACCAGTACCTGCAATGTAGAGCAGTACTGTGCAATACACGTTATCTCAGGTATCTCTCAGCTGGAGATCCAAAACCACCAACTTACTTTAAAAAAAGTCACTGAGGGGCCAATAACTAGAAGTCATTATCATCCATCCACTGCTCTGCATCAAGAAGCTCGGAAGTGAGAAGATGTGCTTTATTTCCCCTATGTTATCAACACGTGAGAAACACCAACTTTCTGAAGTTTAACTTGGAGGAAGTTAGGGCATCTAAAACCCCTCAAGAATGTGCTTCGCTGATCATAGCATTAAGTTGTTCCCTTTATAAAACCTTAGAATGCAGAGCATGTTTATACTATATATTATATAAATATATTTATATGTTTTTATATATATAAACACATATACAGACATGCTTAATGAGGTAACAAGACTTGACATCAAATGACACGAAACATTTCTAAAGGCTACTTAAGCTGAAACTTTCAAAAACTTCAGCTCATTGTCCAAGGACACGACAACATCAAAGGAGAAAACATCCATTTACTCTGGAGAACAGTTAATCCATACAATTAACCCTCTTTCACATCGCATCACACTATAAATGCGAACACATGCTCCATTTCTGCATTGCTCAGAAGATTCTCCAAGATGCTATTCTTGTCTCTAATGAGGTGCAGCACAAACAATTAAAGACTAGCAAATATAACACAGAGTTTAGATTTTTTTTTATTAAAAAAACAAACAACAAAAAACAAACAACACAAAGAATCATCACATCACAGGCTATGCAACATGTGATTGCATGGAAACATGTGGCATTACCCTTCCTTCAAAGTTAAATATGCTAGAGTCATCAAATACTTGATCTTTCAGTATCACAGTTTTATTGGGCTAGGGAAAAACTGATTTAAATCATATCTTATCCTCTATCATAGATGAGCTTCTCTCCTTCTCTTCTCTAAAACAGGTATTTATTAACAAAATGTTTGATGGAGGGGGGAGAATGGCAAAGGGGAGGCAAGGGGAGGCAAGAGGGAAGTTAAAAAAAGTAATTGAGCACAGATAAGACATTCCACAATACAAAAGGTAACTAAAGAGGTTACTTTCAGCCCTAGTTTACTACACAGCCACGCATTTTTGTACTGTCACTGGACGGAGTATGAAGCTGGATGCAGCATCCACTAAAACCACTGGGCAAAACACTCCATTTGAAACACAAGTCTCTTCCTAATCTATGCCAGGTGTTGCAAACAAGCTCCGTTTTGTTCACGCTTAATGTAACACCATTAGGCACGAAAAGTTCCCAATAAGACTCCAGAATAAACAAAATTGGTAAATTCACTGAATGGCATGACACTATTGCAACTTCATTTGAAGGATCTGTGCCTAAATATTGCATTAAAAAACACCAACAACAAACCTAAAACAACAACAACAAAAGAAAAACAAACACTTCTCCAGGATTTAGGAAGCAACAAGAGAACCAGTTGCTCAGTTCCGTTTAAGTGTCAAATCAGCCTCCGGGGAAGAGTGAAAAAATAACTAAAATCTAAAAAATGAGCTACAGATAAACAAAATTCAGAGCTTCTTTTTGTTAGTGCCAGTTTTACAACTATTTAGAAAAATGTGCTTTGAGGTAGCTTGCAGACAAGTTGCAGGAATTCTTCTTTTCTTAACATGAACTTGCAGCTGTCAGAACTAGAAAGTTACATGCCATTTCAGACACTGGGAAGAATTTTGAAACCATTACTTCTTTGCCAGTGCATTGCTGAAGCCAGTGCAACAGGTGGAGTTGAAGCTGGTTGATCTGTAGTATCCAGCAAAGAGTCTGATCATACATTTGGCACACGTTCAGCCAAACGTGGGAGAAAGACAGGCACAGAATGCTATCTGCTGTAGGCTGATCTATTTGTTAATGTTTTGGGATCATCCTAGCAAAAATTTTCCTCTTGGGATTAAGCAATATTTATGACAGGACTTTGAATAAATTACCATTCCATGTTTCAAAGTCTTTCTGAATAATGATAATAAAACACAGTCGCTTCTGGCCACACACACAACAGTGATCTGACAGCTGACATCATACACATCAGTAACTGGGGAAAAAAAACCACCAAAACACTATTTTTTTTTCTTCCAGTCATCTTACTCTCCTGCTGAAGGCCAAAGTTCTGAAATTAAACTTGAATAGCTTAAAAGTTAAACTTTCATTAAAAGAAATGTTGCCAAGCACACTAAGCAAACACAACTTACAAATACAGTAATCTGTTCCCAGTGTCCTGCTGAAGTTCAAATAAGAAAATAACCCTGTGAAGTCCATTCCCTTTTATAAACAGCCAACATTAGTTCAGACTGTATAATAACAAAGTGGTGCTAAAGTTTCCTTTTGCAGTTTTAAGTGTGTGTGCATAATGCTTAAAAATGTCCCACTGTGCATACAAACATTTTAGTTTCAAAAAAAAGCCAGTTATCAAAACTCTGGTTCCTTGAGAAAACTGGGAGGGTTTTGTAGAATTTGGTGTACTGCTTCTGCCTGACAATAAAATGGAAAACAAGTTACACAGGAGAAAGCACTGCATGCAGCTGTATTTCAGAGCACAGCAGCTGACAAGTCATATTTTTATCCCTGCAACCTCTTCACAATATTCTGTTGATGCCCAAGCCTCCAGAAGCCATGCAGATGCTTTTCATTAGCACTGGTACATCATCTCTCAATTGCTATGAAGTTTTACTGATCCAATGATGAGTTCCTGTCAACACAGTGGTTTGCAACAGCAGTGACAGTTCTGCAGCAGGGATGAGACACCTGAAGTCATTTTAGTTTCCAACACAGACCAAGGCTTTATTTATAAAAATTAAATAAGTTAAAAAAAAAAAAAAAGAACTGCTGCTAGAGTTTCAAACTGAGCATAGGAAAGAACGGGTAAAGCAGCTTCCTCCCAATTAATGGTCAAGGATCTAAACACCTGGAGAATTTAACAGTAATTAAAAAAGAGCAGCAGAATTTACAACTAAAACAACAAATTCCTACCCCATACTAGTACACTTCTTGAGTGCACCTGTCCTGCACTGCAGCTTCCCAAGCACACCAATATTTTCCCTGTTATCTATTCAAAGTCCTCCCACCTACCTCGGCCTTATTGCCAATCAAGGGCCAAAAACTTGTCAGAAAGACACTCTTGCCACATGACCCTGAAAAGTTCTGACAGACTCTTGGAAAACGTCCTCCCTCAGAAACCAGTATTTTCGGACAAAAGGGCCCTAACAGGCTATCAACAAGCACGTGGAGAGGTGTCATATTATAAACAACCAGGATAATGAAACAGTTTACATCAGGATGTGACCAGCAGATGCTCAGATTCAGTAATGTGAGCCTGTAACTCACTCTTAATCCCCACAGTGTGAAATGAGTTCCAGGACCAAGACAGAGCAAGGACTATAATAAAGTATTCCAGAACTAATCTTTGTGGGGGAAACCGTTCCAAAATACAAACACCCCTTGGGAAGTAATTCTGGAATAGCTGTTAGGTTTTGAATTAATATTCTACCTCAAACGAAGCAAGTTCTATTACCCTACAAAAGCCTTATAAATTGTACAAGGAAGGTGATTCTTAGAGGCTCCAAGAAAGTTCCTCAAAGTTGAGCAGTGCAATACAAATCCTTTAAAAAGAAAACTTTCTTCTGTGTCCCTGCAACGTTGACTCCACAAAATCCTAGGAGCCAGAAAAGCACAAAAAAAAGGACGCCAAATCTTTACCTGTATCTAACAAAACCTTTTAAATATGCATTTTGCATATATAAGAGCACCACTGTCAAGAAGCAAGGATTGCTTGGAGGACTGAGTCAGCTGTATTAAGAACTTACAGTACTCCACATCCTCCCTCATTGCACACAGACTTCCTCAGGAAAAAAAAAAAATTAAAAAAAACAGGCGAAAGGCCAATGCTTACAAAGATCCCATAGCCATTGTTCAGAGCAAACAAGTCACTTGCACCATTCCCCACATGCAATAAGCTCTGGGCTGGTTCTATTCTGCCTCTGAGGACCAGAGCCAGATGTGCACTATCTCCAGATGCCAGGAGTTCCACAACCCGAGGATCAGCAACCAGAGTTATTTTCCATGAGCTGTAGTTACTGTCGCAGGATAGAGGAGGGCTAAATATGTCATGGTGGTAATACCCAAGGTAAATGAATCCTAGATCACTTAAATCTTTTGCAGGTAACAATGAAGACCTTAATTTGGACCATGGAAGTTGAGAGATAATATCAACAGAGGTCACAAGGGTGAAGTACTTGTATCTGCTCCTCATCTCTCCATTGTGCACTAGGCTGAGTATAAACAGCATTCCTCAAAAACTCACAAAGTTGCACCTTCTCCAGTTTTACCAATTCTGTCCTGGGCAGATAGTGTTAGTGGAGCCACACGCTAAAGGGACAGCAAGCAGCCTTTCCAAACTGCCAGAAATAGGAGGGTATTTTGGGGTTGGATTTTTTTTGTTTTGGTTCGTTAGGGTTTGGTTTTCTGCCTTTCATTCAATGATGCTGCCTCATCATCCTACTTAGGTAAGTAACCCAACAAGTTTATAAGAGCTCTCTTGACCACTGTTTTTAATTACCCACCTACAGACATTCAGCCTTTAGCAATCTTGGTTATTCAGACAGTTGGAGGGGGGAGGAACATAACACAAAGCAAGCAGGTAAAAGCTTTAAAAACAATACACAAGATCCCTGCCTTAAATATAGCCTTCGAAAGAAGAAAAATAAATACTACCAATATAGCAGAGAAATACATCATTTAGAAATTCTAAAATAATGCGTGCAAAATGTATAGAAAGTGGTTATGCAAGATCAAATATTTAGGTGCACAAAATTGATGAGGCATACAATTTTGATTAATAAAATGCATATTGCTCTGCCTTCTCAGGAATACTTTACCTACCATCCTTTTAGTTTGTGGCTTCATTTCTCTCTAATGAAACACTAGTCATTGAGAGAGTAATACAATGGAGTTAAACAAAGCACATTTACTACTAGATGGTTATTTTAAAAGCATATGTACAGAAAAAGATCACTCTGAGGTGCTTCTCGTGTAAAACACTCCAAGATGCATTCAGAGAGACCATTTATGTATCAGTGTCATCTTTTCTCAGATGAAATGCAGGGAGTTCACAGCATATTTCGGTAACAACACCAAAACCAAATCTGAGTATACTGAATTCTAGTCCCATACCTAGTGACTGTGAAACCTTTCTCAAAGTTATGTGTTGACATCTAAGATCAGGACTTAAAGTCTGCATAAAAAGCATGGTTGTGGTTTTGGGTTTGGTTTTGTTTTTTTTTTTTTTTTTCAGAACAGGAGGTTATTCAGTAACACAATCATTAGAATGAAAGGAAAAGAACAGAGCAGGAGAAACTGGTTAACCAAGTGTGTAAGCATGTAAGAACATAGATACATATTGTGTACATGCTCACACATATACATACATGGAAAACTTCACCACCACCACCTCATCTCCCCCGAAGTCTTACAGCCTTCCACATGTACATACTTCACCATCAACTAGCCAGGACCTTGTAAGAAATTACTACTGCCTAGATCAGGGCTTCTCTGAACTAGGAGAAAATCTGCCTCTGCTCCAGGAAAACTGAGTGGTCTGGTAGCTACACACAGACTACTGAGCTCACTTCAGCTGTCTGCAACTCTTACAGAATACCTGCAGATAATGGTTTATTTACTGCAAATATCATCCAATGCTCACTTACATTTTTGATGGTGTGTGTGCATTTCTCCAAATTTTAGCATTACAGAATCACAGAATATGCTGAGTTGGAAGGGACCCACAAGGATCATCGAGTTCCACTCCTGGCCCTGCACAGGACCCTCCCCAAGAGTCACACCAGGTGCCTGAGAGTATCATCCAAACACTTCTTGAACTCAGTCAGGCTTGGTGCTGCGACCACTTCCCTTGGGAGCCAACAACCCTCTGGGTTAAGAACCTTCTTCTAATATCCAACCTAAA